>JALMQS010000085.1:17584177-17846095 GCA_024734495.1 Forficula auricularia
AAAAGATAAAAAGGAAAAAAAGGAAAAAATTCCTCCTTTCTAAGAAGAAAGGAGAAAGGGAAACATATTGTTATATTTGAATGTGAGCCCAGATAGAGTGTCTTTATTAGTTCCTAGCCCTCCAGCAGTGACGAAAGAACACCAAGTTTTCAATATCCATATGATATTGACTCCATGAAAAACATTTATAATTGAAGAAAGACTGATGATGAAGACCAAGTCTTCGAAACTATAGTCTCAAACAAATAAATAATATATATACAGATATATCATCTTGAGATATATGTGTATATGTTTATTTGCATCAAGCAGAGGACAACCTCTTTGTTTCTCTTTGAGAATTATATATCTGTATATACATATTATTTATTTATTTGATTGATACAGATATATAATTCCGATATATATGTGTGTATGTTTATTTGCATCAAGCAGAGGACAACCTCTTTATTTCTCTTTGTGAATCAACAACTCTGCTATCTCGGCAAAAAAAACTTTTCAATTCAATCAAAACAAATTAGTCCAGTCAAATTGTGCTCAAATGGGCCCCAATGGGGAAAGTTTAGGGGTAGTTCTGATTTTTTGCATATATATGTTTTTTGAGGCGCTGAATCCAAATCTCTGGTCTCCCACCAAAATTTCGTGACGGAACATTGTAGAAAATGCAACAAATTGTAAAACTTTCCATTTTTTGGCGGTTTTTCGCTTATAATTCGAAAGCTATCAACTTTTCGTAAATAACCTTTCTATTCACCATTTTCCTTGACAGGATATGATCTCAGAAGTGTCATGGAAAATGCTGAATATCTATAAATCTAAGACTTTTATCAAAAAAGTGGATCAAGTAAACGTTCAAGTCAACAAAATTTCCTAGAGAATTAGATCGGAATTAGCTTTCTAAGATGAGTCATTTTCATTTTATGAAGGAAATATTGCTGTTTTTCAAAAATTTAACCTCATTTCTACCAAAATCGAAAATTCAGACCACAGGGGGAGGGCCCTTTGTATATATTTCAGATTTTTTTGAGTGGGTCAAAGTTAAATTTTTTCGGTTTATGTAAATATGTCTATCATAAGTAAGAGTTAAAAATTAATACATTTTTAGCTTCTCACTTTGTTTTTTGTCTAGTTAGGCCAAATGTCTTGTTTCAATTAATTATGAAGGATGAAGTTTCACGGCGCTGTGAAGAGGCCGCGGCGCACAGCTTGGGAACCTCTGACATAATAATGTAAAATTTTCTATTCATCTTTAGTAATAAAAAATAGAAAGGAATAAAAATTTCCCTACGAAAGTTTTATTGGAATAAAAATATTAATTATTATTAAAATAAACGTATCCTACCTAGAAAATCTATCGTATGTATTCCTAAAATGTTCCTATATATTCTTTGTTTTTCTTAATGGTTTCTATCATAGAGTAATATAGAGTGGAAGGCTGCCGAATATCGAAAACCGCTCTCTAGCGGCTCGGAGAACATTATTCTTAGTTCTTAAGTGCTATTCAAAGATCATAGTCATATGACATTCAAAGCCTTTGTCATAGATAAAAGATTCATACAGGATTTGTGCTAAACGTTCATTTAGAAAATTTTCCAACGTACTAATTTATAGATTAAAATATTATTAAATATGCCTAGTTCTCGACGTCAATGTTTTGTGAAATGTTGCTTTCGCGACACAAAATCAGATTAAGAACATACTTTTTTTAAACGACCTAAAAATCCTGAAATGTAAGTACCCTATAAAAAATTAACTAGTAATTAATTTCTTTGATTTTTACATGTTAATTCTTTAATAATTTAATTATAGAGCTAAAAAGAGCGGTTCCCGCCATTTTATTGTCCATTCCGAACCGCCAGAGAGCTCTGTAACTCGTATAGGCTAAAATACATTGGCTACTTATGGAGCCTTCCACTCTATATTACTCTATATGGTTCCAATAATAGGTATTATAGTATAATGTAATTTATTGATTATTAATAAACAATCATAAACGGACTTAGTTGAATTTTGAAAAAGTAATCTTAGGATGCAAATTTTATGAATCAAATTTATATTAAAATTTTTTTTTATTATTTTTTGGATCAAAATATTATTTGAAAAATTTAGTCGGATCGTGGATGTTTAAAAATATTTAAACGGCTGTAATTCGTAAAGTATATATTTTAAAGATTTAAACAAATAGGTTTTTTTATTTAAAATTAAATTATCTTTAATAAAGGCCATTTGATAAATCTGTCTATTGTAAAAGGTTAGGCTAAAATGGTTAAAATTATATGCAAATTTAAATAAACAGGTCTCTAGTGCCATAGTTAATCAAACTATAAAAAACTCCCATGAAAAAACTTTTGTAAATTTTAATTTTCTAAAAGAATGGTCATTATAGATATAAAGCTCAGATCAAAATATTAGTAGAAAAACTAGATTCCATTGGCGAAATTTAAGAATTTTTTCTGGATAAACTAATAATGATTTTTCGAAATTATTAGTGGTTTTTGATAGAGGAGGGGCCCCACTACAAATGTGAAAATTTTCATTAAAATCTGAGTCATCGACTGATTTCACTTTTTTTTGTATCAAAAAATTGTTTGAGAAATTCATTCGGGTTGAAAATGGATGTAGAAAAATATTTAAACGGTTGTAATTCATAAATGATATATTTTAAGGATTTAAAGTTAATATCCTTTTTTTATTATTTAAAATTAAATTATCTTTAATAAATGTCATTTGATAAATCTGTGTATTTCAAAGGGTTAGGCGGAAATGGTTAAAATTATGTAAAAACATCTCTAGTTCCATAGTTAATCCTACTATAAATAATCTTTGATAAATAAATTTTTGACTATCTTAAAATTTGCACCTTAGGAATTCATTTGATTAACTTATTGAATTGTAGTATTTAGGCTTTGGTTGTCTTTATAATCCGAAGATATTCTTGTTGAAATATTTATATTTGATAAAACTGTTATTTAAGTTATTGAATAGTTTATTGAATAATTAATAACGATTTATTGAAATAATTAATAGACTGCATAGGTTTCAATTTGTCCATATAAATAAGTAATCAACTACTATTAATATTGATTGTTATTAAAATTATAAAATTTTTGTTAATTTGATTGCATCCTATTTTTGTTAAATATTTTATGTAAAATTACATTCAGTATATTTTATATGAGTTTTTGTTTATTTGCATCAAGCTGAGGACATCCTCATTGATTTCTCTTTATGAATCATCAACTCTGCTACTTTTTTCTATTATAAATTTTTTTCCCCATGTTTCAGACATATCTAAACACCAGTGGCTGTTGGTGACTTTTCAAACAGGGAATGCTGATCAAAAAAGTACCCTTGATTTTTTGAAATTTTATTTTAATCTTCGCTTTTTTGCAAGTTTTATCGAATACGGCATCATTTACGTTATTTTTAAAATTTAACATTAGATTTAAAAAAAATATATATATTTTGGGACCTTCTCCCCAAACGGATAATGCTTTGTTTGAGTGAGGAGTCAGAAATTAATTCTTGTGACTTAAACTCCACATTCCTTGAGATGGAAATCGACCATCTTCCAAAATGCATATGCCTGTCCTATAAGAAAATCTTAAATTTCTCCTAATCCTATTGCTATAAGCAAGCCATGAAATGTCTATAGGACTCTTAGTTATTTTCGATCTTATAATATATTGAGAGTTCTTTGAAATGGATTATTCCAAAGATTCCCCAATCATCTTTATTTATTCATTTTTTGTTCTCATCGAAAACTGCATTTGTCTTTGACATGCTTGAATTGGAAGATTGTTCAGGCAGGGAGTTTAATCCTTCTATCAGCACCCTTTTCGGAAAAATCATTCACTTTAATTGCCCCTTGAAACTATCCAACAATTTTATTCATTTTGAGAACCAATATATCGTTTTTACAACAAAAAAAAATGTATTTTATAGAAATATTTGAAATAACTGATAATAATTTGAAAATTCAAAGATTCTCCTGGAATTTTGAAGTCAAGCTTATATATTTTTGAAAATAAATAAATCCACAGCATCCATGGACCGCACGCTACTTCTAAATATATATAATCAAAACATGCTTTTGAAATTTTTAATAACCCGCTGAGCGTAACGACTAATCAGTTTATAGTCATAAATAAATTGACACGTTCTGATGTGGCCATCCACTTGAGTTTACCATACACTTCTGGTTCAGTTTGGTACAAAGGGCAAGATTTTAATTTTTTCCCCCACCCCCGCCCCCCAATTTGGAGGGTTTGTTTTTGCATTTTTAGTGTTCTAGGGGCTGATTATGTATACAAAATTTGGTTGAGTTGGCTCAAATGACTTATGGTAGATTGTTATTTTTTGACCTCCCCTCCCCTAATGATGTCGCCAGAAAAAAAAATATTTTCGTTATTTTAGGTTCATTTTATACTATATTTCATTTTACTTGTTTTTTAGTTTGAAAATATTATAATTTTAAATTTTAACCCCCCCTTAATTTTGGGTCGATATGCATCAAAATCGAATCAGCTCTTAATCTCAATGCACCAAAACTACGTGTGAAATTTGGTTTTGATATTCACACTAGTTTTTGAGCTAGCTCGTCCACAAAATTTTGTAACGAACAGACTAACCTATTTTGAGAAAACAAATATTATCTCAAAAAATATAATTTTTTCGATGTTCACTTTTTTTGTAGACCGAACGGCCATGGTGGTTTCGCCCAATTTTGTATGGTAAAAAGTTCCGATTATTAATTAAAATATAACTATGAAACATAATCATAAAAGACTTGCGGTATGGGGTCAATGGAAATAAATGACTTGGGTTTCGATTTGGAGAATTGTCCCTTTTCGGGGTGGTTTCACACCCTTTTCCAATATCCAAACACCCCATTTCCAGGAAAAGCCCGCCCTCTTCCCTCCTCTATTTATACAACTCGGTTCTCGAGGAACGAATTCATTAGCACCAATTCGCAACTATTTGGAGAGCAAATCATTTCTGGAATCTGTTATTGGCAAATAGTTAGCCAAGCAAACTAGTGAGGTTTTTCCACTGGATTCTCGCACCATTCAGGGCTTCTCCCCTTCTTTATAGAAACTCTGGCTTTTAATTAAGTTATTATTGCCATCATTTGTTACCCTAATGATTAAATTCAATAATTCAGAATAGATATATACATACCAGTGGCAGATAGTGACTTTTCAACCAGGGGATGCTGTCCTAAAAATACCCTTCATTGAATGGATATTGATGAGGCAGCTCAAAATTCATAAAAAGAAGATAATTTAAACAATCTTTTTATTAATAAACCGACGTTTCGGAGGCTTATTGCCTCTTTCATCAGGGTTTTGAAAGGTCAGTGAAAGAAATCCAAATTAAAATTCCCCTCTGTCTCTTCTCTCAGTGGGAGTAACAATAATATATCGTATTAATATTTCATTCTCAGCAGAATTTAATTTAGTGAAAAACTACTTCAATCTTATACCCTTCATTTATTTTTAAAATTTTCTATTATTATTCGCCTTTTTTGCAAATTTAATCCAATAGAGCATCATATAATTTTTCGTTATTTTTCAAATTAAACATTACTTATATTTTTTTATGACACACGGTATGAAAATACTCTACTAAATGTTTAGAAATTTTAGGGATGCGCCGCATCCATGGACTGCATATTTTATGTTTGGTATATTAGGGTGGCCCACAAAAAACGAATATTTTTTTATTTTTGATCTCGAATAAATATATGTTAATTTTAACATGTTTTTAAAATTCTCACCAAAAATCAGCTCGATTAAAATTTTTTAAGAGATCGCTCAAGATTTTTAAAAATTTCTAAAATGGTAGAAATATGAATTTTATTTTTCTCGTCATGTTATTTTTACCTACGTTGAAAATCATAAATATTCTGAAAATTTCGAGTCGATATATAAATTTATAGAGGTCGCTCAAGATTTTTTAATTTTTATAGTTCTGGACTTTAAATGTTTTCGTTATAAATTTTTTTTATATTCATGTTTTTTTTTCTTTGTGTATCGTGCTTAATTTCTATTCCTTAAGATTTCATTAATAAGAAAAAAAATAAAAAAAAATGTAATATTTAGGTGGGTCGGGATGGTCAAGTGGATAACATAAATGCCTTCTAATCAAGCTAGCCCGGGTTCAAGCCCGAGTCGCTGCAATCCGACTTTAATCTATTCCCTACACTAATTTACACCCACTTCCTCACACACACACGATCACGTATTGGGCATAATGGATTATAGTTTCCGAAGACCATTAAAAAAAAATATTTATTATATATTTAGAGGTTACTCGAAAACATCTAAAGTACACTACTTTTAAAATTAAAAAAATCTTGAGCGACCTCTATAAAATGTTATATCGAGTCGAAATTTTCAGAATATTTATAATTTTCAACGTAGGCAATAATAACATGACGGGGTTGGGGAGCCACCCTAATATAAATTGTATCAATCAACAATCAACAACTTCGCTACTCTCGGCAAAATACAGTCTTCTCAATTTTATCTACTTTATGTTTGTAATTACGAGTAATTATTTTAAAAATAATAATTCATATAATAATTGATATTGTCCATTGCTTAATTTTGAAAACCCATTTGTTAAATTACCTGGAGTTATTGTTTACTTAGAACCAAATTTCATGAACTTTTTTCCCTTTGATCTAAGAGCTATAAATTTCAATTACTGTTTGGCTATCTTTCAAGATCAATCCATACACACACCAGCACCTTTTCAAATTAAAAAGAATCTGACCGCTCTTTTTTCATTACCTTATGAAAACATCACTTGATCGAGTTGTACTTTTTCCTCCAGCGGCTTGAGACGTTTACGATGTTTGTTTAACCAAAGCCCCCCATCAATCAGTGTGTCTGTATGTCGTCACTTAATCTTGGTTAGGTCAATGGGGATGAATGGCCCTGCTGGGTATAAAACAGCCTCCGGGACAGACCACGGCCAGAGACTTTTCAGCATCTTCACCAACATGAACTACTACAATTCCACTAAGATCTGCTTTTGGGGAGTCCTCTTGGGTCTGATGCTTATCTTCACTTTACTTACAGGTATCGAACATACATCACTTTCTATTAGAATAAAAATTGTATTTTTTAAAAGATCATTCACACGTGCAGATTTTTAAAAACAGTATTTTTTTTATCTTAGTAGTATGTTATACAACCTCTTAATTATTGTCGGTTTCTTTTTACATTCTATAAACAAAAATAAATAAAATCTTTAACCTATAACCTATTTATAATATTACATCCCCATTCATATATTTATTTTACTTATTTTATGCATTCAAAAGGAGTTATGTTTTTGAGTTAGTTAATACTGATTAAAATTCCTTATTTATAATAAATTCACTTTAAATTTCACCACCAAATTTTTTCATAAATTAACTTATTGTAAATTTTTAATTATATTATAAACTTGACTTTCAATTCATAATAATTATTTCTTCTTACTATCAATAAAAAAATCGTCGTTATTGGATTTTTGCCATCTTTCTGAATTTTATAATAAATTAAAGGAAAACAAATTTTTTTTCAAAATTCGGGGAATTAATAATTTTTGACCCCATTTTCATTGGAAGGTTTTTTGCCTAACCCCTACCGTTTGTTTATTCTACTAAATTAAAATATATTCAAAAAATAAAATATTTAATTTTGTATACAATTTATTAGTCTAATTCAAATTATACCTGTTGTTGATGGTTTATTATTTTTTACTATACTAGTAGAAACGAATTAAAATCTCAATAAAATCATTTAAAAATTATGTTTTCTGCTTTTTTGAACCAGAAGTTTTAAAAATAGAAAGCCCAAAATCTAATCAGTTCTCCCCATTAGAAATACAAATATTTTAGCACAGAATTTTCTATGATTTTTATTTTCAAATTATCATCTGAAATCAGATTGTACATGATTTAAACACAATAAGCAAAAAATTATTTTTTGCTTGAATTCAATACTAATTAGGCTCGCCCAGCAGGCTGGGAGTAATTTTACTTTAATCAGGATTTAAATGAAAACTCATTGAAATTCTCTACTACAAATAAAACCTAATAAAAAGACCCTTTTCTACCCTGCTGTGAAGATATAATTATATCTATTTTCAAAGCTGATGCTTTGGGAACTAATACATAGATTACAAAACTCGAACCTTTCAACTATTTTATTAGCCTAAAAGATTAAATTAATTTCTCCTCAATTTCCAGTCAAAGAAATATTCTAACTAATTAAAGAAATAAATATAAAATTTAGAAAGACGACGAAAATTTAATAAATTATTTTTTGAATAATGAATATTGATCAATTAGTACTTTTTGTTTGTTTTTTTACTCTTCGAAACCCGGCAATTTAAACGGACATTATTTGTAAAAGGGTCTAGGATTAAAAAACACTGCTCTAGAAAATCCCACAAGAGAACAAATATTAACACAACTAGAAATCAAAGCTTTTATCTAAGTATTGAAAAGCTTGATAACTTATATGAATGATTATAATGTGTACTATTTTTACCTATTTTTAGATTTCAATTGAAATTGAAAACTTAAAATCTGTTTGTGTGTATATTTTACAATTTTATGTTAGATCTGAGAATTTTAGTGCATATTAACAGAGTGACAAGGACAATTATTAAATTTATTCATTTTTTTTAGTACATCCACTTTAATCCAATACTTCCTTATTTTTTCAAAATTTCTCAAATATGACTCAAAAAAATTAAAGAATTCTTAATATATGAAATTTAAAATTTCTTATGATATGTATCGAAAAATTTTTTTTACTATGAAATCACATGAAACTTTTTTCTAGACCCATGTTCTCTTAGTTATTAATTTTTTTAATAAAAATTGTATAAGTTCTAAGAAATTAAATAGTAATAATAATTACACTAGAGTATTGGATCAAAGTACATTAAAAAACTGAAAAAGTTAAAATATAAAAGTTTTATTAAAAAATAGGTTGTAAATCACTGAATCTGAATATAAATTAATTTCTAGTATTTTTTACACCTCCGCCTAAAAAATTATCTTATGAAATATTAAGATTTCTTATTTTTGATAAAAAATAAATCCGTTTACTTCTTATCCTTATATAACAGTCATTCAAAATTCCCCCAATTATACCATTTCCGGCCCAATTTCCGTTTCGACTAAATTTATCGCTTTACCATGAAACTTTAAATGGTTTAATTTCTTAAATTAGATTATTATTCAGCCCAATCATTTGCACAGGCACTTAGCTAATGAGAGGTTCACTGGTTCTGCACAATATACTTGCTCAAAGTTTCTCTTTGACTGAGCAAACTTTCCCTTATTCTTTTTTTTTCTAAAATTTTAGAAAATTATTTATATAATTTTTATAAAAAAAAAAAATAAAACCGACTTCAAATAACTTAAATGCAACAATTAAAATAATAATAACTCAAAAAAAAAATCCACTAAAAGGTATAAAATAATTATTTTATTTAGTTAGAACTAAACGACGAAATATTAACATGAAATTCTTTTTGAAATCGGTGCCAAACAAACTATACCTATAAGCGAGCGTACCTGCCAAACTATACCTATAAGCGAGCTTACCCGCCAAACGTACTAAGTAAGATCCGTCAAGTGCGATTCATAAAATGTATATGTTTGTCACCGACTTCAAAAAGTAATTTCATGTTAATATTTCGTCGTTTAGTTGTAACTAAATAAGATAATTATTTTATACCTTTTAGTGGATTTTATTTTATTTTTAAGTTATTATTATTTTATTTGTTGCATTTAAGTTTTTTGAAGTCGGTTTTATTTTTTTTTTTTTATAAAAATTATTTTTATTTTTCTCGTTTTAGTGATGTTATTAATAGTGACTTAATATAATACCTTGCATGCATCTGGTAAGAGAAAGCGTCAGGCGAATGAATCAGAAAATGATAATAAAATTCATTTCATTAATATAGAAATTCTCTCAAAACGTGTGCGGGTTTTAAATGAATGTTATAAGATTTTTTTTATAAAATATTTTATTTATCATAATTTCGATTATTTGCTCATAAGAATTGGAGATTTACGTTATTTCGTCGTCGATCATTTCATCAGAACTTGACCAAATTAATATGGCACCATCCCTAAGATACCCCCATTCCAATAAAAAAAGAATCATCGAAATCGGTTTATAAACAAAGAAGTTAGGCCTGAACAAACCTAACAAAAAAAGGTCTAATACCAATGAAAAAAACGGGACCAATCGGAAGCTAGACTGAACCCAATGCAAAAAATCTTCAAAATCGGTTCACAATTGGCGGAGATATGAGGTAACATAGACAAAAAAAAATTTAGTCGAATAGAGAACCTCCTCCTTTTTTTAAGTCGGTTAAAAATCTCTTCCTTCTTAATGAGCTCTTTAGAATTTTGTTAGGAAGCTCATGACAAGCAACACAATACGTGTGGTTCATATCCGAATCTGTCTCGGATTAAATTCTCTGGAGGAAAGCAACACAGCCTCTATGAAATCACCTGCCACTCGAAACGCGCTATTCATAGAAGCTCAGAAATTAATTTGAAATTTGACTTGTGCTAAGGTACTCAAGTGACCCGTAAATTAATCTCAGATACATAATTTCTCTATTATTTATTGTTTTATCTCCCTCCCCACCTTTATGGAATTTTATTTTCCAAAATATTGCTCTTTTTCTATTTTCTAAGTTTGTGGAATATGAAGTCAAATTTAAATATAACAATCCACTTTCTAATGTAATATTCTGTAAACTTATCAGGAATGAATCGATTAACAAAGATATTTAGAACCTTGGTTAAGCTAAAGTACTGATGAAGCTTTTAAATTAAACCGACATTTTTTCAGTGTTTTTAATCCCTAATGGCCTTAATAATAAATATTAAGTAATTTATAGATTCCTCTTTGATTCCTTTTCCTCACCTGGTATTGGATTTCTATAAAACATTTTCGGTTTCGTACTTTCTACACCTTTTTTTAAACATTAAAACTACATTCAAAAAATCCCTCTAGCCTTTTAATAACAGCTCTAGTCTAAGACTATATATTTTATTTTATTATTTTCTTTAAGCTCTCCATTGAATAGTCTCCTAGTCTGAATTTTTCCGTACTTTTTTTTAATGAAATTGATGTGAGAACGAATTACACAAAAAAGGTGGACCCTCTAAAGGGGGGTAGGTTGGCCCCTCCATCGTGAAAAGAAGAAGAAGAGGGGATTTTGTGAGCTTGGTAGGGGTTGAATGTATCTGTATATGCGGGCCTTAAACAGATGAAGGTTATAAGTAGCGGAAGGATTATAAATTTCGATTTCTTTTTTCCTAAATTTTTAATTTTGATCACTAATTACGAGATTTGAAAAGATAGTTTCATAGTTTTAAATTTTTGACATATATATAAATATTGTGTTATATTTTAAAAATAAATAATTTCCTGTCTTGATGCTTTTATCCGAGGGGTGAACTGCGATTGGAATTAGGTGTACACCGTCTTTGGAATTACTTTAGAATTCATTAGATAATCTATTGTCATCTATTGTCTTCTACTTGGAAATGAAAGTGGAAGTAGGTGTACACAATTTTAGGTCGCGGTTCACCCCTCACTTTTATCTATTACATTCTAGACCCTACTTTATTTTTCTAAGTTTGAATATACTTGAATGAGGAGTCGGGTAGCTCAGTCAGCTAACGCGCTGACCTCGCTTCGACATCGATCGATTATGACGATGTTGGAGCGGAGGTCCGGGGTTCGATCCTGGCTGGCAAATAAAAATTTCTACCGGCTGAAAAATCGGCTCCCTCACTAACCCTACTAACACTCTACTTATGTGCTGTCTAAATGGGCTTTGTTCCCGGTGACATTAAATAAATACAAAAAAAAACATATATACTTGAATAGTTTTTAAGGAATTTGGTGTTGTCACTTGGTGAAACATTTTTTATCCAATAATTTGAATATACTTGACTAAAAATTTATAGATCGTTTTTTAAATAAATATGATTTAAAAGTTTTATATAATATATTTAATTACAAGGTCAATTTTGTCATTTCTGGATACTCTATAAACTAAATGCTTAAATAGTAATGTAGTAGCTATCGATAGCAGCGACTGGAGTCTTAGAAAAGCTTTGAGTATTGTTAGTAGTATAACTTACAGGGGCTTCCTTAATTATGGTATTAAATGATTGTTACTTACCTTTGCTTATTTATCTCATAATTAAACCGATTTTTTGATCCACAGGGACCCAATCAGCTTCAGATTCCGAAATGACTGGCAATAGTGAGTCTGGATTTCTTTGGTTTGGACCTCGATTAGGTCGCCGAGACCCTACAATGCGATTACCACGACCAGGTAGAAATTCCACAATTTTAATAAATTAACTAATACATGGAAGAATAATTTTTTTCAAATTTTTTATATCTTAATTTTTTTATTTTCTTTAAATTTTTCAATTAATTTTGAATTATTTCATTTAATAAAGTTTTTATTAATGTAGTTTTATAGTCGCTATTTATATCAAATTTTTTGAAATTATCAAGAGAATATAATTAACTAAAATAAATTAAAAAAAAATATTTTTACTTCATTTTTTTATTCAAATTATTTTATTTTTTTTATTTATTAAGTGGCTCAACCAATGGACCCCGAACAAAGTCGTCGTCTGGCAGAATTATGGCAATGGCAACGAAATGCTGGATATGCATAGATCAAGGTATATTTCTTGTTTCTCTTATTACGTGATTCAACTATCTAAATTCTATTATATTATAAACATTTTTAAAAATTTTAAAATCACTTTATTTTATTATATTAAATTGCAAAGTTAGGGGAGTCGGGTTGGCTCAGTCGGCTAACGCACTGGCCTCGCTTCGGCATCGGTCGATTATGACGATGTTAGAGGGGGAGGCCGGGGTTCGATCCTGGCTGGCAAATAAAAATTTCTACCGGCTAAAAACTCAGCTCCCTCACTAACCCTACTAACACTTTACTTATGTGCTGTCTAAATGGGCTTTGTTCCCGGTGACATTAAATAAAAAAAAAAAAAAAAAAAAAATTGGAAAGTTAATTTTAACAAATATACCTACAGTATGTTTAGTTTTTGGAATAAAAAAATTATCCCAAAATGAATAGATATAAAAGATTAATTCAAAATGATTTCCTTGCTAAAGTTTTTAAGATTAAGAAATGTTTCTAACCAATTGTAAATTGCGCAAACAGCGCCCTTAGTGAATGAAATTAATTAACAAAATGAAGAGGATTCATTCAAGGCTCATCTTCTAATATTATTCGAAGAAGAAATTTCTGAATCTTAAAAAGCTTGGACAGAGAAAAACTTCTACCTTTATAGTCATTAAATCTTCTCTCGACCCTTATTTTAAAATTACCATTATCCTCTGAGGAGAATATGAAAAACGTTTAAGTGGGAGAAATTCAACATCTTAAAATTAATAAAATTAGAAACAAATTTGTTAATTATTTTAACATTTGGTAAACCTAACAAACAAGTCGTTAATATTAAAATTTTTTTAAATTAAAGTTTAAAAAAAATCAACTTTTGGCTGTATAAAGTCACTGTCAATTCGTTAAGGGGGCTGACACAGTACACTTACTACCAAAAATTTGAGACAGAACAGCCTTTATTTTTCTCGCCTTAAAACGAAAACTTTTGTGAGTGGCTGTCCGTGTGGACACACACACATATGCAAAAGCTGTGTCTGTGTATACGCCTCAAGTAAAGCCAACACTTGGCAACGGCCCCGGTACAGCGCATTCACAAAGGATATATTTGAATATAAATACGCTAGCATATTTATTCCTAGTTATTTATTTTATGTTATTTCAGAGTTGTATTCTTCTACACTCATAGTGAACGGAGGAAAAAAGTTATTTAATTGTATATTTAGGGGGGCAGGATGCTCTATTAACAGTATGCGGTGTTGCCACGTTTCAACAGTGAATTTGAGGTGTTTTCGAAAGAAATCATTTTTCTTGACTTTTAATAATTTTTATTGAGGAATCTAGTGCACTAATCTCTTTGAATTTTTGTACACAGTTCAGTCAATACTTAAAGAGAGAGTACCTAAAATTTCAACGGATTTTCATTGTCATTAAATTGAATTTTTTTATAATTCGATCCCAATAAGTCGAAATATAGTAATATCCCATAAGGATATGTGTTAATTTATAAATTGATTATATCTGGATGGAGCGCTCAGAATTTTATGAAATTTTGCAAGGATTTTTTTTCATAAATATTTATCAATTTCCAAGTTTAAAAAAATCTGATTGTAATCGTTTAGGGGGTCAAGACCCTTAAATCATATAATATGATACATCAAAATTATTATTATTGTTTTTTTGATATCTAATATTACTCCTAATGATTCTAAGATCATAATATGTATGTATTAATCATTGAATTTAATTTCAAGATTTAATATCATGAATAATATACTGCTTATAATGAATTGGAAAACAAATCATTTCAGTACAATCTCGGATAGTAATCATTCTCTTTATTAATGAGAATACGAATAAATAGAGATAGAAATATAGAAAGGGTGGTATTTGATCAGAGGATAGTTGATTAATTCATCCATTATTAACTTTCTAATTTTACATGTTTCAGAAAAAGAAGATTGAATGCAACATGACAATTTCTTGGTAATTTATTATGTAATATAATTAATATAATGTAATCGAAATAATAAATATATAAAACAAATATATTCGTTACTTATTGTCTTATTTATTTCTTTGTGTTATACTCATCAGCGTGGCATCCATTCGATCCTTGAAATTAAAGAACCTTTCTGGTTTTATTGAGATGAAGATTCAGTGGCTGTTTATTTTAGATAAATCTGAGGGGTGAACCGCGACCTAATATCGTGTACACGTACTTCCACTTCCACTTTCATTTCCAAGCAGAAGACAATAGATGAAGGGGCATTATCAAATGAATTCCAAAATAATTCCATGTCCGGTCCAGTCCTAGCGCTCACCGCTAGATCGCACTGCGGCCTCATACAAATTCAACTAAACATTACTTTAAAACAATTGGAGTAATAAATCTTTAAATACTCGACAGTCAAATTGTTAAACACATTGTATATTACCTGAGTCAATCAATCATGAATGAAATAATAACCCAATGAATTAATGAGAGCCGAGTCAACGCATTGAGTGGCGTGAGCCATGATTTTCGAGTTAATTCAGCTACCACCAAAATATGGTCTGCTCATGTGTTTTTGATTATTCATTATCCACTACCTTATCTTCCCTCGTGGTTGGACAAACAGTCGGGGCAAAGGGGCATTCCCCTTCTCCTCCGACAACCAACCCCTTCCGACATCCTAGTTAGCATCGGACACCTCCACCACTAACACTGGCGGCACCGCGCGGCCAGTAACATTCCACATAATTACAAAGACCCCTCCGATAAATCTATCTATAGTTGGGGTTCCCGAAATTAGTAGCTTCAACCCATTCAACATTTGGACAGTGTTGCCGTTTTTAAAGACGCGTCCTAACTGATGTGACAATTCTAAATACTATTAAAAATAAAGTTTTCTCTTTGAACTCCTGAAGATGGGATCGTACCCCGAAATATATAATATATAGAGTAGAAAGGTTTTAGCGTGTATGGGGAATTTCAAATTATGCGAAAATCAACTGGACAACCCGGAAACTTGTTCGTATTAGATAAAAAACTAATAAATGTAAATTTTGAGTAATATCGAACATCGCGTAACCGAACCCTAGCCTCTAAAGTTTGAAAAATTAGGTTTATTCTCTATTTTTCATTTTGGTCCACCCTTATATTAAAGGGTCTTCCCAAATTGCCAAATTATAATATATAATATATTATATCGATAGAGGACGCTAATACGAATCCAAAACATGTATATTTATTGAAATCGGACTAAAATTGACCGAGTATAATTCTGCTGAGAATGAAATAAAAGCTATTATTGTTACTGCCACTGAAAGAGGAGACAGAGGGGAATGCCGCATTGGATTTCCTTCACTGACTTTTCAAAACCCTGAAGAAGGAGGGAATAGTCTCCGAAACGTCAGTTTTATGAATAAAAAGATAGTGTAAATTATCTTCTTCTTTTTTTGGACTGCCTCATCGATATCCACTTAATTCTCAAATAATTTTTAAATATTTAAAAACAATCGCATGGGCTCAAGGTGGCATGGAGTCATGGTGGGGAGAGAACTTTGGACCCTGCAATAGAGAGTAGGACAAGCACATATTAGTAAAAAGGGAAATCCTAGAAGTATCGAATTGATGGATATGTTCCAATTCGAGAAAACAGGCTTATTTTGTGTATTTTTGAATTTTTACGCGAGTCAGGACTCATATGGTTCGAAATAATTAAAAGAAGAATATCCCCCAAGTTTCAAAACTCTATCTCAATTAGAACCTGTGCCCCCTGCAAAATTATAATAGCTAAAAATCTGTAAAAATTCGGAGGGATAGCTACAATTATAAGGATAAATTTTACAAAGTTTCAAATTTGTTGAACCATTTTTTGGTCGGAATAAAAATTGATCTTTCAATGGCAAAAACTCCATATTATTTCGATGAGAAACTTACATCGCTGGTGGCACAGGTTATAATTGAAATAGAGACTTGAAACTTGGGGGATATTTTTTTTTATTTATTTCGAACCAAATGCAGCCTTAAAAATTCGAAAATACCCAAAATAAAGACCACCCTGATACACACATATTTGCATTAAGCAGAGCACAACCTCTTTGTTTCTCTTTATGATTTAACCACTTGCTACTCTCGGTAAAATAAAACTTTTCATTGAAAAAATTGAAAAGTTTTTATTTTGCCGAGAGTAGCAGAGTTGTTGATTCACAAAACAAAGAGGTTGTCCTATGCTTGATGCAAATAAATTATATATACATATATATATCGAGATGATATCTCTATATATATATATATTATTTATTTGTTTGAGACTATAGTTTCGAAGACTTGGTCTTCATCATCAGTCTTTTTTACTATAAATGTTGCCATTGAGTCAATATCGTATGGATATTGACTCAATGAAAAACAACATTTATATAGTTCAAACAAATAAATAATATAAATAATATATATACAGATATATCATCTCGATATATATGTGTGTATGTTTATTTGCATCAAGCAGAGGACAACTTCTTTGTTTCTCTTTGTAAAACCTTTTCAATTAAAAGAAATTGATCTGTAAAATAATTGTTTCAAAAATGTAAAATGTATAAATCCAAAGTTCAAATAGGGTAGGTACGGGTGAGAATAAATAAATAAATAAGTAATCAAACTTTAGCTCAAATTTTCTTTCCTAGTTGAAGTTTTCTAAAAGGCCCATTTGAGTTGAACACAGCTATTCCACAGTCTGATCAAAGTTTATATGCCATAACTCTTATCCCCACTCTCATATTTTACCTTTGACAAGTAGGAAGATGGACGAGTTGCTTTTCTTACTCATCATCCGTGGCAAAGAAACTTTAAATAGAATAAAATTATATTTTTCTTACCAATAGAAGATATTTTCTGTAAAATTTCAAAATAATAAAAATCAAAAATTTTAAAACAAATTTTTAAACATGTTTTTTTTTATTTTTATTAAATAAAACTACAAACATTAATCAAATGGTGATTAATAATATTTGCATTCTTAAAAGATAATTTATATACACTTTTAATATATATATATTAATATATAATTATATTTTTTTTTTTGTTCATTTTATGAATTATTAGTTCATTTTTTTAATCAATATATAATTTCATTTTTATAAGTCTATAATCTTCTATAGACATACATTTTTGTGGTGAGCTGGATTCAATACTAACGTACCCTTACGTATATAATTATTTTTAACTTCACATTATAATGTATGCCTATATATTATTATAAATAACAATTAAAATGAATTTTACAATTCAAAGACAGAGGTACAACGTTCAACAAAAATCTTTTTATTTTATTTATTTATTTATTTTTTTATTAAAAGTTATGTGTAAAGTCTTTTCAGTGCAAGAAAGACCATGGAAGGGTGTGAGAGAAAGAGATAGAGATCTAAATTATCAATTCATTTTTTTATACATTCACTTATTTATTTATTTATTTTTTCATTTTTTTTTGTTCATCTTTTTTTTAACACTTAATTTATAAATTTAAAATAAAAAAATTAAGTAAAAAAATCAATATATAAAATTAATAAAACAAACAAATGACCGTTCAATATAAACGTCCAGCATCTTTATTAACGGTCGCCATGTTTTTTTCTTTATTATTACTATAATTTAGTAAAATTCACCGATTATATAATAAATCTTATATATAAGTTCGTTCGATTATTTATTGGTTTATTATTTTATTTTTTGGTCACTCACTTTCACTTTATCACTAACACATTCATTGTTATTTATTTATTTATTTTTTAATAAGAAAAAACTTAATTACTTTGATTTGTGATCGATAAATATATATATATATATATTACACTTGTTTTTTTTTAAATATTAAATGAATAGGTATGTAGGTATTAGGGATTATCGTTCGGTGGCATTTTTATCATTCGGGGATTTTGGGATAAGATAAATATTTATTCCGGGACATCCCGGGATTTATTAATACTGATTCAATTTAAGTAATTGGAAGGAGTTTAAACAACTCATAGTATTCATGTATTTATTAAACCATTTCAACTCTTTTAAAAAGACGTCCACATTTACTTAATCTTAACTCCTTTCATTCTTTAATGTAGCTATTAGAAATAAAACTAAACAAAATTAATTAATGATTTTTATAATGAAAATGTAAACTTTTGTTTCAATGAGTAGATCAACAAGTTTTTTCAAATGTAGACCTGAAGATGGCTTTTCTATTCAAGCCGAAAGTGTATGAATAAGCACTTTAAACAGTTGTCTAAAAAAAACTTTATCCTGAAAAAAAAATAGAATTGTACTTAATTTAAATCGACCTAGCCATCTTTCCCGCACAAGTAACTTCTTGATCTACTCATTGAAACTGAAAAACTAGCAGGTTGTATGTCGCAAAGTAAATGCTTTTTACCACTAACCAAGGGTAGATGGTAAATGGAGGGATTGGGATGGCCAATCAGATGACAGGCACTAAAAGTTCCTGTCCACTTACCATCTACCCTTGGTTAGTGTTAAAAAGCATTTAATTTGCGACATACAACCGGCCCTAACACAGGGCAGATGGTAAATGGAGGGACCGGCATGGCCAATCAGATGCCAGGAACTGTCAGTGCATGGCATCTGATTGGCCATCCCAATCACTCCACTTACCATCTACCCTGTGTTAGTGGTAAAAAGCATTTACTTTGCGACATACAACCGGCCCTAAGGCCCACGTGTATGCCGGTTTGTAAAGTCTTTCTTAAAGTTGACAAAGGGTAAAACCTTAGAATTCACCTTGTGCCCGGCGGGATGATCAATCAGATGAAAGTGCGTGTCATCTGATTGGCCATCCGGCCGGGCTCAATGTGAATTCTAAAGTTTGACCGATTCTCAACTTAACAAAGACTTTACAAACCGACATACAACTGGCCCTAAATTGGTCACAGTTCTTAGACAATATAATATTCTATATTTAATAACAAAATAAAAGTAGATGTTTTTTCATAAATAGCCATTTTATATATTTAATTTTTATAATATGTGCGTAGAAAGCTCAAACAATTTATACTTTTATCACTGAGACCGAAGTTTTTTTATGCAGAGGAAAAAACTTTTTCTGCTTCTACAGATGTCCGTGGTACTGATTCCAAAGCAGTCTTTAAATTAACAATGTTTGCTGTCTTATCTCCGGTTGCTTAAAGTATTTCAAACTCCTTGGAAATACTCTTATTAATTTACTGACTTGGCCGGGATGTTTTAGTGATGAACTCTGTTTGTTTAAAACTGCTTGCACTCACAAATCCCATGACAAAGAGGATGAGATAGAGAGGAAGACTCCCATAAGAGACTATGTTAAAAGAGTAGGTGAGTCTTAGCGCCTCTAGTGACCATGACCGATAATAAAAATATTTATGGAGTATAAATATTTTCAAATTGTTCAATAATCAATAATCAACAATATAAAGAGATAATACTTTATTTAAAACTAGCCTCAAGGACCTCTTTCTGCGGGCCTTTTGCTAGCCAGGGGGCTTCGCTCCCTGGACCCCCACATGACTGCTTTATTGATGTTTTATTAGTTACAGAGAATAAAAATAATTGTTTTATTATAAGTCTTAAATAGATATAATTTAAGATTCTATTTAACTGCAATTTAAATGTACTTTTAAAAAAACAGATAAACATTTTTCAAACCTTTCTTCAATTAGTTTTTTTCGCAAAAAAGGAAAATTTCTCGATGATTACCATTTTTAATTTTTTTTTCTCATAAAAAAAATTTGACAAAATAATTATCATATTGTATTTATTATTTGGAAAAAATAAATATTTAGAATTTGAGAAAATCAAATAAAATAAAATACTAAATGTTACTAAATAAATAATTTTGTAAAAATGAAGTATTAAATTCTTCTTCAACGATAATGTGGTTAGAACTATTGAGAATGAATGACACTCAAATATCTTACAAACAGGGCCGCCAACACTTATTTATTTTGCTAATTTTTTTTAGTTTTTCCTGAATTTTCCAATTTTTTTTTACGTATTAACCTGAATTGGACTATTACAAACCTTTAAAAATAAAAATAGCCAAATCGGTCCAGGCATTTGAGAGATCTGCGCTTTCGAAGAAAGAGAAATTCATTTTTATTATATAGATATAATTTACTTACATTAAATCATTCTTTGACCTTAAAAAAAAAAAGAATAAATAATTTGGTCACGATCACCAGATGGCATTTTTGTCGATATCAGCCTTCCTCTTTATCTCATCCTCCTTGTCCCAGGATTTTTCCTGGACAAAAAAATCAACGAGATCACGGGTAACAATCCCTAGTATGTATTTAATAAATATCTAGGATCGATGTTTTCGAAAATGAATATATATTATCTCTATAGTTGAAAAACATAAAGCATACAGAATAATTCATAAATTATTTGGGCTAACATGAAAAATTAAATAGATCGTTTGTTCGTAGGTTGGTTTGTTTGTTGAACTTAATATATAAATCAGAAGAGTTTTACATACACACATGTACCTATATACAGATAAATATATAAATAAATAAATCAAGTAGAAATGATTTATTAGTTGTATTAGTAGACAACAACATTCACATTAAACTTGGTTGTTTTTATTTTTGTTTTTTGTTTTGTTTTGTTAAAATATTTAATTAGGATAATCAGAATTTAACAAGAGAAGACAGACACAAATGAAAAGATAATATTTATTTATTTATCTTATATTACACAACGATAAATAACGAATTAAATTTATATAAAAAAAATGTGTATTAGGTAAGTAATTTATATTTATGAAAATAGTGAGTTCTCTTTTAAGTTGGTTATTTTCTTAATATTTATTAAACTAGCAAAAATTAATTATAATATACTATACCTATGTGTATTTACAATATTTATTTATATATTTATATGCTCGGTCTATCTCGAAAATCGCCCCAAATGATTTCACAAAACAAAATTAGGTATCTACTTAACTATTTTCAGGGATAAAAAAAAAAAAGGATCTAACCAATTGTCTAATTAAGGAAAAAACATTTTGAGAGATTTTTTATTATTTAACTAACTATTAAAGGTGTGTGAATAAAAATGAAACCGGTAGGTAATCAAAACTAAAGAAGTGGTAGAAAAATAAACAATAATTGATTAAAAATAATGTAAAATGCTTTTAATCTAGACCAAAAATTACCGGACAATACTTGGCCTTCAGGGTGATATATACTATATAAAATATTTAGTAAAATATACATAGTTATAAGGGCTTATTAATAACGGAAGATGAAATTGTTTAGAAAATACCCTAGACCAGTATAGTAAACACCCATATTGCTTATATTTTTTGCACCATTCATAATTAGAATCATATAAAATAAATTACTTTATAAATATAGTAAGTCCCTTAGCATAATATGGCTTAATTTAAATATCACTCAACGGTAGATTAAGATAAATTACTTCTTATCTTAAAGTTTTGAAATATTTTATTTTATAGGTACTTTGATTTCTTTCTTTTGTTAGAAAATAAGTATTTTTAGTTTGAGAGTAAACTTTTTTGTGATTTTACAAAAAACGACTTGTGATACTAGACTTGATGCACCTATACATTTTGCAAAATTTGATTATAATTTGATGATTATTTTTTTTTAATTTGTAATATTTTTTTTCAATTAGTAAAATGTATTTAAATTTAATCCCCAAATTATTAAAATAAAATATTTTAAATTAAAATATTCAATCATCCATTATAAATGCTAAATAGAATTTCAATTTAATAGGATTAAATCCTGATTATATTTTATCATATAAATATTCTGTTTTAGAATCTCATATATTATTTACCTATCAGGATATTTAAAAGTAAAAACATTATTTGAATGATAAATAATAAATTCTTTGGAGTGTAGGAGCCCCAAATAAGCATTTTTGTTATTATTATTATTATTATTGTGTATTAGACTAAATGAAATGGCACCGCATTTGGGGGTTAAAGTGAGCATCCGTCGTTTGAAATATTTCAATAGACATTTTAAGTGCGCATACTGAGTTCGGTGTAACGCATATTAAGTGCGCATGCTCAGTTCGTTGTAACGCACATTATGTGCGCATGCTCAGTTCGTTTTACCGCACAGTAAATGCGCATGCTCAGTGCTAGTGCATTAAATCTAAAGAGCCATTACTAAAAACTGTTTTTGAACTAATTTTTAATGCTTAATGGTCCTGGTAAATTTGATTTTGGAACAAAATTATGAAAAAATTATACAAATATGTTCATTCTGACCTTATCAACGACAAAAAATAAGAACAAATTTATATCTCAGCATAAAGTATGGAACCCTCAGTATTCAAACTATGACTAGCTCTTAGCCGCTTTTTATTTAATGACTTTTAATTTTTTCTTCGAGATAGATTAAAGTGTGTCTTCTTTGTGTCATTTTTGTTAATAGTACCTATTATATATACTTTATTCTTAAAAAAATATTTTCTATATAAACAAAATTACGTTTTGTCCACTTCTGTACGTAATCTAGTAAATAACTTTTTTTATTTATTTGCTTTTTTTTTTTGTTTCATAATTCTTCATTATGGCTCTGTTTGTTAAAACTTATTCACAAAATATCCTTTAATAAAAACAAGCGGGTCACGGAAAACGAGGAGGGTTGGTTGGACTTGAAGTAATTAAGTGATACACTTCACACCACCAGCTTTTGTTCCAAGTTTTTCAAACTTGGATAAATATATATATATAATAATATTATAAAAAAGAAGAGAAAGAATGATTGGATGTGTAAAAGAAAAGAGTAAAAAAAAGAATAAACAAGGGGGTAAAAAAAAGAGATTTAAGAGAAAATGTAAGACAATAGATTGATTGTTTGGAAAACTGTTAAGTTGTCTTAAGAATTGTAATTGATTTATTACATTTTCAGACAATGACCAACTCAACGAGAAATAAATCAAGCTCCTGCTTAAAAAAAAATAATAAAAATAAACCTTATTTATTGTTTATTAAATTATGAAATAATGTGGTCCTTAACCCTCTAATGCATAGTGTTGCATATCTGCATCATGATTCGTTTTAGTGTTTAACGCAATGTGTTGAAGGTCTTTTCGACTAAAACCTGTTGAAAATGTAGTACACCATGTCTATGATGAAATATTTTTTTTTTAATTGCTAACTTAACAAGAATTTAAAAAACATGTGTTTTCTCATAATTTTGTTGGCAGCCAGCAAGTTAATAAGAAATCAGCTTCTATTTTTTTTGTTTATAGTTATATTACTTAGTACTTTAAAAATATAATAAAAATCTCTGCTATTCTAAATAGTATGTAAATGACGAATATTTATAATAAAACTTAATTATTTATTATTTAGGTTATTTACGGGTATTTTAAATTATTTTAAACCTAATTATTTTTTGGTGATTATAATTATTTCGAGCTAATTGGGAATTTTTTTAAATATTTTTCCAGTGATCTATTGGCAGTAATAATTTTAAAAAATATTATCTACTTGAAAAAAAAGCATGCACTACAGGGTTTTTAAGGGGCGGATTTTCATTACAGAAAACATTTTGTTTGCTATTGAAGCTCATCCCTTGTTAAGGTGACATTTTTTTTATCTAATAAATTAGAAGTATTGTAGACGGATATGTAAGATTCAATGGAGAATTGATGGAATGGCACATCATGAATAACGAAAACTACAGATTCTGAATAAAAATTAAAAAAAAATCATTAGAACATCATGTTCAGACTCTCTACGTATTGGGAAACTGAGAATTTGATGGTCTAAATTGAAACTAGCCACTGTGGGCTAAAAATAAGCCACGCCCCTAACAAGTATCCAATGGAAAACTGAGAATTCCGATACACTCTATTTGGTGGTCAAAATTGAAACTAGCCACCATAGACCAAAAAAATAAGCCACGCCCCCTACCGAAGTTCCCAACTGGAGGAACTTCAACCCTCTTTCGTGGTTAAAAAAAGCCACAGGTTCTAGTAACCAACTCTTTCTTGTCTCTTGACACAGTACTTCTGATATCCTGGTGTAATAATTTGCAATTGATTTTAACAAAATTATCACAATGGGAAATTATTTAAGAAACAAAACAAAAAAAACTTGAAATAAAGTATTTATTTAAAAATCAGCCTTTCTTATAAATTAGCCAAAAGTTAATTAAAAATTTAATAATTATTAGTTCAACGGTTTATCTAGTATTTTGGCCACTCACACAAATACGCAGACATATAAATTTTTTACAACTAACTTTTTTGGAATCTGTGGTCACTGGTCATAAACTTAAAGATATAAAAATCTCAACTTAATAGAATTATCGATTCTATTTGTTGTTTAATGGATATAAAAAAACAAGTGTAATATATATTATGTCTTAGATATTATTTTTTTAAAGTAATTAATTATATATGTATTAGAATATAAACATCAAATATTCAGGAATATTGTTTGAAAACAAAATATTCGATTCTTTTTTTTTTTTTTTTAACAAAAATTGTTATATTTTAAAATTATATTTCAGATATTACAATAATGTATTTTCAAATAAAAAGGTTTAATAAAATAATATTATAAAATCAAATCAAAAACCTTTCGCTGTAAATCTCATATTATATGACCTGGTCATTTGGTGAAACATGCAATATCGTGTAATGCCAATGTATTTCAGAGGATATTGCAAAGAAATATTTCTGCAATATTAAGATAATGGAATATTTTATTATACCTATTTCAAAATAATATTAGTTGAATATTGTAGAAATATTTATCTGCAATATTACATTTATTAAAATAATATCATTGTAATATTAATTTAATATTGTAATAATAGGAATATTTCACTTATATACTTTGGCATTACATGATATGACGTGTTTCATCATGTGACTACTGACCACGTATTGTATTAAAATTTTAATATTAATTTAAAAGTAATTAAATAATTTGACTGAGCTAGAGTAATTAAATATATTAGATTTTTTTAAATACATTATTAATAAATAGGTATAATTTAATTAAAATTAAATTATAAATTGGAAAAAATTAGATATTGAGGAAAATAAAGTAAAAATAAAAGTTAGTGAATAATAATATGATTTTCAAAATATTTGATGAACATTATGATGAATTCAATTTTTATTGGGCTGTAAATATATTTCTTTTTTTTTTTTATTCATATAATATATATGAATCAATTCCACAGGGTAGTTTGTAAGTATGATAATACAAATGCGGTTTTAAAATTGGTTCACTTTTTCAATTGAGACAAGTTATTAAAACATTTAGGTACTAGTTTATTTATTTATGATAAAAATTCTTCTTTTCTTACATTTACAAGGAAATTATAGCACCCATGAAAGATTTCGAAAAATCAGTATCAGAACGAATTAATTAATTCAAAGAAAATCTGCTAACTTTTTTTAAATCTCGTGTCGATCGACAGTGGGTCCATTCCATTCATGGAGGCTAATCAGTCTGATAAAGCACCTTGGTTTGTATTTTTAATATTTCATTATGTTAATAATTAATTATTCAAATTATTTTAATACTCCGGTTTTTGAAAGATTTACTTCTGGGAAATTTCGGGGATTTTTCTTTGGCCTAGTATATATCTATATGATTTATTATTTGATTCTGATAAAGCGAAATTGTATACTTACTAACTTATTTCGAAATAAGTTTTTAAAAAAGTTTAAATAGTGTATAAATGAATATGCAATTTCGAAAAGGGCACATGTCTGAAAATTTAAAATGTTCAGGATTGAAAAAAAAACAACATTATGTTCTAAAGTAGTGTAAAATTTGTTTTTGAGTTACATTTTGGGGGCAGTAATATTAATACCAGAGTTCTGCCTTTTTTGATCATAGTAGGTGCAGGGAAGCTTTTAGATTAATTACATTTATATGAAAATGTGTATTTGTCAAAATATGCAAGATGAGCCCTTTTCGACATTGCATATTCAAATGCTGTTAAAGCAGGTATTTAATAAATTTTTTTTATTATAAATACATAGTAACGATTTTTCTCTCATCTTAACTGAAACATATCGGTGTCGTGTATCCGCGCGCGCTAGAGCACCGCTTCTGCATCTTTGTCTTGATGACGATGTTGGAGCGAGAGGCCCAAGTTCAGACCTTGCTTGCGGCAGAATAAAAATTTGACCGACTAAAACTCGGCTACTTCACTAACATTAGTAACACATGATAAAACTATCATACTCAGTAGAAACTAAAAAAATGGACTTGGTATCCAAAACCAACTAATTAAAAAAAAACAAAAAACAACTGAAACTTAGAGGAATCGAATTCCCTGATCACCAACTAGCTATGTTTTTGGTTTCTGAACAACTTAAATCGATTTTTTGAAATCTTTCACGATCTTTATAATTTTCAGGTATATAGAATAAGATAAAATCAATCTTAATAGTATTTATTTTTTGTTATTTTTTATTTTATTATTTTTTTTTATTTTATTCATTTTTGTGTTATTTATTTATTTTTAGAATCAGAGAATATTTTGCTTTCGAAACGTCTCCAAACTTTTTTTTTTTATTTAAAACAATGAGCATTATTTAGCTTTATTTTGTCCATTAAAAAAATATTTTTGGAAACTCGGATATGAAAGTTTATTATTATTATTAATATTAATTTTATTTTTTATTTTATCTTATATTTGAACTCGAGCCTTTTCCGATTTAGAGCTGCGAGGAGGCGGCTGTCAAAACAGGCACCATCGAGGGTGATTCCCCCTCGGGAATCTGCGAGGCGCCCTCTACCAACGCCGGTCACGTGATAGGAAACCGGCAATAGGTGCGACCATAGAGGTCCCTTGATGAATCCTGTTTTACCTGAGTAGGTTCTAAGTGCAAACGGTCCCTCACCTGCAATCCAAAAAAAAAAAAACATCATATGTGAAGAATTCAATTCCACAAGGCTAAGTGACTCTTTCAGCAAGAGAATTGAAAAAGGAAGAGCTAGAAAAGCTTAATTGACTTACCTTTGCCAGTAGGAGAAAAGACTAAAGTTATATGAAGAAGAACAACATTTCCATTCACCTCATGAAAAATTGAAAAAAGAGACTTTTCAGCTGAGGATAAAAAGATAATAAAAAGCATAGGTAAAATAGAGAAAATTAGGATTCTTTCTATTCACAGAAAATCCAACCAACTAAAGAAAAAAGAAATAAAATATAACCATGAAAATAAAAAAAAAATATATGAATACCTAGTTCATTATAATTGCAAGTTTGTATTCAAAAATGTTAGTTTGCTGGTTCTATAAAATTAATTATCATTGAGTATCGAAAGAATTAAGTACCTATCTTTTCATAATATAAAATTAAATAGATAGTAAACTTTTTCAAAAAAATCAGCTATAGATGCCAACTGAACAAAATATATTATTTAAAAATACTTAAATAAGTCAATATTTAAAGATTTAAAATATTTATATTGCTTATCAGAGGGGTTCATCCCCTCAGGCTGAAACTGAGAATCATCATAGATCAACTTATGTACATTTTTATATGAAATTACTTTTTTTTTGTCTTCAACCAAGCTGGATACAATTTTTTTGCCACAAAGTAGAGAGCCTAACAAATCTATTTTAATACCATATACATCTTGAATCGATAATATTGGCTAAAGCAATTATCCTATCTAAAAACTTTGAATTCAAAAATTCTAGATAATCATATTTTCTACAAAAAAGATTTTAATTCTTTAATGTTTAACTCTAATATTTTAGAAGATACAACGTTTTTTAAGTGAAGTCTGAGAATCTGCTCGGCAAGGCTTCCCTCCATCCACGCAACTTCCCCTCTTCTGCTTTCCAGTTCACCTGGTTGCCTATGAACAGTCGTCGCCATTAAGTCAAACCAGAGCACGGTCTAATATCCTCCTTCACTTCGGAGCCAGTGAAAATAAAAATGAATTTTTTATCAAATTTCCCTGCTAGCTAGCTAACAAAGTAGCTATTAAAGCTTCCTTTACCCTATTAGCAAATCTCTAGCATCTTTATTAAAAGATAAAATATAGGTAATTTTAAATGAAAATTTTAATGTTTTTTAAATTATTTGTATTTATATAGATTTAAATTAATCACTAATAAGTCAGTCTTCATGTTTGCGATATCGATGCTGTATTTTTCCCACAATACCTACGACATTTCAAGGGCCAAAAATTGCTGATTATAATTCCAAGACAAAAACTAATATATTTTCGGCTTTTGGACTTTCAAACTTAAAGTTATAAAACTTTGAAATTCAGAAAAAATTAAGCTAATGTTGTAACTGATGAGCCGAAATTTGGCACAAGAGATCTTATTAATAAATCTCAACTTTGCGCAAAGTTTCGTTTTTCTAGGTCATTGTGATCAAAATTTGCAGAGAGCCTAACTATGGTTTCCCGAAATTTTAATTTTGGCCTCTAGTCTATTACTTTTTTAAAATTAAAGATAAAATAGTTTTTATTTATATACTAGAATGAAGGGCGAAAAAGGTCGTTCGTTGGAAGCATGAATGAAATTAAAAAATTCAATTACTCTTTCATTATGTATTAACGTTTCGGCCCGATTCGGGCTTCATCAAGGTAATTCTAACTTGTGAGCAGCGATTCCCTGATGATGACACGATCTGTCGAAAACTTAGGGAAGAAATAAAAAATTGATCGATTTTTATTTCAATTTCAAAAAGCCTGTCTGTAAAAAAGACATCCCTTTCTTTTAATTTAAAATATTTAATAAATTTCAAATCGTTCTAGGTAGTTTTATTGTATTTTTTTAAGATCTAAAATTAATAGATATTTAATTGTTTAAGAATGATTTGAAATTAATCACCAATTTTAAGTTAATTTTTTTTATATTGTTTTATACAATTTATTTTGGATTAAAAAAATAAATAATAAAAATAAAAATAATAATAATATAGATACTTATTTCGTGATAAAATTTTTCATTTTATTTAAAAATTAAATTATTTATTTCCAACATTCTTCAATATTATTATAGCGCGAGCCATCTGCCGGCAATTAAGCGCAACCCTGGTCTAATAACCAGGTAGTGAGGTCTGCGCGGGGAGGGCAAGCGAGGCCAGTCAGGACCAAGCCATCCGGTAAAGAGTTACCTCCTCGCTCTAACCATCTTAAAGGTGAGAACTTAACAATTATTTTTTGATATTAACTATTTAATATTAATATCCAATTATATTATATTATTCTGTACTGTTAAATTATATTTTTTTCTGATTTTTCTCATTTTTAACCGACTTCGAAAAAACGAGAAGGTAATTATATTTTTTACAATATGTAAAATAGAATATTTGTTACTTTCACCTGAACTGTAATGTGTATTTATTTCACATTTTTAAGTTAATTCATTGGTAAATCCATTATAATAATAAATGTAGATTAAAATACAATCATTTAAATAAACTATTAAATGATATAGGAGTAGATCTAGCATGATATACTTGGTTTTTATTTCTATTTCCCAGCGTTCGTTTGAATATAAAAGTTCAATTTGCTGACAGTTCGATCATCAAAAAAAAACAAAAAAAAACATAAAATTATCTTGCACTGATTCCGAGCTGTTATTGATGATTTTATTAGATTTCCAGGAGAATATATATCTTAGAAAGTTTTTATTTTGCCGAGAGTAGCAGAGTTTTTGAATCCAAAAGAAAAACAAAGAAGTTGTCCTCTGCTTTATGCAAATATGTGTGTATAGGTATGCTTATTTGCATCAAGTAGAGGACAACCTCTTTGTTTCTCTTAGAGAACATATCTCTTCTGACATGTAACAGCTGGGATTCAGTAATAATCTATTGATTTTTATTCAAATTAGTTTTTATATTAAAATTGCATTTACTCGTATATATTTTGCAATGCTTAATAGAATAAGTAGATAAAACCATCATATTTAAAAGGTATCTTAAAAGAGAATTTCTTTTAATACATGTTTTTTAATTAGAGTTTATAATATAGGAATTAGAATAGATTTATTTGTATATAGAGAGAGGTTCAAACTCAAGCTCCGACTTGTTCGTAAACAATCTCAGACCTGTTTGCTCGAATTGGAAGAAATCTTCAATTCGATACTTCTAGGATTTCCCTTTTAATTATTTGGTTCTTGTACAATAACCAGTACTCTCTATTGCAGAGTTACAGTTCACTCCCCACCATGACTATGATGGAATTGTGAACCCCGCCAGGCCAAATTCAATGCTCTCCAGCAAGGACTCGGGCCGTTGAGATCTCTCCAGTGATTCTGCGCGCTCCCACGCGTCTTCCAGGTTAGATTTTTTTCCATTCTTTTTTGGATTTCCTTTATTCTACCCATCTATTATTTATATATTTATATCAGTTTTAAAAAAGAAATTATGTATATAAATATTTCGATTTCTATTACTTTCAAATAAAACAATATTGATTATTTTTTTTAATAATCCATATTATAAATGATTTATAAAATAATAAATGGATAACTCTTTATGTTTTGGAAAGAGATCTACCTTAAATTTTCCTTATTATTGCTATTATTATTTTCACAAAGAGAAACAAAGTGGTTGTCCTCTGCTTAGTTTAAATAAACATAGAGCTCATGGAGTCAATATCCACAAAGGATCGTGCTGAATAATATTTATAATTAAAAACGATTTATAGTTAATCTAAGTCTTCTGAAAACTATAGTCTCAAACAAATAAATAATATATATATATATATACATATATAATCTCGATATATACAGATACATAAAATTTATATATATATGTGTATGTTTATTTGCTTCAAGCAGAGGACAACCCTTGTTTCTCTTTGTGAATCAACAACTCAAGTACTTTGCAAAACAAAAACTTTTCAATTACATTTTCATTTATTAAACACTTTTATACAATTTGTTGACAAAATTATTTTATAACAATTTTAATAATCGTTTTTTTTAATATTTTCACATAAACATATAATATTTATTTTTTATATTTTTCATAGGTTTTAATCCAAGTCAAAAACAGAGGAGAAAAGACTGTCAGTACTTTTCAGAGGAATGAGTCAGTAGTTCCATAGCCCACTTATCACACACATAGGGGTGAGGTTTTCAATGATTATTCTGCCTTCTAAATGTTGAAAATGTATGCCCTCATTTTCCCATCTACCATTATATTAAAATGTATTAGAAAATTAAAAAAAATTGTTTTATATCTAGGAATTTGTTCTTAGAAATAAATATCTGAAACGTAGAGTAAATGTCTTAAAAAACATGGAAAATTTAGTTTTGATATTTACACTAGTTTATGAGCTAGAGTGTAGACAAAATTTTGTAACTAACAACCTTACAGGCATTTTGTCAATATAATTAATATAATGTAATATATAATTTTTCGATGTTTACTCAGTAGACCTTTTTTATAGAGCAAAACAGCATGGTTTTCTTCAATTTTGTTTATCAAAATAGTTTCGGCCGTTTTTGAGATATTTTGAAAATACGAAGGAAAAAAACAGTTTTTTCATGCACGATTACAATACTTGACTACACATTTTTATATGTTGAAAACACATTGATTTTAATATCAAACCAAGCTTTATAAAACTTTTCATTCTCGACTTGACATCGTGTTTGCAAACAAATTGAATTTTTGGATAAATTTAAAAACTAGCCAAACAGGGCTTAGCCTACCAACAAAGCCCCGCGAGGGGGGAGGGGGGGGGGTTCAAGTGCACCTGTGGATCCCGGCTCCCGCAATTGACATTTTTTTTTATTTTAATGAATTGGCTAATTCCGATAACTGGCCCCTTAGCCAATTCATTAAAATAAAATAGGGTCACCAAACACGCTTTTTTAAAATTTTTTTTTATGTTAGAAAAAAAGCGTAGGATGACCAACTTTTTCCACTTCATAAAAAACACAGGTGTTTATTCCATAACAGGGGGCCCGCTTCAGATTTTGGGCCCCCTGAAATTTCATGTGGGGGTCATGCCTTTTAAGTAAAAATTATAGGGTAGTTCGGAAATTCATTTCGTTGTTTCCCAAGAGATTTGCTTCTAAAGCGTCAAGAAAATAACCCATTTTTGAAGAGAATTGTCATTGGGGACGAGCAATGGGTTGTCTACAATAATGTGAAATGCATGAGATCATGGAGTAAAAAAGATGAATCGGCGCAAACCACTTTGAAAGCCAATATTCATCAAAAAAGGTGATGATCTCTGTCTGGTGGGATTTCAAGAGAATTGTATTTTTTGAACTTTTGTCAGCCAATACCCCGATCGATTCCGAAGTGCACTGTCTTCAACTGCACAAATTGAATGATTCACTAAACAGAAATGGCCAGAATTATTCAATAGAAAAGGTATAGTGTTCCACCAGGATAACGCGAGATCTCATACAAGTTTTGTAACTCGTCAAAAGTTTTTACAGCTTGGATGGGATGTACTACCACACCCACTATATTCTCTAGATCTGGCACCATCGGATTATTACTTGGTACGGTCCCTGCAAAATGTTTTAGTCGGTAAAACCTTTACTTCAAATGAAGGTGTCAAAAATGCATTGGATCAGTTTTTTGTCAGCAAAGATCAAAAAAATTTTGAACGTGGAATAATGCTACTGCCAGAAAGTTGGCAAAAATTATTGGGCCAAAATGGGAAATATATAATTTAATTAAATATTTATTAGCTATAAGAAAATCGTCTTTCATTTTCACCAAAAAAAAAACGAAATGACTTTCCGAACGATCCAACATAAAAAATAAAAAAATATTGAAATCTGCTTTACTTTGTAAAAATGCAATATTTATGTTTAGTTATAATTGAATAATTAAAAAAATGAATATGTAATTATTAGTTTATTTCATGTGTCGATAAATAATTAAAAATAATGTTGATAATTTTATTTTCAGAAAAAGAATTCAAAGAAATAGATAATTCGTCCGAGCGGCTTTTATCGCTAACGGGCCAGTTGACGCGAGGAGCGCGCATTCAATCAGCCGTCTTCTGCCTCATGGCAAACATCATAGCACTAAATGAGAAAGTTATTTCTCTATCTCTAATTAATACTCTTAATTATATATTAATATTGAATGATAAAATATTAAATTTTATCATTTCAGAATTGTTCACGTTCGTTTCAAGTATTGTAATGCTGGGACAAACCAACTGTTTCAACCTCGCTTTCTCCATCTACTCATCGTCTAACTGCGAACCAGGGTAAGGTTTTCAACTTTTTTTTTTTTAATATATAGGTCTTATTTCTGTTTTCAAAGAATATATATTTTTAATTTACCATAGTGGGTATGATCAAGTATTGTAAATCTGTATGAAAAAATGTTCTTGTTTCGATTTTTCGAAATATCTAAAAAACGACTTAAACTAATTTGATAAAAAATTAAAAAAAATAATCGAAACCAAGGCTTTTTGGTCTAAAAGAAAGCTTTAAAGAGTAAATATATCTCTTCTGACGTTTAATAAAATCAAATATTTATTAGCTCGGATTTAGTAATAAATAATAACTTCGTTTTTATTCATATTAGTTTTTATATTAAGATTACAATTTCATTTACTAGTATACATTTTGTAATGCTTGATTAGAATAAGTAGAGAAAGCTATCGTATATAAAAGGTATCTTAAAAGAAATTTTTTTTTAATATATGTATTAGGGTAGGGTTTATAATATTTGAATTAAAATAAATTTAATTGTATATAGAGAGAGTTTCGTAAACAAGCTCAGACCTGTTTGCTCGAATGGAAAGAAATCTATCAATTCGATACTTCTAGGATTTCCCTTTTCACGATTAGGTGCTTATACAATAACTAGTACTCTCTGTTGCAGGGTCCAAAGATCACTCTTCACCATGACGCCATGCGACATGAATTGTGAACCACGCCAGGCCAAAATCAACGTTTTCCAGCAAGGACTCACGCCGTTGAGATCTTTCCAGTGATTCGGCGGGCACCCACGCGACTTCCAGGTGAGATTGTTTTTCTAATTTTTTTATGAATTTTCTTTATTCTACCCATTCTCTATTTATATATTTATTTCACAATTAAAAAAATAAATTATCTCAATATTAATATTTCGATTTCTGCTACTTTTTCAAATATTTAACTACGATTAACATTCAATAACTCGTATTGTAAAACAGTCTTAACCTTTCTAAGCTGCGATCCAAAGGATATTTCCCGGATGTGCATAGGAAAATTCCTTTTTAATTTTTTTCATAATGTTCCACCACTTAAAAAAAAATTGAAAAATTCTTCAATATAAAGAAGTATAAAAGGCATTTTCTGACAAAATTTGGTAATGGACACTTTTCAAAAACGCGGTCAATAAAATGATTTTAATTTTATTTATTTTCTTAAAAATCGGCTTTCTTTCTGGGAATCATAACAAAATGTTTGATGCCTTTTACTAGAAGTGTTGGGAAATTGTTTTAAACTTATATTTTTATCATAATTTGATTCAGAGTAAATTAAATTATGGTTGAATTCGGAACAAGCATACTTGACGTTAATTATTTTAATATATAATCTATTAAAATATCATTTTTCGATGATTACACTAAAAAGCATTGTTATAGGCTTTAAGTATAATGTGGATTTGCTTAATTTTTTATTTAACACTATTGAGATATTTTTAAAAAACTAGTAAAATGGCATTTTTTTTCAAATGAAATAACATTTTTACGATGTTTAGTTGTTTTCTATTTACTTTTCGTCGTGTTTTTTAGGAGCCAAAGATGATGGATACACGACAACAAATGAGCTACCAGCTTCGTGATTATTCAACACGAGTTCAACAGTATCAACGAAAAAGGCCTGTATATATTAATTCGGGGGAAAAAAAAATTAAATTTTATCTTTTACAAAATTATTACAAAATATTAGAAAACTTACTAAATTAAATTTACTTAAAATAAAATTAAATTGCTTAATTTTAAATAATTATTTTTTCATTTTCAAATTAATTATTTAAAATGAAATGTCTCATACTAAGTTTCAATTTTTTACATACCTAATATTAAAAATAATTGATTATTGTTTAGATAATTTAGTGAGTAGAATAGGATTTTCAGAGACCCTACATTCCATTGCACCATTGCATGCCCAATTCGGGCAGCTCACTATATAGAAGGAAGGATGGATGAAATGTCTCTTGGTGGGTGACGTCGAGGGGTGAATTTTGTTTTAAGATGAGTATGCGAATTCCCCATCTTGTCGGAGTTTATATCCCATATGTTTTCTTCCTCTCCTATAGAAAGCCACTCTTCCGTCATCTACCCTTGCCCGACCATCGTGGGACATCGCCATCTTCATTATCCAAATGATAATGAATGATGATGGTCAAAAGGTTTTATACTTAGAAATTAGAAATAAATAGAATAGAGAAAGGTATATGTGTTATTGTTTGTAATCTGCACTGAGGTATACCATTGCTTGTGTCTAATAGGACTGGGTTCTCTCTCTTTCATTCTTTTTGGTATGATGTTATTATGTGTGCATTGCTTTTATTTTTAATTATTTTATAGACACATGCACATGAGTATTCTCTCTAATTACAACCAATCACAAAATACTTTTTTAGTTAGGTGTCAGTTTTTAATACTGATTATCCGCGCTTAACTCCTCCTAGGTGAGGAAATAGAATATAAAGGGCGAATTTTAGAATTTTTTTATGAATATATATCTGCGCCTTCGTCAACGATGTGTTTATTTATATGTGTGGTTTAGGCCTTTTAATTCTTAATTACGGATATTTCCGACTCTCTTGTGAATAGGATGCTATGGCAAGGGACTACTCATATATTAGTCTGGAGTAGTTGTTTTACTAGAACCCTCTAGGTACGCGAATGTGCCGGGTTTTGCGGTGCCCGGACATAGGCAGGCATATTATTACTCTTCAGTAATCGAGAGGGTCTCAGATGCCTTAGCATCAAATACACGAGTGATAGGTCATGTCTTCTATCTGAGTGTGTGTGTTTTAAATAATTTTTTAGAAAGATTATTACATAAAGTATTTCACCCGGAAACCGATGGTATGCATTTTATCCGCTTGGCACTGGTGAGAATCTTGGAGAGATGTGTCTTAGAGCTAGCTATGTTCGATCGATAGGGTTTCTTTTTATCAGCAGGGACACATTAATCCATTAATCTTACGTTGTATTTCAAAGATAGACAGACTGTCGGTTTTCCATCATAATTTGAAGGCATTTAACTAATTTGAAACTCTTCTCTTCTGAGCTCGTTTCATAAGTTAGGTGGTATGATGTAGGTGGGAGGAGAGAATGGTATTTGATATTTTTCGATTAGAAAAATTAAATTCTTATTTTTCATATGTAATTGGAATGAGTGATATATTTTTCCTTTTCTTTCTACTTCTCACTCTTTTCTTTTGGGGCGGGTGCGTTTTCTCATTCGTTCCGTTTTTTGTTTCATATTACTTTACAATTTCTATTCTTTACGCGACGGTTTTAGATCCGCGATTTATTCATCTCGATTAGAATTCTTAGGCCAAACTGAGCCTAGGCGTGTGTCGATATTCGTGTCGTGCTCGCGACCGTCTCAAGACAGAAGACCAGCTTCTTGAAGAAAGAAGAATTTAGAGTTAGATGGCCATCTGTGCTATATATTTAAAATAAAAATTGGGTTTAGTTTAGCTTAGAACTTGAAGTCATCAGGGCGCATTGAAGTGGAATCTTCGGTTAGTACAAGTTTTATTGTATTTTTTTTTTTTTTAATTTTAATTTTTCATTAAGGCCATATCAAATATTTTTTTTTTAGATGAAGGCGGGATTGTGGGGCCGGAGACAGTTCATCTCTTCAGGGCCTCTACGAGTCAAAGCTACGGTAGGCAAACCTACTTAATCCTTATTGATTATTTTTTTAATGGCCATTATCATATCATTTAATTAATTGTACTAAGCTTACGAATAACCAAAAAACAGAACAATTTTTAAGACGTTTTTTATTTTACTTTTTTCTCTCAAAACAACTCCATTAATATTTCGAGAATCATAACGAAGTTATATATGGGAAATTGATATATCTTAAATTTTCTTTATTATTAATTTTATTTATTAAAGGTTTTCTTATTAAAGATTCGTCAAATGATTCACCATAGCTATTTCTAATAAATGTCTTTCTAATAGGTTCATTATTATAGTCTTATGAAATATTTATTTTGATAACTTTAGTATCCATTTAATTTCTCTAGTAATTAATTCTTATTTCTGACAACTAAAATGTCTAGTCATAAATTATAGATTTTGCCTGCCTGACGGGTATTGAATTCACTCCATTTTTTTTGTTCATTGAATTTAAAAATGTCCAAAACGTAAAAAAAAATAGAACCTTGATTTTTTTCTATCTGCTTGTGTGCCTGAATTCCGATATCCATGATATCTTGAAAACTGAAAGTCTTGTTTTCTGTGCCATTAATATTCGAATATTCAATGTGGACAACAGATTACATTTTGAGAATTTCATAAATGTAGAAAATATCATTCTTTCTTTGATTCTTTGAAAATTACAATAGAGAGGATACTCTTCATAGTAATCGTCCACTCTTGTAATCGATTATGGCGCCTGAAGAAGAGATATCTATTTTAACCAAATTAAAATAAAAAAATATTAAAAAAAAAACTTAACAAATGTGATTTTTAATATTTCTAATTAAAAAACTATGTGGTACAATTTATTTATTGAAATTTTCCATTGTGAAAATGCTTATACGATTAGAAAGTATATTTTTCTATATCAAAATAGTCATCAGAAGAGAAAATTTTATGCAGAATATTTCTTTGAGATATCCAACAATTTTTTTTTTAATCTTATCAAGTTCTTTAAAAGTAGAGCGTCTTATATATACGCGTTAAATAAAGTTGATTCAATTGAGAATTTTTACTAATTTTTTTATTTACTTAATAAATAAATAACTAAATAAAAATAATTGATAAGTCATGGAAAGGCAGCAAGGAAAGGAGATTGAAAAAAATTATCTCGAATAAAATAGATTTATTTCATTTTTTTTTTTCATCCCTCAAAAACCAACGTTTCGGAGGAATTTTCTTCCTAGAATTCGTTTCCTTCAATTTAAAAAATTGTAGACCCTTCAGAAGGAAGGAAAATCCCCCGAAACGTTGGTTTTTGAGTGATGAAAAAAATGAAATAAATCTATTTTATTTTATTCGAGAGAATTTTTTTCACTATCCTTGGGCTGCCTTTCCATCTCTTTCTTATTAATTAAAATTTCTACTAGTGCGTCCCTCTCTGAAAAGAAAATTTCTTCTAATATAAAAAAAAAAGAATATTTTATTGGAACGAAGGCCAAACCGGAAATAAAAATATATTATAATCCAATATCCTGAATAAATAAAAACGAAAAAAAAATTGTCATTTTAATCATAAAGTAGTTATTGATTTATTTTGATTAGATAATGTAAAATTTGTATATAATATTAATTTTTTATAACGTTATTTAAATAATTCTCAACTTTAAAAACTAAAGGTAGTAATTTTATAAATATTTTAATTTTAAATATTTAATATATTCAAGATAGGCAGTATTTATGGAGTGTAATTTTTTAAGGGGGATAAAATTTTTGCCCGTATTTTATAAACTCTAGTATTTTTAAAATAACGTAAAGAACTTCGTGCGTGACGGAGGTCCCCCGACCGGACACGTTTGAATTTTTTCAACGGAATTATTATTTATTCATTTATAGGTATATATCGGGTGTTTTTTTTAGAGGTATAAAACTTCGAATTGAAATAAAACACAAGAAAATCGTTTTAATGTCCATCAATTTGACTTTATTGGAAGGATAATTTTATGCCATTAATGTTTAAATATGATTTCGGGCATGTGGCCGCCTCGGCTGGCTCGAATAAATCCAATTCTACAGGTCCAATTTTCAACCACTTTTTCGAGCATATGGGGCCGTATGTTGGCAATAACGCCACGAATGTTGGCTACGTCAACAAGCAAAATTGCCGCATTTGGAGTGAAGAGAATCCACATGAGACCCTTGAGACGCCATTACATCCACAAAAACTGACTGTTTGGTGTGCTCTATGGGCTAGTGGAGTCATTGGGCCATACTTCTTCCGAAATAATGCTGGAGAGTCAGTTACCGTTAATGGAGACCGGTATAGAGCCATGATAACCGACTATTTTGTTCCCGAATTGGATGGCATGAATGTGGATGAGTTGTGGTTCCAACAAGACGGCGCTACATGCCACACAGCGCACGTCACATTCGATGAGCGCATAATTTCGCGGAATGGACCTGTCAATTGGCCACCAAGATCGTGTGATTTGACACCATTGGATTATTTTCTTTGGGGATATGTGAAGTCGCTCGTCTACGCCAACAAACCAGAAACGTTAGGGGACTTGGAAGCCAACATTCGTGGCGTTATTGCCAACATACGGCCCCATATGCTCGAAAAAGTGGTTGAAAATTGGACCTGTAGAATTGGATTTATTCGAGCCAGCCGCGGCGGCCACATGCCCGAAATCATATTTAAACATTAATGGCATAAAATTATCCTTCCAATAAAGCCAAATTGATGGACATTAAAACGATTTTCTTGTGTTTTATTTCAATTCGAAGTTCTATACCTCTAAAAAAAACACCCGATATTTATTTTCACCAAGCAGAGGACACACTCATTGATTTTCTCTTTAAAATTATCTTCTCCTTTAGATTCATCTGTTGGCTTTTCTATATCTTTCATCATTAGAAATATGACTGGGTGTTTTCCCCATCTTCTCGCTATAGAATATAGAAATCCACCCCTCTAATTTCCAAGACCCTCTCTATCGTCTCCATTCATCTTTTCAAATATTTTCATTTGGCACATATCTCTGCATTATTCATTCCACTTAACTCTAATTCAATGAATATATATTGGTATTCGATAATTGCAATCTACAACCTCATTTCAGCAAAACCCACCCCTTCGGCTCAAGCCCTCAGGATTCGATGTCGGAATTTAATATTTAAATAGTTTACCCTCTTCTCTCATTCACCACTTTCGCTTTCCCTCTCCTCCTTTCTCTGTCTTATTTATTAAACGTTTAATATATTACCTAAAGCGTTCAATTGATTATTAGAATAAGAGCATTAATATTTAATTTATTTATCTATTTCGATGAATTTATTCTAATAATTCGAGTTTATAGGGTGTCAAATTGATGGTCGAAATCTAGAATGTATGAATAAAACTAATATATTTAGATATATGTATACACAGTCGACTCTCGATAATTCGAACTCTTCAGCTTTTAACTTCTGTAAATCGAAAAAAATACTGTATATTTTGATACTACTCGAAATCCTTTTCTTAACAAGAGGGGAGAGAACGTTCCATAATTCGAACTAAGCCACTTCCCCTCTTTATAATTCGAATTTTTCCTCTCTTAATTTTTACTCCTCATTTTCCGCCTATAATGTATGTAATTTTTTGATCTTTTTTGTGGTATTTATTATTTTTGCTTTTTTACTTGAGACTATATATAAAATTTATGTAAGCTCATACTCTAAAGAGTACACATCGAAAAAACGATGTATTATGAGATATTAGTTCTTTTGGAAAAATGTATGTTAGAATGTTATTGTGTTATCAAATGTTGTGTACACTCTAGCTCAAAAACTAGTGTGAATATCAAAACGAAATTTTAACATGAGATTAAGGTCTTATTAGATTTTGGTTGAAACCGAACCAAAAATTAATGAGTAGGACTTTTTCAAAAATTAAAATTATAAAATTTTTAAACTAAAAAACCAAGAAAACTGGAATTCAGTATAAAACGGTCCTATAAAAGTCATGTGTACACATGAGCCTATTTATCAAACGTTTTGAGATTGTTTTTATAAATAATTGTATTTATTTGATATATCTAGAGTATTACAGTCGACTCTAGATAATTCGAAATCTTCAGCTGTTAACTTCGGTAAATCGAAAAAATGCTGTGTATTTTGATACGATCGATAACTCAAAATCCTTTTCTTAACAATATGGGGAGAGAACGTTCTATAATTAGAACTAGGGCACTTCCCCTCTTTATAATTCCAATTTTTCATAGCAAAAAACTATTCTTAATTTTTTTTAATTAGGTAAGTTATTATCTATTGCAATGTTAATATATTTGTAATTTTTTTGTTCTTTTTTGTAGTTTTCATTATTTTTAATTTTTTACTTGAGGCTATATAATTATAAAATATATTTAAGCTCATACATATTTTCAAACATAAAATAAAATCTCTTAATAATTTGAATTATTTTTCTTTCCTCTTGATAATTCAAACTTCTTGATAATTCGAAGTCTCAATAATTCGAATTTTTCTTGTAGTCCCTTGGATTTCGAATTATCGAGAGTCGACTGTACCAAATACAGTAAAGGATATTTATTTATAATGTTTCATTTATTTTTTTAAATATTCGTGTAAAGATTAGTACTTTGATTCCCTCAAACATTGTCGTTAAATTGAATTAAATTTTCAAAAATTCAACTTTACAGGGATATACAGGGTGATTCACGGTCGATGGTAGGTTAGACGTTTATTTTATTTTACGCAGGATTTTTCTAAAAATTTAGGATCTTATATTTTCTTATCTATTCTATAGATCTAAAATATTTCCAGAAATTTCGACGTTTCCGCTTCCATCGAAAAGCCATAGCAACTTTATTTTTTTAAATAGAACAGCCCGTATATTAACACGTTTTTAGAACCGCCCTTTTATTCCAATACTTTTTTGTTAATCTTTTTCTATACCTTGTTAAATATGGTCCAAAATATGACCCTAATTAAACTTAAATAAATTCGTGCTCTCAATTCATGAAAAGTTGATATTTTGATAGTAGTTTAGACAGACCCAAAGTATTTAATTTACGCCTAGAAATCGACTTCATAACATACAGATTGTGCTAAAATATTATTATTTCCGTTATTTATAAAAGGGGTCAAAAATATTATAAATAAAGTTCTAATAAGGGGTGTTTCATTTAAAAAAAATAAAGTTGCTAGGACTTTTCGATAGAAGTGGAAACGTCGCAATGCTGAAAATATTCTAGATCGATAGAACAGGTAAGAAAATGTAAGGTGATAAATTTTCAGAAAAATTCTGCGTTCCGTTTTCAATAAACGTCTAACGTGCCATCGATCGTGAATCACCCTGTATATATCAGACACTATGATAAAAAATTATTTCTAGAATATCTTATGAAAAGTTTTAATTTTTTATTACATCCATCATTATAAAATATAATAGGTATATATTTATTTGAATCAAGCAAACCAAAATATCATTGATACCTCCTTATGAACCAACAACTCTCATACTTAAAGAGAAACAAAGTGGTTGTCCTCTGCTTGATGAAAATAAACATAGACTACATAATAAATAAAAATACATACATTACACTGGGGTGTAAAATAATAAAAAATAAAATTGATAAATTTATTCACAAAATCCGACATCACATCGAATTACATGTCAATTTGGAATTCCTTCTATTCTACCTTTTCAATAAAAAAGATGAATTATCTATCAAGTTTAAGGAAAGCGATGTTGGTTTATAGTGAAACATTTTAAACACAGGAATTATTTAACGGATTATAATATATAATTTCTGAGTTTTTGTGAAACACCACTAAAATCCGTTAAATAATTCCTGTGAATTATCTATCATAAAATGATTTTAAAATTTATAATATATCATTAAAACTTGAAATTTAAATATATTACAACAAAACTAAAAATAAATATAAAGATAAATAAATAAAAATTTATGAAGCTAGCCAAATAGATTTTTTCTAAGGTCGTAAAAAAATAAATTAGAATTCAGGAATAGTAATTATTTGATTCTTATAATATTTTTTATAATCAGGAACGAGGCTTTTTGAATCACAGTAGGAAGATCGAGTCCTTATAGAATGATGGTTATTTTTTCTTTTTTTCAATAAAAAATTTTCATCAGGGTTTATAATTTAATTTAACTTGAAACAAGAGACGTTTCGGCATTAACTCAATGCCTTCTTCAGTCTATAAAATTTTTTTAACAATATATCACATTACATTTCACAATTAATACATCACAATTCACAAAGATAATATTTAACTAATGGTCTTACCTATGTCAAAAAATAAGATATCATTATATTTCCTTCACAGAGGCAAAATGAAATTGAAAAAAAGAAAAAATAACCATCATGAAATTGAAAAAAGAAAAAATAACCATCATTCTATAAGGACTCGATCTTCCTACTGTGATTCAAAAAGCCTCGTTCCTGATTATAAAAAATAAATTAGAATATTATTTATTTGTTTAAAACTATAGTTTCGAAAGGTTGGACTCAGCTACTCTCGGCAAATTAAATATTTTAACTACACATACTTCTATTAATAAGCTACACCCCGGCTCCAAGATTTAAACCGTTGAGGGATAAAAAATCTTACTAAATCTTAAAAAAGCTATTACTTTTTCCTCCAATTTAACTTGAATATCTACACATCTTGCAAAAATGTCTATAAATATTAAATTTTATTTCTTTTATAAAAAAACCTATTCATAGGTGTAAAGACACTTTAGGGACATATAAATTTAGTCTATATAATAAAAAAATTTGTCTTATGGAAATTGGATATTTTTTTTTTTAAATTCTACTTGAGATGGAAGTGAATTAAAAAGTAAAAGCAAAAAAGAATAATGGAAAATCAGCAAGGCTTAAAATCGCTACAATGAACTCGATGTATAACTCCATCCTTTAGCCTCTCTTTTACTCGAGACTGAATTCATTTTGAAATTATATCTCGAATGCAACTTGGCGTAACGTGCTTTTATAATCGCCTTCGTAGAGAGGAAAACAATCTGCTATCCGATGGAATTAGAATAAACGGGGAAAGAAAATAGAGATGTTAAAAAGACACCACGATCCTATACACACACACACACATACGCATATACATCTACTCATCCTTTGCATAATTTCATTTCCTCCATAAGAAATAAAATTACATTAAATTTTTTTTTCTCCCTCTCGTTTATGATTTATTGAACTGACTTGAAAGAATATTTCTTTCGAATGAACAAGATTATTGTTTTAGGCTTAAAAATATTCCAAGAGATACTTTGAATTAAAAATCTACAATCTTATTTTTGCTAATAAATAAATACAAATCTTTTATTAGAAAAACAATTTTCAAACGTTTATTGAAATACCAAACATTTCGGGAGAATTTCTCCCTTTATCGATGAAATTTTAATTTTTGATAAAGAGCATAATTTGGAAAAAAGATTAATTTTGGAAATGGTCAAAATTTTAAAAAATAAAAAATTTAATTAAAAAAATACAGTTAACTCTCGATTATCCGTGTGCGAATTATCCGGTTTGTGGATTATCCGTGAATGAATTTAATTTAAAAAAAAATAGTCGTGTTAAACAAGCATCTGATCTTTTAATTATGTGAAACCTACCTAGTATTTTATTAAAATGAAAGTTTTTGCCGAGAGTAGCAGAATTTTTATATATTGAAGGAGACAATAAAAGAGTGTGTCTTCTGCTGAAATTATAAATTTTAATTATTTATAACGAGACTATAGTTTCGTTATAAATAAATAAAATTTATAATTCCAGCAGAAGACACACTCTTTTGTTGTCTCCTTCCCTAGTATTTTATATTTTAAATTTTAAAAAGTTTCTAAAAAAATTAAAAATTTTTTTTTTTACTTTATATAAAAAAAAATAATAATTATATTTATATGTAAGAAGAAATTATCAATCGCATTAGTCAAAATACAGCCCTGAATTTTGTTGACACTTTGTTGGAGTACATCGAACAATAGGAAACCGAAAAAAACATTTAATAGCTTTTAGTAAAATTCGACCTGATATTAAAAAATCATTAAAACATTCCTGCAAACGTACCAAAATCACAGATTTTCTTAATAATAATAACCATTAAACATGTTAAAATAAATGTCTGGTTTAGAAATGTATAATATGTTGTATTTTAAAAATAAATAATTATAGTTTGGATTATCCGTGTTTATCGATTATCGGTGCCGCCTCTCCCCATTAGCCTGGATAATCGGGAGTTAACTGTAGTTCAAATATAGAATGATTTTACTGATATTTAAAAGGTTTGTAGGGAGTTAGACCAGAATTCAAATCAAACGCAAAGTTTTTTAATTAAATTCTAATTTTCTTGTAGTTATATCACCTGACAAATAAGTTTATAAAATGAGGTAAAAACTAACCTAACCTCTACTAATGTACTACTGTAAAAATCATGAAATAATTAATAAAAGGTCTTGTTTTCACTATTTCAGACACTGAGGAAGTCGCTAATCACTGACGAAACGTTTTGCCCATTTAATTAAAAAACTTTGAATTTTGATTTAAATTCTGGTCTAACTCCCCCAAACTCCCTGCGATCCTTTCAAATATTTGATTATGGATGCGATGAAAGATTTTACTAATCTTAATCAAAAAATATTAGAGAAAAATAATTTTTATAAAATATTTATATTTTTTATTTTTATTCAAGGTAATTTAATTTCCAAGACAATCTTTATCATTGTCTATATTCCAAATATTTATTTATTTACTGTTACTTTATATTCATTTTTTTTTAATTTTTAAATTAAAATTCCATTGATAAAGGGAGAAATTCTCCCCAAACGTTAGGTATGGTAGACTTGAAGTCTTTTTTTTTTAACGCAAATCCTCTTAATTTTTTTGTTTGATGTCAAATTATAAATGAAATTTCGTGTATGTACGCTTGACCACGAAAACCTGTGCCGACTTGCAGCGAAACATATCTGTACATGCAAACTAAGGCGAACTCGAGCTTATAAACTTTGAAATTTTTAGTCTTTTTCTGATAGTTTAAAAAATATTTTGTTTTGAATGAGAGTACTTGAGTTGTTGACCTATAAAAAGAAACCAATGAGGTTGTCTTCTGCTTGATCTAAATATATATTTATATATAACATTAATCATTATAAATTTTGAAATTTTTAGTCTTTGTCTCATAGTTTAAAATGATTTAGTTTTGTACTAGATGAAGGAGGAGGTATCAGCAAAAGATGGAATCACTGGGTTCAATAAAGCACCTTTAATAATTAATGATTTAGTTTTGCCGAGAGCAGCTGAATTTTTGATTCATAAAGAGAAATCAAATTTCCAAATTTATAATAAAATTAAATAATTTTATGATAATTATTTTATAGAAAATTAAATAAAGAAAAATTTGCTATAATCTGATCCCTACAACAATTTACACAAACACGAATAGATTCCTAAGGCTAATGGCTAAAATGGGCTTTGGTTCGTCTAGGCCAATTAAAAAAAATGATAGTAATAATAATAAAATAAAGAGAAATATCTCTGAAAACTAAGATGATTTATTTTCAAATCTTCTAAAGTTAAGTCTTAAGAAGATTTGGAAATAAATATATTTTCACCAAGCAGAGGGCAACCTCATTGATTTCTCTTTATTTATGTCATAAGCCGATGGCAATATGATCAAGCCAAGATTTGATAACTTTAATTTTTTTGAACATTCCATTTTTTAGTACCAACTAATTAAGGAACAAAGCCTATTTAAGATTCTGTTGTATATGTTTTGTTGTTTTTGTATATTTTAATTGGAACCCCTATAAGTTGGTTTGCAAAGATTTAGAAACGTAAAGGCCATGAGTTCAAATCCCTGGCAGTGCATTTTATTTTAAATTAATGTACGTCTTTCTAAAACAAAATGCAAATAAATAAATTTCCTTTTAATTGTTTTGTTGAAGATATATCGGGTTTTCGCTCACTAAATAACACGTTAAACGTTTATTTCCAAGTTGTCGGTGTTTTATTAGATCATCTTCGAGGCTATAAACTTTCGACAATGTTATCTGCAAAAAGATCAAAGGCTTGAAAATAAACGATTGTGTTATCTTTTTTTTATTCACTAAAACCCGGATACACCTTCGACAATTCATATTACCCGGGGGGCAGGTGAAGCCTCCTACGTACTAGGGAGCTCTAGTTATGAATTCACTCAAAAAAAAGAAAAAAAATATATATGAATGAGCCTCATCCACATAAGTTCAAAGGGGAAGCTGTAGATGTTAAAAAAAAAAAAAAAATCAATGAGCCTCATAAGTTCAAAGGGGAAGTGAAATTTTATCTGTATATGTTATTGAAACAATTTAAATTTCCTAATGTTAATAAATTTGATTTGTCATGAAATTAATGCGTTTCAAAATAATAATTTAAATTTCTTAATTTTAATACATTTTATTTGACATTAAATATTAGTGGGTTTTAAAAAAATTATTTCCCCTCTATTAAGTCATTTCTCCTTTATTGTAACAAAAAATCAAAGAGATACGTCGCTAAAGAAGTTTCACTTAAAAAAAATTCTGTGCTTAAAAATGGCTGAAATGTGGAGAATAATCATTTTCAGCCTTTATTTATTTATTTAATTTCTGTCTTTGTGTGCGTCTGGATCAGAAGATTCCCACGATAATACAAAAACCGAAAGTAGTATAAAGTTGGTTCTACTGGCAAAATGTTTGTATTGATTTGATTTTGGGCTCCCTTAGCTTCTATAATTTTGGTTTAAAAATGCAGAAAACTTAATAATTTTATTGATTTATTAAGGCCACATCATATATTAATATAGGTATAAAAGAGAGACAAGGCGAGATTTCAAATAGATTACATATTAGTCAAACAAAGATTCAGAAATCAAGTAAAGGACTGCAAAAGCTATTCTGGGGCTGATATATCTATTGATCACAATTTAATTGCGATGAAATGCCAACTAAAATTTTAAAAAACTAATAAAAAAGGTGGGGTCGCGAAAAAACTGGGATATATCTAAATTAAAAAATAAGGAAACCCAAAAACTCTTCGAAAACGTAATGAATAAGAAACTGGAAGAAAAAACACCCACAAATAATAAAGAAGAAGAAATCGAACAAGAATGGAATGATATGAAATCAAGCCTGACCGAAACAGCCAACGAAGTCCTTCAAATTAAAAAGACATGGGTAACAGACGAAATACTGGAACTGATTGACGAACGAACAAAATTTAAGAACAGAAAAGACAAAGAAGGGAAAGAAACATATAAAAAATTAAGATGGAAAGTTACAAGAGAATGTATAAAAGCAAAAGAAAAAATGATTCAAGAAAAATGTAAAGAAGTCAACGAAAATCTAGTATTGGGAAAAGTTGATGTAGCCTATAGGGCAATAAAAAGAAATTTTCAAGAAGACAAGCCAAAAAGCAAGAACATAAGAGATAAAGGAGGCCACATTATTCTAAACGAAAACGAACAGGCAAATAGATGGAAGGAACACCTAGAAGAACTCTATGGAGAAGAAAAAACAATGAACCCAATAGAAGAAGAAGAATCTGTAGACGAAAACGAATTAGGAGACCCCATACTCAGGTCAGAATTCGAGACAGCTTTAAGGAACTAAAAAATAATAGAGCACCCGGAATAGACAATATACAAGCTGAAATCCTAAAGAACTCTGGAGAAAAGGCACGTGACAAACTTTTTGAACTAATTAGCAAAATCTATAAATTGGGAATCATCCCAAAAGATTTCGAAAAAAACAAAATAGTCACACTTCCCAAAAAGACAGGCGCGGATAAATGTGAAAATTTCAGGACCATTAGCCTAACCTCACATGCCTCCAAAATCCTAACCAAAATAATCCAAAGAAGAATAGAACAAAGAGTTGAAGAAAATCTGGGGGAAGACCAGTTCGGCTTTAGAAGAAACAGAGGCACCCTAGAAGCAATTCTCTCTCTTAGACTAATAATAGAAAGGGCTTTTATCAGGGAAGAATCTGTCTACATCGGATTCATAGACCTAGAAAAAGCATTCGATAACGTCAATTGGGAAATTATGTTTAAAATATTAAAACAGGCGGGAATAAAATTCAGGGAGAGAAGACTAATCTACAATCTATATCAAACCCAGACGGCAATTATAAATATTGGAGATGAGCAAAGAGAAGCCAAAATAAAAAAAGGTGTAAGACAAGGATGTGTGCTGTCACCCATGATTTTCAACTTATACATAGAAGAAGCGATTAAAGAATTCAAAGACAAAATTGATACAGGTATCGAAATCCAAGGTCAAAAGATCGCTATGTTAAGATTTGCCGATGACATTGCCCTTCTAGGAAGCAATAAAAAAGAATTAGAGGACGCCTTGAATGGAATTAACCAAATCCTAATAGAAGAAATCAAAATGAAAATAAACAAGAATAAAACCAAGGTCCTAGTATGTACAAAAAAAGAACAAACGAGACAGGAATGCATCAAAATTAACCAAGAAAACCTAGAAGGAGTTAAGGAATTCCGCTACCTAGGAAGTAAAATAACATGGGATGGGAGCAGCGAAAACGAAATTAAATCAAGAATTGCCCAAGCAAAAATGGGGTTTAATTCAAAACAAAAACTACTATGCTCCTCCTCAATCAGCTTAGAAAACAGGAAGTTGCTATTGAAGACATATGTATGGAGCATAGCCATGTACGGGTGTGAAACCTGGACAATTAGAAAAGCGGGGGGAAAGAGATTAGAGGCTTTCGAAATGTGGTGCTACAGAAGAATGATGAATATCAAATGGATGGATAAAATTACAAATGAAGAATTTCTTGGAAGAATCGGAGAAAGAAGAACCTTGTGGAAGAGTCTGAAGAAGAGAAGAGGTCAGATGATGGGGCACACACTGAGACATGGGGGACTGCTTAGGGATATCTTGGAGGGGGAGTTGGGAAAGAAAAGGGGAAGGGGAAGACCCAGATTAGAATATTTCAACCAAATAATTGGGGATATGGGATGCCAGACATTTAGAGAGGTCAAACAGCTGGCGGGGGACAGAGTCGAGTGGAGACGGATTGTTGCATCAAACCAGTCTTAGGACTGTATACTCAATGATGATGATAAAAGAGAGAACTGAGCCTTGAAAATGTATATACCTTTTCTACGATCAATTTTTAAGTTTTAACATTTAATTATTGTATATTAATGGGTCGCGGGAAGAACAGCCAGTTCATAAAAAATATATTCTATGCTACAATTAATTGCTGAAAAAAATTAACATCACCTAGAACTTAGCATAAAATGATTTAAATCTCTCCTCTGAGTATTATTCACCGCCGCTAACTTGAAAAGATAGAATATTTGATAGCAATCAAAACCTTTCAGAAATACCTATCTGTTTTTATAATTTATTTTAGTCATATTAAATAATTAATAAATAAATAATTTTAGTTTAAAAAAAATTCGACTAAAAATAACTTAATTGAAAATAGCATCTTATTTGTGGAAGCCCCTGCAAATTATACAATCAAATCGACAGTATTGGCGAGAAATAGCCTCCCCTTAATTTTCAAGGGGCTGAAATGTAAAGATAACGTTTTATGGAAGAATAAGTCTCAACCAAAACATTCTGTGAAAAAACAGGCCAAGTTCGAAAAAGTAGTGAAATCTACTGTGCAGCCAAGTTATATTGGCCAAGAATAATTATGTTCAGAAAATATATAGTAGTTTCAATTAAAATACTAATTCTTTCCATTTTGGATGACAATCTATATTTATGGATTTTACATTTTTAATTTAGATTATTTTCATGAAACTTGGCTGGTCCCGAATTTACTTCATTAACTCTTACAGTATAACTCGTAACAGCCAAGTTTCATGAGAATAATCTATTTTAATTGAAACTACTATTTTCTCAACTTAATTATTCTTAAAAGATAAGAGTAAATAGATATTTTATTTAATATGGATTTACTATGAGTTAACGATACTGGGTCCAGTATCCTTAACTCATAGTAAATCCATATTAAATAAAATATCTATTTACTCTTATCTTTATTAAAGATGTTTCACCTTGCACCAACACCACAATCTCTACTGATTATTAATTATTCTTGGCGAATATAACTTTCACTAATTTTTCGTACTTGGCATGTTTTTACACAAAATGTTTTGGTTGGAATTTCTTTGGTTTTTTAAACTACACGCTAGCAAGAATATGTATACAAAATTTGGTTGAGTTTGGTACAACGGGCTAGGATTTTTATTTTTGCCGCCCCCCCCTCTTGGGTTGTTAGTTTTTGCATATCTAGCTTTCATGGGGCCTACAAAATAAATATACAAAATTTGGTTGAGTTTGGTCCATCGGGCTAGAATTTTCATTTTTGACCCCCCCCCCCATTTTGAAGGAGTTGAAAGATAGAAAGTTTGGATTTTTTGAATTTTTCCTCGTTTGTGTACCAAACTCTACCAGCAGGCGAAATTTCATGATACTGGAATGATTGAAGTACCCTATAGGTTTTGATAACCTGTCAGTCAGTAAGTGGGTGCCAAAATTAGCTATTTCTTCTTTCAGAATCTATTTAATCTATATTATTGAAATTTAGTACTTTCCTCAAGATGATTACATAATTATATGTGTATAATTTCAGCTTTGTATCTCAAATAGGTTCCAAGCTGGATGGGGGTCCAACTTGGCTCGAAATGGTTCGTGTAAATAGCGTACAGAGTGTCCGACCAAAGCTTGAACTTGGCTTGCGCATCCTGTGCGATTTGATTTACTAAAAGCTCGAAACGTTATTAATATATCCAAGTAATTTACGATTTTTTTAAATTATTTTATTAAATTTTCTTCAAATCCTTTTAAGTCTTTGGAAAAATGTATCTATTAATTCGAAAATTTACAAATATCTATAGCATTTCCTATATATATTTATTTTAATCTACCTGTTTGCTTCCTGTCTTTCGCATAAAGAAGGGAAAAAAATCATTTTTATTCCTTTTTTGAACCAAAAGTGCTTAAACTATGAAATCCAAAATCATATCGGTTATTTATTTTATAAATACAAACATTTTGACACCATAATGAACTTTCTACTCTTTTATTTTTGAGTTATCAAGGCCATTGAAATAGTTTTATTTTCAAAATAAAAAAAAAAAAATAATAATAATCGGGTAATATTTAAAAATATTACATTTTTATTAAAGTTTTTCTGATTTACTTCTTAGTTACATTTAAAAATTGAAACATTTCGTCCATTTTTTTTCTCTGTGCCCCCCATAAAAAATTCTAGGTCCTGTTATTATCTAAATGGGCAGTTATTATTTTCCTTTCTCCGCCATTATATTATAATTTTGTGGATCATCAAATAACTTTACAACCGAACAATTATTTGTTACGATCTCCACAAGAGAATTGTTATTGTCTATTTTTGTAATAAATTGCAAATAGTGGCATGTTATAACCGTTGGTTTAATGGCACCTGCAGTGCATCGAATATTTTGTTAAGCCCCATATATATAGCCAACATGTTGCTTGGAGGATTTCCTTGGGCTGTTATCTTTTCTCAGCTATCAATGCATATTGATTGAATCGGAGGAGTTGAAGCCGTCCTTTTGGAGTCAGAACTTCGGACCGTGAACCTGGATCTCGAGGCTAAGCTCCTTCGGGATCAATTCTACACTCTAGACCAGCTACAATGTTTTCTATATTGCAAACGAAAAAAGAAAGATATATATAGAGAAAGAAAAATGGATTGCTATTGAATATTTTATGATATTCAAATCGAATTTCTATTCAGAGATAAAATCATATCAATATCTATAGTTCATATACATATTTGTATTTAATTTAAAATATAAGTATATATGTAGTATACAGAGCAGGCGATATTACATTATAACTATTTAATTTTGAATTTAATAATTTCAGTAAATATTCAATTTTTTCTTTGAATTTAGTACTTTTGGTTTGCAAATTGCTGTTTTAAACTTTCATGGTCAGTCAAATGTTTTAAAATTTTGTGAAAAATTCCTTCTGATTTTCATAAAAATTTTATTATTATATATTCAAATCAAATTTCTATTCGGTAATAAAATCATATCAATATCTATAGTTCATATACATATTTATATTTTTGTTAAGGAAGATTGGTGTAGGTTCTTTGTGAAACATATTTAAATAAAGTAAAGAAATTTTAAAATTTAAAAAAAAAATTAAAAAATATTAAATTTTAGGTATGTTTCACAAAAATAAAATAGTCATGCTAACAAGCGTCTTTTATTTTTGTGAAACCTACCTAAAATTTTATATTTTAAAATTTTTTAAATTTTCTTTACTTTATATTTATATTTAATTTAAATAATATATACAGAGCAGGCGATATTACATTAAATATTTAATTAAGAATCTAATAATCTCAGTAAATATTCAATTTTATTTGAAAAATTGAATAGTTTTTGTCTTGCCCAGAGTAGCAGAGTTGTTGATTCACAAAGAGAAACAAAGAGGTTGTCCTCTGCTTGATGCAAATAAACATACACACATATATATCGAGATGATATATCTGTATATATATTATTTATTTGTTTGAGACTATAGTTTTGAAGACTTGGTCTTCATCATCAGTCTTTCTTCATTTATAAATGTTTTTCATGGAGTCAATATCATATGGATATTGAAAACTTGGTGTTCTTTCATCACTGGTGGTTTTATCTTTAAATTTAACTACAACTACAAATTATTTTTTTGTAATTTATGAAACGTAAATTTAGTATATTTTTGTTCGAAAATTTACTGTTTTAAACTTAATATGCCACTGTTTTTGGGGACAGAATACTTCGAAAATTGAACATCCTTAAAAGTGAATGTAATACTTTACTTACACCCTACGCTATTTAAGTGAAAGTAAAAAAATCTATATTTTATATACATAGTTTCGAATCTATTACCCTCTTATTTTAGAATTCCTCAGGTACAATACTTAATTTTGATAAGTGAATAATTAGAACTTCTCTCTTGAAATAATAAAATATTTTTTTTTTTTTTTTTACTTAGAGAAAGTGGTGTAGGTTATAGGTGAAATATGATATTAATTAATAAAGCAAAGGGTGTGTAGTTCACAGTGAATGAAATAAAACTCAAAGAGGTTTATACAAACTCAATATATTTCGGATTTTTAGTCCATCATCAGGAGTTTACAGGTTAAAAACTTTTATAACCTGTAAACTCCTGATGATAGACTAATAATCCGAAATATATTGTGTTTATATAAACCTCTTTGAGTTTTCTTTCATTCACTGTGAAACTACACACCCTTTACTTTATTAATTAATAAAATAATTAATAAATGTTAAGATTTAAGGATCTTTTTTGAGCAAGTATCTTTTTTTGGAAAAAGATGGAATTTTTAAAAAATACAAACCATGTAAATTAACTGCAATTACATTAAAACGACTTTACTTTATTTAGGGTGGAATCTAACATTTTAATAGTAACTATTTTTACATTGCATATCAGCGTTTTTCAAGTTAGCCCTTGGGTTTAATTTCTGAGGGGACGAAGCCCTATGATATGCAATGTAAAAATAGTTTCTACTAAAATCTTAGATTCGAGCCTAGATAAGGTAAATTCTTTTTAAAATAATTAATATTTGTATATTTACATAGGTTAATTATTTGATTAGTGTTTAGAACTATACACATATTTAATATTTAAACAATTCATATTCATTAATGGACATGATTACAAATTTCTTTCTCCAATCTTTCAAAAGTCGAAATCGTATCTAAGTTCGCCGTCTTTCTTACCGAAACCAATTGAAAATTATTCGTGTCTCAAAACACACAACTCTAGTCGCTCAACAACATTTCAAACTATGTATTTAATTTAAATCGCATTCGAATGGAATACAAAAGTATTTTAAGCGGGGGTGGCAAATAACTAACCCTCTGTCAAGCTGACTGGAACGTCTAAGCCGAGAGAGTTTGGAAATGAAAATTTCCGAAACAAAAACTACTGAACTACGGTTAACCGCCAAAACGAAACTGTTTCTGACTTGTTGGCAAATACTCGCTTGCTACCATGAAAGTTATTTGAAAAATAATTATTATTGAACATTAATTCATAAAAGTGATTAAACAATTGGAGGAAAATAATGAAAACTTTTTCAAGACTTATGGTCATGTGAAGAGTAAACTATTGAATCTCTAGCTAGGGGTAGAGCTGAGGTTACTACTAATAAATTTAAATATAATGAACTATTAGATAAAACAAATCAGAGGAAAAAAGATAACAATCAAACTCCGTGTTAAATCATACGACCAATCGCAACGTTTTGCTAATTTATTGTAGCTTTATCAGGGTCTTGATCAAATTATTTTCTAACACTTTTTCTTTAATTTTGTCTTCCAATTTAAAATACATATATATTATAACAATCAGAATACATTTACTTATATAACACCAGTATTTATCTAGAGTAGCAATGGAACCCGTCAGACCAACCGTACACACTTTCAAATTGTTATATATAAATAAATTTCTTTCCTCTTAATAATTCAAACTTCATGATAATTAGAAGTCTCAATAATTTGAATTTTGCTTGTCCCTTGGATTTCGAATCATCGAGAGTCGACTGTATAATCTAAATGACAAGACAATGTTGAATAAGAAAGTGTTTGAAAATAATTTGATCAAGAGCCTGATGAAAGTACAATAAATTAGCGAAACGTTGCGATTGGTAGTATGATTTAATGTGGAGCTTGATTATTTCATTTTTTTCTTGTGATATGTTATATTTAATATTGATTAGGGAACTCAATAATAATAATAATAAACTATATTTACTCGATTAACTCGATTTCAATGATAAAATTCACTGGAAATTTCATTCAGTCGCTAGCAGAATTTTACATTTGTTTTTTTTATAACTTTAATAAGATTTTCTTGCATAGTACATATCTATATATCAGAAGGATATCATCTCAAAGGTTAAGCCAAGTACCTACCTGAAAAACAAGTTTGACTCTTGATTTTGACCCCTGAGGTCCCTTCTGACATGAATAAAATATATCCAATAAATCTTTGATTTTTGGATTTAAATTTCTTAATTAAAAATATTTATTAACGAAAATTAATTTAGGTCGAATCAAAGATTTTAATAACAACTAGCCCGGAAAGCAAACTAGTCGGTTTAATTCCCGAGGGGGCAGGACCCTCCTGCATGCAATATAAACATATCTGTAAAATCTTTAGTTCGACCTAAATTAATTTTCGTTAAAAATTGATTAAATATCGCGAGTGGATTTTTGAGAATAAATTCGATCTTTCTTTCTCAAATTGACACTCATTTCTTTGCATTTAAAAAGATTTAGTTTTCCAAGAGTAGCATAATTGTTGATTCGTAAGGAGAAATGGGCTTGTCTTCAATTTGAATCAAATAAAATTTATTTGTTAGAGACTTTAGTTTCGTAGGTTTGAACTTTGTTTGTGAAGTTACAGATTAACTACTGGTATTAGATACAACAATTCGAATTTACCTACAATTCAATCTAGTATTTGGGGTGATGAGAAATAAAAGATAGAATATTTCTAATTAAAAAACTGATGATGAAGGTTAAACATTCGAAACTATATTCCCTAATGAATTTCTTGGAAATCTTATTTAAATTTATTACTTTGACGGCTCTATCCGGACGGAGTATCGAGTTTTCACTTGTTCTTCTAAATCTTTTATTTCGTCTTAATATATTTCTTTTGAAATTTAAATAAAATTAATATTCAGGCAGTGATATTTTCATGTACAAAGTTAATATTCATATGAAATAGGCCTAATAAATTTACTTTTAGAATAAATTCTCCCTGGGCTTACTTTCTATATTATTAGCTTATCAGTGGCAGAAGAGTACATATTCCAATTTCAAATAGAAAATGGAATTTAGAAAGTTTCCCGCGCGTCCTGGACCAAAGTTACAAATTCACCTGTTATTTTCATACCCACCACCTCTCTACTTTACAACCATCCCAAACCAATACTCCTCTCTGAGGGTTGGAACATAAAACCCCATAGGGGGTGCATTTCCAATTTCCCGAAGTCAGGAACGGACTCTTGGTGAGTGGGGTAAGATGAGGTAAAGTGGGGTAAGATGGGATAAGGTGGGGTAAGATGGGGTATGAGGACGGACTCTTTTTTCTGTGTTCTTTTTCTGAGTGGAGAAAGAAAATAGCCTCATACATAGACATCATCGTTGGTGTAGGCAGATACACGGATGTTGGCAACATCAGCGACATTGATGACGATGTTGGGCTGGCGACATGCCAAAACAACCAAATATCCAAATCGATTTCGTGAGAAAAATAAATTCAAGCGAAAGGGTTGACCAAAGCAAAAAAATAGGGGGAAATCCAACTCAATTGACAACTCGCATTAATCCTCCCCCGCGAGAGGTGAAATCCACTTAATGTATAGATAGAGAAACTTTTAAAAGGGAAATATTTTATCAAACCTCAAGCAAGGTCAGTTTATCTTAAAAAAAAAAAAATGAAATATTTTCGAAGATTTTTGTTGATCAAATTTTTTTCAAATCAATAAATCTATTTGTAGTTCAATAAAGTCCAAAAAAACTTACACGAATATTTGGAAATATGGAGACAACATTTTAAGAAAATTAAAAATTAGGAAAACAAATTGATATGAGCATCATATGATTTTCATTTATAACCTCCCCTTTGAAAATCAAAAAGGTAAAAAGTCAAGCGTAGATATTTACGGTGAACCAAGTGAACCTAAATCTTAAGACAGTGGCAGACTTAACCTATGGGTCGCGATTTATTTTAATTTATTCAATACTATTAAAAATGAAAATACGAAAAACACGTACTTTTTCATTAAATTTTCCTTGGCCCTAAAAGTACCCTTGTTTATCTTAATTAAAAAAAATTATATTATTCAAGTTAAAAAAGATCATCATTGTAAAATGAAGAAAATTGGTTAAATTAAATTAAAAAAAAATTATCTTTTTTGTGGGGGGAGGGGGTCGTGACATGAACATATTTCTCAAATTTGGGTAGCGGCCTTAAAACTGAACTACTGTCTTAAGATACTACGATTAGAGAAAGCGTATGATAATGTCATTAAGAAAAAAATATTAATATTTCATCAAAATAGATTAAAACATTATAAATCCACTATCTGACACTTATTAAACACCCTTTATTTATTTGTATTATCATATAGAGAAAAATATGAATATTTCACCAAACCTTATAAACACTTTATAAAGACCTTGTAACCACCCCCTATTTTTATTATTAATCAAAAAAAAAATATTAATACCCTTCAGAAGAATTTATAAGCACCGTCTGTTCATATAATTAATTAAAAATAAAAAGAAATTTGAAAATGTTTTTAAAAGAGATAGAAAATTTCTAAACATCTTCAAAGAGACAGTATAAGCACCCGCTATTTGTATTATTAATAAAAAAGAAAAAAAAAATTTTAGCAAAAATATTTTAAAACATTCTAAACACACTATCGAAAACTTATTAATCAATGCCTATTTATTTTTAATCATAAAAAAATATTAATATTTCACCAAAAGGGGTGAAAAATTTGTAAACACTTCATAAGGGACTCTGTAACCATCATCTATATAACTAATTAAAAAGAAAAAATATTAATTTTTAATTGAAAAGTTTTTGTTTTGCCGAGAGTAGCAGAGTTGTTGAATCACAAAGAGAAACAAAGAGGATGTCCTCTGCTTGATGCAAATAAACATACACACATATATATCGAGATGATATATCTGTATATATATAATAGTCTCAAACAAATAAATAATATATGTACAGATATATCATCTAGATATGTATGTGTGTATGAATATTTGCATCAAGCAGAGGACAACCTCTTTATTTCTCTTTGTATATTAATTTTTCATTAGAAGGGATGCAAACTTTCTAAACGCACTATAGTGGAATCTCTAAGTACACTCTGTTCATATTAATAATTAAAAATAAAATAAAATATATTTACTAGATGAAGGAGGAGGTGTCAGCCAAAGTTGGAATCACTGTTTTCAATAAAACACCTTAGTTTAATAAGACGTTTCGGCCTGATTTTTATTTGGCCATCTTCAGTCAATTAGGCTAAAAATTTTTTTTACAAATGGATGTAAATTGATATATTTTTTATAAAAAATTATAAGTTGACCAAGTTGGTTGTTTAGACTTACAGTTATACACAAAATGCGGTACACATATGTGATCGAACCAAGCCTTGTCAAAAATAAAAATTCTTTTAGCTTCATGTGAATTTTTAATGGGACTGGACCCAAAAGTTTCAGAATGAAAGTAATGAGTTTTTATAAATTGTTTCTATATATTACATTATAATTAGATATTTGACCCTTATGTGAGGTCATCATATATCCCATCATTATTTATTTACAAACAAAAATCCAAATTAGAATCTAATTACTTTTAAATCACATGCATTTTTTCAATCAATCAAATTATACAAATTCTTATAAAAAAATTCCAAAAAAGTTACTATACATTAACATCAAGAGAACAGCTGTTGGCTCATATCACACAGGATAGATGTGTAAATATTGGATAGAAACATACAATCTCTTTTAAAATTGATAGGCCTTATCACCTGCTATTTTTATATATAGCATTTCGGCTATGGATCTTTTATAGTAGTTATCAATCTTGACCAATATTCGCGCATTACCGTAATCAAAAGAATGACTATGTTCAGCTGCATGGGTGGAGAGTGCTGTGTTGTTCTTTTTATTTCGAACACTTAATTTATGTTCATATACCCTAATTTTTAGTGAACGTGAACTTTGCCCAATATAGGTGCTAGAATTTGGTGGACAATCTAGACAGTTAATTTGATAGACAATATTATTACATAATTCTCTAGGGGTTGGATCTTTTATTATTAAATAAAAATTGAATATTGTCTATATTTTTGTGGGCAATGTTCACGTTGTAAATTTTAAAAAGTTTTCGGGAGGCGCAGGGGGTGGAATGGGGGTGAGGGAGTAAGATGGAGTAGGGTAAAGGGGTGGAGTCCGGAGGGCATAGTGGGTGTGGGGGTCCAGGGGCTAGGCGGGGGTGTGTGTGGGGGTGGAGGGCACGGGTGGGGTCGGGGTGTGTGGGGTGCGAGGGTGGTGGTGCAGGGTGGAGAAGGGGTTTGAGGTGAGGGCCCAGAGGCGAAGTGGGGTGGGTGGAGGGATTGGGACGGGGGTGGAGGTCACGGGTGGGGTGGTGGCGCGGAGCGGGGGTTGGGCACGAGAGCGGGGTGGTGGTGCTGGGTGGGTTTCGGGGGAGGGGACAGGGGCGTGCCATCTGGCTAGCAAGAGGGCCGCCAAAGGCGGGCCTTGCAGCTAGTTTATTTATATAAAGTTCAAATAACCGATAGTAGCAACTCAAAATTTCTTAAGAAATCAAGCGTGTTTCTAAAAGTTAAGTTAGTTATTTTCTGTATCTCCTGATGATGGGTTGACAGCCCGAAATATTGAGAAAACTCTCTCTCCTATATTTCTTGCACGTAAAACAAGTGACCTAGTGAATAACTCATAGTAAATAATAATTTTCCCAAAAACATTTTTACTTTTATTTTATTAAAATCAACCTTGTTTATTAACTTATACGTAATTGAACCATGTGATAATCTTTATTATTAGTATATTTTTTCGATGCAAAGGACAGCCATTGGCCCGAATTGCATTTTTGGCACTCTGAGTTAATTTCTGAAGGGATGATGGATGAATACAACCCTTTAACATTAGACAAAAACTATCCATGATAGAATTTAATAGGAAAAAAATTTCATGATTTCTAAGCTAATTTATTTATTTAATTTGAATTATTTAACAAATGATGAGTAATTATTTACATGATCATTAGCATATGGTGCTGTGGAAAATATGAAATTACTTGTATTTAAAATTTTTTTATAATACATACATAATTTTTAAAAAATATGATTGGATAAAAATCAATTTAAATATTGTTTAATTTAGCTTTTACTACTTTGCGTTATTAATTACATTCTAAAAAAAGAATCACCCTCTCGTTCATCCCTCTCTAAAATAAATAAAAAAGCCAATACAATTAAATTGATATAAAATAAACCGAGCGTATCCACATATTTTTCAATGAGATTATAAAAATAAACTTCCACTCAACTGAAAATGATCTTGTTAGAGAAATTATCAATATTATCATAATAATAATAATAATAATTATAATTATTATTATTATTTTGAGCAAAAGCATATGAAAATTTAATTTCTCTTACGTGTCATATGCTGCTGACACAAATGACCCGATTTATGTTAAAGTCGAATTTATTATTATTAATCAAATGATATAAAGTTTTCATTTTTGCATCATCCTAAGGCTGGTTTGAGGCAACCAGTGGCGTAGGTAGAAAATTTTCATAGGGGGCATCAATCTACAAAGCAAAATATTTAGTGGGAATTTTTTTTATTAGAACAAATATCCAATTAAATTGTGTTTTTACCCAGAAAGTTTTGGGGTAGTTGTAATTTGACCATCTATGTTTTTGGGTATACTGAATATGAATCTGAGGTTTACTAACAAAATTTTGTGACGGAACAATGTCAAAAATGCAAAAAAGTTAAAAATTCTCATTTTTTTGGAGTTTTTTTTGCTTATAACTCGAAAACTATCAACTTTTCGTAAATAACCTTCTTATTCAAATTTAAAATTCATAAAATTTCCTACAAATTTCATAATTTAGAGTTTTTCTCCGCCTAAGCGTTCTGGCTCAAGTTGATAGTTATCGAGTTATAAGCAAAGAACCGCCAAAAAATGGGATTATTTACCTTTTTGTGCATTTTTTTTTTTTGGGGGGGGGGGAGGGGGATAAATCCATATACCATACATAATTTGTAATTTTCAAGTTTGTAAACTTATTTAGTTTTTTTTATTTTATTTTTATTTTATTTATATTTAAATGTATTTTTGATACATATATATTTCAATATTTACAAATCTTAATACTAAATTTATAATATTTCCAAATATTTCTCAATAGAAATGTTCAACTGTCCCTCTTAAGATATATTCTAACTTGGTTCTTAAATTGAATCAGACTTGATGCATTTCTTACTTCAGCTGGTAAAGAATTAAATTCCTCAAGTCCTCTAAAATATAATGAATTTCTTGTGCTCTCTTTCCTCGCCCTCTCAATAAATATATTGTCTCTAATTCGCGTCCCATGGTCATGGATCTCATTGACCAATGTGAAATTCAGATAGGCTGGCAGCTGGCTATGATATAATTTATATACAAAACACATTGTCTGTAAAAATAAGAATTGCTTCACATTCATAAGTCCTAAGCTTTCCAGCATACTACTTATTGATGTATATCTGTCACATTTTAATATAAATCTCATGCATCTATTTTGTAAGAGTTGCAACTTATCAATATTCTCCTGAGTGCCAAAATATAATATTGTAGGACAGTAAGAGAAACTAGGACTAATTATAGTTCTATACACCTTAATTCTAGTGTTCATATTCAAATTATTACAAGCTCTACCAAAGTATTGCACTTTTCTGTTTACATTCTTCAAGAGCTCACTATGATGACTCTTAAAGTTCAACTTCGAGTCAACCACTACTCCGAGGTATTTAAATGAATCCACATATTCCAAATTTACACCATTCAGATAGATTGGACTTAACCCTTCTCCACCCACCCCCAATTGCATTACTTTAGATTTCGTACAATTTATAAACAGTTTATTCATATTTAGCCAGTCTTCCAACTTCCTAAGGGTTCCATTCATTTTCTGACAAGCCCTCTCAACATCACAATCCTCCACTGATATTAGTGTATCATCGGCAAACAGATTTATAAATACATCATCATTAATACAGTTACAAATGTCATTGATATATAATACAAACAACAAAGGCCCAAGAATACTTCCCTGGGGGACACCAACACTATCAGTTTGAGGATCGGAAATCACATTATTAATTTTTGTAACATGAGTTCGACCAGACAAATAACATTTAAACCACTTCACTGCACTATCACTAAAACCATATCTTCTCAATTTCACCAGAAGTAGATCCCGATTCACCGTCTCAAATGCACGCCGAAGATCCAGCGAAACCGCCACCACTACATTTCTTGGGTCATCGATCCACTTCTTCCATCTTGTTATTATCAACTGTAAAGCTGTCTCACATGAATGCCCCTTTCTGAATCCCGATTGATTTGGAGTCAAAATATTATTCCTATCGACATAATCAAGCAGTTACGATGCTACACACATATAGACATCCATTATATCCACACTAATTTAGTTTAGTTTTACTTTTGAACTGAGACATAAAAATAGGCAAGCATTTGATCAAATGAAAATGTGCTCCAGAACAAATTTCTTCTTCCTCACTGAGGGAGTTAGAGACTGCTTATCTATCTGTTTGATTTTCGAAAAAATCTTTTGTATTTCTGCAGAGTAACAACGACTTAATAAAAAATGTTAATAATGAGGTTTATTTCGAATAAAATTCTTTGTTTTGATATTTTTAATAAAAGTAATGAGATAATTTTTTTCTCATTATAAAAACATTTATTTAAAATAAAATTGATTTAAACAAATAGTTGGAATTGTATACACTAGTGCTTTTGTCATATTCTGTTGCCAGCAAATAACTTTTTATTTTTATATTTATGAATAGCTAATTAACTAGTTTGTCAAATCTATTGAACATCTATCATTCAATTCATAAAAGTTGAATTATTGATCTGTATAAATTTGTTGAAAATGATATAATTTGTATAGAAGTTATAGCCCTTTTAAAACCTCGGTCCATTTACTTCGATTGTTAAAAGGACAATTTTCAATAATTTATTTCTCGGTAATGAGACAGACGATCAACTTCAAATTTCGGTAATAAATATTTAATGCATCAATGATTCGATGATAAAAATTTGAGAATTTTCTTATAAAAATGATAAACAGTCTCGAACCTCCTTAAGTTAATAAACAACTAAGAGTTTTGAAGATAAAATTTTTTTAAATATTTTCCGTTTCAAGATAGTTGCTTTGGCTAAAAATAAAATTTCTTCTAAAAGGAGCAATCTTCGTACTAAGCCTTTTAACAAATTTTTTTATAGATAATCCAATAGAAGTTGATCGTTTAGCTTTGTTCTTCGTCATAAATTTGTCAATGGTATCACTAAACACTAAACTAGCTGGGACATATTTTTCGGCGATCAATTCTTAATCTTAAATATGTTATAATTTAAATAATTTTTGAAAAAAATAATGAAAATAAAAACTTATTTTAAAAAAATATCGACGTCGATAGTAAGATTTTAATATCGAATTATCGATATAAATCGTTCCAAAAAATATCATTACTAAATATCGATATTTTTAAAAAATAAAATTGATATTTTTTTGATTTATCGATATTTTTTCAACAGCCCTAGTTAATAGTTAAATGGAACGCTTAGGCGGAGAAAAACCCTAAATGATGAAATTTGTAGGAAATTTTATGAACTTTAATATTGAATAAGAAGGTTATTTACGAAAAGTTGATAGTTTTCGAGTTATAAGCAAAAAAAAACTCCAAAAAATGAGAATTTTTACTTTTTTTGCATTTTTGACATTGTTCCGTCACGAAATTTTGTTAGTAAACCTCAGATTCATATTCAGTATACCCAAAAACATAAATGGTCAAATTACAACTACCCCAAAACTTTCTGGGTAAAAACACAATTTAATTGGATATTTGTTCGAATAAAAAAATTCCCACTAAATATTTTGCTTTGTAGACTGATCTCCCCTATGAAAATGTTTCTACCTACGCCACTGGTTGCCTCAAACCAGCCTCTAGGATGATGCAAAAATGAAAACTTTATATCATTTGATTAATAATAATAAATTCGACTTTTAACACAAATCGGGTCATTTAAATAAATTTTATAATTTTTCTCATTAATATATCAAAGAATAATTGATGTATCAATGAGAATTGTTTTTGACCGCGCTTATTTGAAAAATATATTTATCGCGAGACTACTGCGGATTACGCTATTGGAGTTTGTGGAGTCTTAAGTCTGGACCAAGAGAGAAAAAGATGTCATCCATTTAGCTACAATTCAACGTCATTTCGCATGACATTCGGATGGATCACCAAATGAATTTTGAAATCCTCAGATGTTATTTATATAAATATCTTTTTTCAAATAAGCGCGGTCAAAAACTATATATATCAATTATTCTTTCGTATATTAATGAGAAAAATTATAAAATTTATTTAACATCATTATTTCAAGTTAGAAATTATTTAGTTAGTTATTATTTTCACTCAATATTTGACAAAAAATTCCTCACATTTGATTCGCGATTGAATCAAATGTAGAAAACATTCGACTAGTTAGTAATCTTAAGTTTCTATCGTTTCAAAGTTTTTGACAAAATCACACCAAGCGTTGTATATTGCTCTGATTCACATGTTCAATAAAGCGCGTGAATCTATTATCAATATGAACAATTAAATAACAAAAAGTAAATCCGTGGACTGTATTTAAAATGAGAAAACTTTTCAATTTGCCAGTAAGGCAGTAAGTAATGGGGGTGATATTGAAATGAACGAACCCTAGTAGCGGGGGAATGAAAAGGAAATCGATTTGGCAAACCATTTCACATGTAAATATATACATATACAATTGAGACGAGATTTTTTTTCTTTAAAAAAAAAACAAAAAATAAAAAAAAAAAATCTAGGGTTTTATTCTTGTTGTTCACCATTCAAAAAGATAAAAAGGTAAAAAAAAAAAATTAGATGAAATTTACTTACCTTTTCGACTTCGTGAAAGACCCGGATGAGATTGCGTCCAGCCAGTTTGTGGAGATCCGGTTCGGACCAACGACCCGAGGCTAGCAATTCCGCTAACAAATACGGGTACCGGGAAACATCCTCGAGGCCAAGGGGTGTTCTGCAAAAACAAAAAAAATAAATAAATAAAACAACATCTACCACGCACGGATTAAAAGGTCCACGAATTAATTGGGCAAAGCCAATTAAACGTGGGGCATAAAAAATTCATTTATCATATATAGGTATATACTATATATATATATATATATGATATCATACAATCCATCCCTCAACAAGGTTGTTGAATAATACATTTTATTCTATTTAAAAGATGCAAACGCAGAGAGAAAATATAACAATAAATTGATTTAAGCGGGAAATTCAATATCAAAACGTTTAAAACATAAACCCCATCTGAACGTTAATAATAAAAGATAATGGTTGGTCATTTATTAAATTTGAAAAAAAAAGATCTGAAGAGGATGTCATAAAAAATGGGGATCTAATCCAGTGTTAAGTATAATGAGATATTTCATTATTTTTTTTTCAAAACAAATAAAAATAAAAATTTATATGTATGTGGGTAGGTCTAGTTAGTAATTAGTTGATTTATATTTTATTAGCAGAGTTCAAGGGAATTCGAAATTAAACTTTTATTTATTTATTTATTTGATGGTTTGCTTGTCAGACTGATGATCTGGGAGATATTTTCGGATTAAAATGCCCACATGGGGGTAATGTATGATTAATTACTACTCTAATGTTTTATATAAACCTTCGGGTTCTAGTTCTGAAACTGATTTCAAGCTTAATGACACTATTATTAAAATTGATGTTGTCATTATGTCAGTTACTATTGAATTGGCTCTATTTTTATAAAAACGTGTTTTTAGTTTTAACTTTAGATAGTCAAACCCGCAAAAAATTTTCTACACGACTAATACAACTTATACTTGATAAGTACACCAATTAGAAAAAAATCGTTACCGTTTTTGAGAAAATCACAAAAATATATTTTATGTAAATATCAACTTATGGTGTTCCGATTTCAACCAAAAGCTTGCTATTCGAGATTAAGTTTAGAATATTGTAGATTACAATTTTTTAATGTTTTCTATGATCTTTCTTTTTTCATTATTGAGCCCTATGCAATGCGAAGCATGGGTAAAGTATTGTAATCGGTCTCACGGCAACCGTAACTTTAAAGGTAATAGCGATTGATTCTGATCTAATACTTGAGGAATAACAATTTTACATTGGATTTTTGACCTTTCGGTTATTATTGGTAACCAAACTTGAGTTGTTTACCAAAAAAGAATTTAGTCTTTTTGCATTCTTTCACATTTCTAAGTAGAGGTTGCCATTAATAGTCCAAACATCAAAAATGGAATGCAATAAGGTTATTTCTCTAGTAATAGATAAGAATCGATCGTCATTTTGTATTTTAAGCCGATTCCTCCATGTCTTCAGCAATGGTTACCAACAATAATCGAAAACGTCAAAAATCCAATGTAGAATTCTTATTCCTCAAGTATTAAATGAGAATCGATCATTATTTTTGAATTAAAGTCAACATGAATTGCAAATTGGAAGTGATATCTGATTAATAATAAAGGAATAAACATATTAATATTTCAAATAAATTTGGATAAAGTTTAGCAACGATTCGTTGCAGTTTATTTTATCATGTTTTGGATTCCGATTATAAGCCACCAATTTTCACGTTTAATTTTTGGATTTGCCAATAGAAAATAATGTTTTAGATGAGTAAAAAGATTATTATAATTTTCAAGTATTTTCTAGGATGTTTTATTTACTAATCTATAGCCTTGTGTTTCCTATTTCACCTTTGATGGTCCAACTCAAAAAATAATTCAAATTTTAAGAAAATTATATAAAATTTGCTAGTCTTTTTTATAATGTTTTTGGTTTGTGTTTCTGAATCTGAACCACTAATTTTCTCGTTTTACTTTTGGCAACCTAATCAAAAAAAAAATTCTAGACAAATAAAATATTTTTTAAAAAATTGCTGACCTAATATTTTCTATGATGTTTCGGCTTCTAATTTTAAAGTCTCAGTTTTCTTATTTTATCTTGGACTTTTTAACTTTGAAAATTTTTCTATATTATTAAAAAAATGATTAAGATTTTCTATTATTTTTGAATGTGAAAGGCTTATTTGCCTTAGATGGCCAAAATCCAAACCCTAAAAATGTTGCATATTAGTGAAATTATACTAAATTTTTTTAGTGTTTTCTATGATATTTCAGTTTCTGTTCTCGCAATAACCTCCTAGATAAATAAGAAAATAGTTATTAAAATGTTCTAATATTTTGAAAGATGTTTCGGTTTCTAATTATAAACCACAATTTCTCGTATTTACCTTTGGTTTTCTAAACCTCAATTTTTTACTATGAAATTGATTGAATTGATTTTCTAATATTTTCATTGATGTTTATGTTTCTATTTTAAAGGCCCAATTTATACGTTTTCCCTTTGGTAGTCTAATAAAAAAAAACTTTTCTAGACGAGTGATATGATGTTTCGATTTCTGTTTCTGAGGACTAAATTTTACATTTATTGGTTAAAAATGACCCAAAATTTTGTTCTAGAATATTACAAAATTGTTGAAATTTCTTTCTGTTTTTAATTATGTTTTTCCATCTGATTCAGAAATTCCATTTTTCTCGTTTTACTTTTGATTTTACTACCCCCAAAAATTCTAAATTAATAGGAAATCGATTAAAATTTTATTCCAGATTAGTAAAAAATCTATTAGAATATTAAAAAATTTTTATCTTTTTTTTGTTTTTGGCTTGAAAGCCCTTCTAGCCATCAGCCATTTTACGATACTATCTATTATTAAATTATGACTTCTATTTGGGATCAGAATTTTAGCCGGTTGTCTCGAGTCGGATTCGAACTCAGGTCCACTTGATTAACAGGATTGTACGCTAACCACTGACCTAACCCGACCCCGAGTTTTTATTATCATAAGTATTTCTATCTCCGATGTAATGCACCCATTTTCTCGTTTTATTTTTGCTGTCCTTTGTATTTATTATTGGGGAGTCGGGTAGCTCAGTCAGCTAACGCACTGGCTTTGCTTCGGCATCGATCGATTATGACGATGTTGAGGTGGAGGTCCGGGGTTCGATCCTAGCTGGCAAATAAAAATTTCTACCGGCTGAAAACTCGGCTCCCTCACTAACCCTACTAACACCCTACTTATGTGCTGTCTAAATGGGATTTGTTCCCGGTGACATTAAATAAATAAATAAAAAAAAGTATTTATTACAACGATATTTTTATTTTTTATTTGTAAATACGTTCGAAAAAAACGAACTTTTTTTGCTTGAATGCAAATGATTTCATTTTTCTTTAAATCTGACTTTAATTAGAGGTTAACTTTTTGTTTTTGTTTTTCTTTTTAACTTTTTTGAACTCCAGCCGAGTCTTGTTCGTCGAGTTTAAAACCAAAAGGATTCCAGAGATATTTATCACTTTCTTGCTTCCTCTCCCCTTCGTCGTTTTCACTATTTAAGCCATATAATGACAAATCGTTGCTGTTTTACTTCCCTTCCACGCAAAACGATTTCTTTTCCTTTCCAAAGCTAATTCTTTTAATTAATAAAGCGGATAATTTGTCGGCATGTTTCGGAACGGAGCGATTTATATTCACTAAAAATGGCAAAAAGGGAAAAAAGAAAATTGAGATAGAAAAGTTAAAAAAAAAATACAGCATTCTTATGAAGGAATAAATATTTCGAAAAGTTCCTGATTAAAATATCAAAGTTGTATAAATGCATGCAAGTTATATGCAAGTTAAGTTAGTTGTTTCACCATATGGGGTTTCTTAGGATTTTTTGGAAATTTAGACAGATTATTATTTAAATTATTATTTAACAAAAAAAAAAAATATTTAAATAGTTCTGCATCGATTGTTGGCAAAACGAAATTTATGAACAATATAGTTCCGGAGATATTAAATTCCAAAGATAGAGTTTTTCAGACTCTTATACATTGCACTATACGGGGTATCGGAAAGTTTACATACATTATATAATTATAATTAAGAAACTATACCATTGTTATCAAAAATTTTAATTCATAGTTACAACACAGTTTCTAAGATAATAATCAATAAATAATTAAAAATGTATAAAGACAAATTTACACTAAAAACAAGCTGGCAACAACGCATTTATTTAACCTAAACAGTGGGTTAAATTTAGTACTTTTTTGACGTTTTTGCGCTTCAGCCATTGTCGCAACAGCTTTCAATTGCTTATTAAGAACTTTTTGTATTATAAATCTTCCTTTATAATGTACTTTATCTGACATTTTTATGATAAAATACATACAAGCTCGGACAATGTTGTCAGATTTGTCAAACGAGCAGGGATTGGCTAGTAGTGGTACATAAGCAGCAAAAAGTTTTAGGCTTATGAATTATGAATTCTTATTGTCTGTTCTATATACTCTAATATTAACTTTTTGCTAGTATTGTCGCGAAACAACTACCTTAAATTGAATCGTAATAGACAAACTGTTAAGGGATAAGAATACAAAATTTTATTGCAATAAAATAACGTTTTGTAAATTTTGATTTTTTCAAAATTAGTTGGACATGGAAATAAAATTTAAAAAAATTTATTCTAGAAATATCCCATAAAATATGTAGAAGCAAAACTAGACGAAACTATTTCCTGAGCATCTGGAAAGTTAATATACTATGCTCAATTTATTAATACGAGCTTCAGTGCCAAATTTCAGCTAATTAGCTACCCCTCAATGTTCGAGAGCTTCAAAATGTTACATTATTACTTTTTTATTTTCTACATTTTTCAACCTGAAGTTCTAAAGCAAGAAAGGCCAAAATTGAAATTAATTTTGAAAATGCAAATATTTTAGTAAAAGAACAAACTTTCTACGACTTTCAAAGTATTAAGCTATCTCAACTGTGAATATTAGCCTGATGACCGTAGTAAGTAATTAGTAAATATGTATATGAACAAATAGATCAAATGAAATTCTAAGTTTTCGTCTTTTTGAATTTAAACGATTTTTTTCTCATTTAATGAAAAAACAATTAAAATAAACCTGAGTTATTAAAATATATTCAAACGCCTCCCAATCGACCACAAGAGGGCCTAAGGGGATATAGGAGCTTTATAAAAACATCGCACCGGACATGCGAAGATCTTGGGTTCGAAACCCGTCTGATCGTTTTGTCTATAACAAAAAAACTTTTCTTTGTTCTAATTTAATTTGAAAAACCTAAATATATGAATAAAATAAGTTTTTAGTTTTTTATGCAAGTCCTGCTGAATGTTTATTTGAGCACAAATTGATTTTATTTACAAGATGACTTTAATGAAAATGTTGCACGAAACTTGTTTACTCTAAATCAGGCTTAAATAAAAAATCCATCCCTTTTGTGAATCCCAAATTTATGATTCAAATACTAAATTTGGGACTCAATGATATCAAAACTTCAATTTTTCATCCTATTTTATATTCTTAAATTCATAAGATGTCTTAAAATTCTCATATACCTATTTATATATAGGGCACAACCCTAATGTAAATCTTCCTTATAATAGTATATGATATTGAGGTAGTACACAAAGAGTTTATTTGACATCACTAAGAGTTTTGATTTGATGTCAACCCAATGAAAATCCTTAACACGTGGCTTTATATTTTCACCAACAATATAAAATTGAATTTATAAGATAATCCATATTATACATGTAAATATTTAGAAGCGTAGCAAATAGATTTTGTGACGTCACTGGAACTCGGGTAGTTTAGATATCACAGTTTTTATTTGAATTTTTTTTGTTTTGCCGAGAGATACCATAGTTGTTGATTCATAAAGAGAAACAAAGAGGTTATCCTCTACTTGATTCAAATAAACATACACGAGAAGAATTCTAACTGGATTTCGGCTAAGTAAAAACCAAAAAAATTTCAATATCTACGCAATAATGACCCCATGAAAAATAATATTTATAATTAAAAAAGACTGATTATGAAGACAAAGCCTTCGAAACTATAGTCTCAAACAAATAAAATTCTGAGAGCCAAATTTGATATATGTGTGAATGACTTAAAGTTAAATGTTTCATCCAAGTCCTGTACAATTATGTACTGTAATGATTTGTATAATTTCCGCTACTCAAGAGTGAAAACATTTTAAATACTCAAAAACATAATCACTTATCTTTGTTCTGAAAAAGTTCTGTCACTAAGCAGTATATTTTTAGGGACATCTAAGTGTTAAATAGAAAACTAATTATTATAGATAGATTAAAGCTTGTAAGAATTCTAGTACACGACATTTCTATCGTTTATCATTATTTTGAGTTGTTAACTATTAAGTTTCCAACGACAAGAATTACTCCTCTTAATTAGAACATGTATTATACTTATAAATAGGCTGATAATATTTTTCAAAAATAAATAGTCTTCCTCATTGATTAATAACAGGAATATTACTCCAGAAACATATACCTGATATATAAAATTTACTTTAACAATACCCGACCCTGCTACAGTACTGTTGATAATTCCAAGTTACCAACGAACCACTCAACAAATATTTCCAATTAATTGTGAATCCCTAATATATTGTATACTATGAAAGCATAAACAAACAAGCCTCATGTCCAGCTATACTAGGATTTATTTGCTTACTTACATGTTGATGCCATCGTATCCTGCGCCGAGACCGACATGATCTACTCCCGCAACCTCTCGAATGTGATTAATATGAGCTGAAATAAAAACAACAAAAATAAATAGCAATATAGAGATAGCAAAACTATAGATTTGAATTGAAAGAAAATTTCAAATTATTTACCGACATAGAGACGTTTAAAAATTTTAAAGACAAATTTTTAAAAAATCTTATAGATTTGATTGTTTTAAAGGTTTCAGACCATTATTTACTGAGATAGAGACGTTTAAAGATTTTCAGGCCGATATGTTTTATTCAGTGTTTTTTTATTGAACCCAGCGCATTCAACTTAGGTTGATACCTCCTCCTACATCTAATACATTTAGAATATTTTCATAAATTTATAAGGTAGACTTCAAAATTTCAGGTGGATCATTAAATTTTCAAATTATTATCCGTTATTTCAAATATTTCTATAAAAAACATTTTTTTGTTTTGAAAAGTATAGTTGTTCTCGAAATGAAATAAAATTGTTTCATAGTTTGAAGGGGCAATAAAATGAATGATTTTTCCGAAAAGGGTACGGATAGAAGGTTTGAAGTCCTTCCAAGGATATAATCGTGTTCAAGGATGTCAAAGACAAGTCCAGACGAGTTTTAATCGAATAAAACCTGTTCTCGCTGAGGAACTATTATTAATAGAAAAAAGGGATAAATAAAGATGATTTGAGAATCTTTGGACTAATTTATTTCAAAGAACTCTCAATATATAAGATCGGAAATAACTAAGAGTGCAATAAACAAGTCATAGCTTGCTTATACCAATAGAATTAAGAGATATTTAAGATTTTCTAATAGGACAGGGTGATTCATTGTGGAAGATGGTCGATTTCCATCTCAGGGACTATGGAGTATTTAAGTCAAAATAATTAATTTTTGACTCCGATCCTCACTCATATTAAAGCAGTATCCGTTTGGGGCTAAGGTCCCAAAATATATTTTTACAATGTTAAATTTGAAAAATAACTAAAATGATGCCCTATTCGATGTAATTTGATAAAAAAAGCGAAGATTAAAATAAAATTTCAAAAAATATAGGGAACTTTAATGGACAGCATTCCCTGGATGAAAAGTCACCAACCGCCACTGATAGATATAGATATAAATACACTGTTAAAAATTTCTTATATAATTTTATTATAAAAGGTCCGGCTTCAAATCTTTTTAGTAATATTACATATCAGTATTCTAATCTTACAACATATTTTTTAGTAATAAGTAAATAATTTATAGAAGAAATAATATAGATATAGATAGATAGGTATATAGAAAATATATAATTGGAAAATTGACTCAAGATAGGATTAGTTCTAATTGGTAACTTTAGACATTGTTTGCTATATTTTCTTATAGAGTGACAAAAACTTTCTGAAAAAAAAATAATAATAATACAATTCGTTCCCTTTCATCTCTTTTTTTTCGATTATAAAACATGATTAGTTAAGAAAAAAGAATCAAATTCAATTTTTCCTAAAAAGTGAATGAATAAATAAAAAAATTCGATTCTCTCGATTTTTTTTTGTCATCCTGTCAGATTTTATGTAATAAAATGAACCAATAATTAAATTATAATTGGAAAGTGATCATCATTTGTGTCAAAGAACCCATATATATAGATAATCCGAAGTAATATTAAATTTCATATATAATAGAATTAAAAATTGAAAAAAAAACAAAATAAAATAAAAAAGTACTGATGCTCGGATGATTTCGGATACAAAATCCGATACGCTATAAAACTTTTCATTTGTTTTGCATATTATCAGCACCAAGCATAAGCAAAAGAATCCAATCTGATTTTCTTTATCTCAATTGGATTATTTCAACTCAAAGGGGGACAAAAACAAAAAAAGGAAGATTGTGTCCCATCTTACCCCATCTATAGAATCCCTCTGGTGGGCGTGCCGAAGAATAGATTAGATTCTATTTAGTAGCAACACTAACACATTCAAAGCAAGATTTGCATTATATTTATAGATAGAATGTTCTTTGATATCAACCCCTTTCAACCCCTTTGGCTGACTGAATTTCTAAACGCAACAAGCGGGTGAATCTTGAAACAAACAATAGGACAAGAAGTGGCTTCAATCTGGATTCATTTAGGGCCTCTGTCTCTAGTTTAATATCAAGGTTTCGACTCCTCCCTAGCATCTTCAATATAAACTATTAACTAAAAACAAAGACACAATAATTTAACACAATTTTTCGAACATTCTTAAAACTATCTTAACAAGTGCTCTAGAATAGTGGTGTCCAACCTTTTGGCTTACACGGGCCACATTTGAAGAAAACAAATTGTTTCGGCCTGCGGATAAAATATTATAATTTTATTGATATTTGTTATTCAAAAAAGATAGCTAATAATCCAAAAACTTTATTATTTTTTTAGGTCTTAGTGAGCTTCTAATTTTACTTTTCGTAAATTTTATACTTGAAAATAGCTTCTCATATATGTAAATACATACCTACATACTTACAAAAAGTGATATTATATATTAGTATTTTTTAAGGAATTTGGTGTTGGTACTTGGTGAAACATTTTTTAAAAATTGTTGGATAAAAAATACTTGGTAGGTTTCACATTAAGATATAAAAAATAAGACGAATTTATTTTTGGAGAATCTTTAATCTCGATATATACAATATATTTCGGGTGACTAACCCATCTTCAGGAGAAACTGAAAGTAACTGACCTGGATAAGTCGAAATTGAATACAAGTCAATGGTAAAATTTATTTTTAAGATAACAAAAAGGTAAATATTTAAAATTAGTGGAGGGAGAAAGATAGGAAGTATATTTTTTTTAATTTTGAATGGCCTTCTGAGAAATGAGTATTTCGAATTTGAATACAAGTCAATGGCAAAATTTATTTTTAAGATAACAAAATGGTAAATATTTAAAATTAGTGGAGGGAGAAATGTAGGAAGTCTATTTTGTTTAATTTTGAATGGCCTTCTGAGAAATGAGGATTTACACTCAGGTAGATGTAGGAGGGGGGATGGGGAGGGAGTGAAAGAATTAATTAAAACAGATTTGCAAATATTTAAAGAATGTAATCAAAGATTCTCCAAAAATAAATTCGTTTTATTTTTTATATCTTAATGTGAAACCTACCAAGTATTTTTTATCGAATAATAGTATTAGTATTTGTTTAAATTTTTTCCTGGCTAGATAATTAATTTAAAAATTCTAATAAAGAGACAATATTCAATTTTTCTTTCAGATCGGTATCTAATTGTTGTTCTAGAACATTCAATCAGAGAGTTTGCAAGTAGAAAATTTATTTCTAATGAAAATGGAGTCGAAAATAGACCAAAATTATGATTATTTTTTCCTGAAATCTTGAAATCTATTTATGACTTTATATTGGGCCACGGGTTGGACAGCCCTGGTGTAAATCGACTGAGTTTTTTTTTAAATTTATTTATTGTCATCGGGAACGAAGCCCATTTAGACAGCACATCAGTAAAGTGTTAGTTGTGTTTTAGTGAGGGATCCGAGCTTTAGCCGGAAGAAATTTTATATGCTAGCCAGGCTCGAACCCAGGCCTCCCGCTTGAAACATCGTCATCAACGATGCTGACTGAGGCGGAGCCAGCGCCTTAGCCAGTTCGAAAATCGAATGGGATTAAAGAAGGATATTTTTTAAAAGGATCATGGATATAATAATTCCTTACTATCCTTTATTTATTAACATGTAAAAAAGTGCAAAGAACTAAAAGACAAGTCCTGACAAGTTTTAGTCCAGGAGAGACATTATCTATTAATTGTGATTGTTCTAGAAAACCCCAATTCCTTGTCTGCTTATACTAGAATGATAATTGATTAGTGTCGTAGCATATAAATTACTGAAATAATAATTATATTATAGAAAATGAAAATATGAGAAGAAGAAGGATTTATAATATATTCGAAATTTAATTATTATTATTATTATTTTTTATTTAATAAAAATAACCAGTTAACCGGTTATTCGGATACTCGGCTACTCAGATAATCAGTTTTGCACCTCTATTTGATTAACCAACTTTATTCGAAACCCAATTTTAGAAAAATTGGTACCACATTTATCCGATTCTCCTACTAGTATTCATTATATGCAGACTTCTTGAAAAAAATTTTTTGGTTGTTTTCTTTAATTTAATAATTCCATTCCCTTAAGACAAAAATCTTAGATTTTTTAACTAATTCTTTTAATCAAAATTTGTTCACGATAAATTGGAAATTGACCATTCTGTATATAAGTATACAGTATGAGTGAAATTCAGGCACATATTTTCTTGTTTCTTGAAAATATCTTCTGACTAAAACCCCGGTCTGCTCTATTGATTTTGAAACTTGTAATTCGGCTTTGAGGGATTTAGTTTCTTAAAGTTTCTCCCTCGAACCCCTTTTATATGGATCCTAGGCTGTAGAAAAATAGCGTTCGCTAATTAGATTTTGCCTTGCATCTTTAATAACAAATAGTGACTAATGTATAGATAATACTTTTTTTGATTCATATTAGATATTATAATTATTATTTATACCTACTAATTTTTTTTTGTTATTTTTAGGGTCAGTTGTATGTCGGTTGGTAAAGTCTTTGTAAAAGTTGACAAAGGGTAAAACCTGGCCCTTAGGCAGTGATGGTTAACCCGCGCTCATACATGACGTACGATTTTTTTTCCAAATCGGGTATTTCAGAATGTATTTTGAATCGCATTAAATTAATTAAAAGAAATTAGCGTTCCCTATAATTGCAAAAAAATAGACGAAATGAAATGCAAAAATCACACTGAAAGAAATAGCCATTGATACATGTGTTCGTTATTTTAAAATAAGACTCGAAACCTTGTTCAGTGTATGTGACTTGACTAATAATTTTGATAGTTATAATTATTTACCTTATGAAAATAACTCATTATATGGAATTGATAGTGAGCTTTCGCCTGTGTTCTAGGTTATGCATTCGATTCGAACGCTATGAATTACGGGTTGCATCATTAGTCGTTAAATATTAAAACCTTATGTTTTGAATATTACTAAAATAAAATTAAATAATAAAAAAATAAATAAATAAAAAATAAAAAACGAATAATTTTGATTGTTAAAACTATTTTTAATTATGGTTACAAATAAGTACATTTTGTTGTTGGGTCAATCAATGTTTTTTTTTCGTATCTGGTATTAGTACATATTGTTTTTTTTCACATTTACACTGATTGAAAAATTTCAGTGAACCTTTGCATTAATTTAAAATAAAAATCCCTAAATACGAAATCCCATCTAAAGACAGTGATCTCGAAAAAAATATTTTATTATTTGTGTGTGGCCCTTGGAAATTTTTAGGTCGTTAATTGGGCCCGTGGTGCTATTTATGGTGGCCAGGCCTGGTCTCAGGAAATGTTATTCCTGGGCCCATTTATTTATCATGAATAAAATTTAATTAAAATAAAATAAAAAAATAAAAGACGTAATAGTTCAACATACCTATACATTTCTTAATATGATATCTATATAGATATAAGTAAAAAACGGAAGAAAAAAGTGAAAACTTTTTCAAAACTCGGTACGCTCTTTTGTAGCTATATTATGACATGGCCTTAAAAAATCAATAAAATTGTTTTTTTTTTGTTTTTGCACCAAAAGTTCCAAAGCTAAGGAACCCTATAATCTAATTCTAAGGAATTCCCCAAAATGAAAAAAACAAACATTTCAGTAGGAAAATGCACTTTCTAAGAATTTCCGTTCTTGATTTATCGTGAGTATCAGAATCCAGACAGGCAGAAATCAAATTATATATAATCTAGGTGAAAATGATTTTCCATAGTTTCAGATTTTTTTATTTTAACACAATGAGCAATTAATTATTTCATTTTTATTTTTTTGATTATTTTGAGTGTGAAATCACTGCTATAGGACCGCCCATCAGCCAGATTCGCTTGCCTCCCACGCGTACCTCGTAATAAAAATATCTAAATAGTAACTAATTTTGAAAAAATAATAGCATTCCCCGATTTCTCAACATTGTGATTCCACCGCTTGAGTTAACAAATATAAAAAAAACAAAAACAAAAACATGAAATATACTAGTAAATTCGAGTTTTTGGAAACTCACCAACAACATCTTGTAGAGTAGCTTTTTCACTGCAGCTAATAAAATGTGGATAAAACGCGACCATCATCAGTCCTCCATTTTCAGCCTAGAAAAAAAATATTTTATAATAAATAATAGTAAATATAATAATAGAAGTATTTATTTTAGAATGCATTTAAAGTAACATATGTGTTAATATATAATTATTAAAATTATATTCAATATTTGTTTCTAATAATTTTTTTGTTTTGTTTCAGGGAAGAATTATGAGATAATCGCGATGGAGCGAAAAAGATGGGGAAAATTGCACTGCCGATACTTCCAGTTTAAAATAGTGTAAGTAAAGCTACTACTATTTATTAATTTTCCCTATCATATACGAGAATCTAAATTTCAGTTGGTTTAAACTAGTGTCCTGGAAGCCATTTGGCATGCCATTTCCCCCAGAATATGTCTCAGGTCTAGCAGGACCCTGTGTAATTTTACCTTTCTGCTCAAGTTTTACACACAAAAATAAATAAAATACAGAAAAGGGTTAAAAAGAAAACAGACAAACCTCCCCTTCACATTTTTCCACTTGATTATCCAAAAAATCAGTACGATACATATATACAGGCAGGGCTAAATTAAATCTCTGCAATTGAAAAGACATTTTTGTCTTTTCTATATGAATCGCCACCAAAATTGACGATTTCAAAATTAATAAATTAGCTTATGTGGAACTTGAAATACTTTTTCTATGCTTTTAATGCTCTTAATTGTCTTTCGAAATAATCAATAGGTTTGTTTTTATCGTTGGATGTTTTAATTCTAAATGACGAATTAATGTTGAAGGCTTTCATGAGCCATTCGCCAAAACTTCACCACAAATTACACAATTTAATATTTAAAAAGAGTTTAATTACTTGAACGGATGGGAGTAAAACCAAAACTTTACCTACATTCTTTTATAAACAATCATTTTGAAATCAGGTTTGAGATCTTGCAAAGATGTAGTGCCTTTTGACTTGGAAACCAAGACGTCTTTTTCTTTAGGTGGTAAAGTCTAACCAACACCTCTCTAAAAATCGGAAGAGGAAGTACTGTAAAAGTCATACTTCTTAAATATACGAATTTTTCTATTTGAAATTTGAAAAGTTTTAATTGAATTTAATCTTCTTTTTGGATAAGTGGTGACCGCAGGATTAAAATAATTACAAGCTCAAACTGGGGTCTTTTAATTTTATCGATTGTAACAAAAGATAACCCGTAGTGAATATAATTTGTTTCATATTTGAGAAGCTCATTTCCAAAAAGTACTAATTACATTTTTTTCAATTCGAGAAAATTAATATTTTTATTTATATATTTTGTTTTCAACAGTGGATATAGTACCTTTTTGAAATAAAACTTACAAGATGTACAACTTTGCTCCCGCCGTTTTTCACCAAAATTTGAGGTTTAATGAAAAAATTTGGTTACACATGTATCATTCAAAGTATTTTCCATCGCTGGCCACTACGTTCTTCCATCTTTCTGGCAGCATACGGACACCGCTTCGGAAGAATGCTTCATCTTTTGAGGCTATCCACGAATCGACCCAATTTTTGGTATCTTCATATGATGTGAAGTGCTGCTCAGACAGGACATGCGCCATCGATCGAAACAAGTGGACATCAGAAGGAGTAATGTCTGGTGAATATAGCGGGTGGATTAAAACTTCCCAATTGAGTGTTTACAAAAAGGTTTTGACCGGTTTTGTGAAAAATCGACATTCAACGTTTCTCGGCGTCAGTTCATATGGAACCCAATTTCCTTGTTTTAGAATCATATCCAATGTTTTCAACCAATGTGAAATTGCTGATATATTTTTCAAGTGTATTTTACTAAAGGATTTATTAGTAGGTTTTGTCATGAAATTGATACCAGAAATCATAAACAGAGATAATAGTTATATGAAACCGGAATTACCTTAATTTTTTACTAAAAACGGATTTAGTACCTTTTGAAAATGAGATTTAAATTTGGACGTATATAGTATAATAGCTATAGACTTATGGCCAATTCTTTTTAACACGTGGTTTGATTATTCAATGGTTTGACAATCTTCATTTGAACTATTTAGAGTAGATTTTGGTTTCATAGAAGACGAAATAAATTAAAAAATCATTCTCTATTTACTCATTGGTTTGCAGTCTGTCTAATTATTTAAATGCCTCTGGAAGGCAGTGTGTAAATTGGTGTAGGCATATTCTATCTAAACTTTAGTAAGTTTCAATAATTACTGTATGTCTGCTGACAAAGGAAAACACTATCGATAGATCATAGATAGCCCTAGCACAAAGCTCTCAGATTCAAGTGATACCATTGAACATTAAAAAATGTTTGCCCAAAAATATCTAAATTATGTAAATAGTTAGAACACATAAAATGTTATTTTTGGACAATCTATATAATATAAAACATTACATTTTTCTCGGACTAAATTTAGTATTAATCATGTCAAATTTAATTGTAAAACATACATTAAAATATAAAAATGAACTATTATGGGTATAATTTATGTTTAAAGAAAAAAATAAATTTAAGAAATATAAATGAACTTAAAAGATTTATCATCAAACTTATCAATAAAAAAGTATCGTAAATTTTGATACCAATATAGGTACCTATAATAACAAAGAATAAAATTTTATGAAAAATCAAAAAAATCAAATCGAAACTTTTAACTTTTTCTAGGTCTGTTTTTCTTCCCCTTGTGGTATTATTATTATTATTATTTAATCAATTCAATTCAAATTCATTATTATTCCACATAAATCATGCAATTTTCCAAAAACTTCTTTAAAGTTTTTCTCGTGCTGGCAAATTTAATTTAAGATTCTGACATAAAGTTGTTGTTTTTGTTTATTTTTCGTGAATCCCTTTCTTTCACTGCAGACGAGAGAAACATTTATTTTTTTATTTTTTTCTTGGTTAAATGGGCATAGATGAGCCTTTTTATTGTTATTTATGAGATTCAATTTCAACTGCAGTCCACTTATACGATAAGGAAAAAAATGCTCACCAAGAGTTTGAGTACGTGGTCAGGAACATTTCGTGAGGAGTTACACAAGGCGTGTGCACTGGAGTGGGAGAAAATGACTGGAGCTCTGGAGACACGAAGGGCGTCAAGCATTGTTGGCACGGAGACATGAGAGAGGTCGATCATCATCCCCAAACGGTTCATCTCGAGGACAACTACCTGCAAAAAAGTATCTTCGATTAGTTATAAAAACAAACGATGTTTCCGGTAATGCAAGAGAGAATTTAAACTTTTTCGTGTTTACTTTTTACTTAAATTACACTGTACGACAAAAATTTCCACCCGTAAATCCAACAATGGATTCAGTAGAGTTTTATTCAGTCAGAATTTTGAGATATTATTGGTCAAAACGACGTAAAATGCCATTTTGATCTATTTTCGAGTCCCATTAGATTGTTAAAGTAAATTTTATATATCAGGTATATGTTTCTTGAGTAATATTCCTGTTCTTAATTAATGAGGCAGACTATTTATTTTTGAAAAATATTATCAGCCAATTTATAAGTATAAAACATGTTCTAATTAAGAGGAGTAATTCTTGTCGTTGGAAACTTAATATTTAACAACTGAAAATAATGATAAACGATAGAAATTCCGTGTACTAGAATTCTTCCAAGCTTTAATCTATCTATAATAATTAGTTTTCTATTTAACACTTAGATGTCCCTAAAAATATACTGCTTAGTGACAGAACTTTTTCAGAATAAAGATAAGTGATTATGTTTTTGAGTATTTAAAATGTTTTCACTCTTGAGTAGCGGAAATTATACAAATCATTACAGTACATAATTGTTAAACCTTCACACAGTTTTCTATTTAACACTTAGATGTCCCTAAAAATATACTGCTTAGTGACAGAACTTTTTCAGAACAAAGATAAGTGATTATTAATGTAATTTTTATTTTTCAGAGGATGAGGAACAAAATAAGTGTTTGTTTACGACTTATCAATTGCAACGTTTATTGCAGCTTCTTCAGGCTCTTGATAAATAAAGCTTCAAACACTTTGTCATTTTTTTAAGCTATGCCATTAATATACATAAAGACACTCGAATACATCTCTATTTTATCATCAACAACTCAAAGAGATGTATTCGAGTGTCTGTATGTATATTAATGGCAGAGCTTAAAAAATGACAAAGTGTTTGGAGCTTTATTTATCAAGAGCCTGAAGAAGCTGCAATAAAAGTGGCGAAACGTTGCAATTGATAAGTCGTAAACAAACAATTATTTTGTTCCTCATCCTCTGAAAAATAAAAATTACATTAATAAATTATGGAACTGAATCCCAATGATGATAAGTGATTGTTTTTGAGTATTTAAAATGTTTTCACTCTTGAGCAGCGGAAATTATACAAATCATTATTGTACAGGACTTGGATGAAAAATTTAACTTTAAGTCATTCTAGAAGAACTGTGATTCATAACTAGAAAAAAAGGTTGTCCTCTGCTGATGCAAATAAACATTCACACATATATCAAATTTGGCTCTTGGGTGTATATATATTATTTATTTGTTCGAAACTATATTTCGAAGGCTTGGCCTTTATTATCAGTGTTTTTTAATTATAAATATTATTTTTCATGGGGTAGTATCGCGTAGATATTGAAATTTTTTGGTTTTTACTTAGCCGAAAGCCAGTTAGTTCTTCTAGTGTATGTTTATTTGAAATCAAACTATTTTGTTAACGTAATAGAAAACAGCTTCCTCTTTGATTTTCAAATGACCACTTGTTTTTAGCTCAATTAGAACTCGACTTATAACTAAAAAACTAAAGCTACTTTATTATAAAGATAACATAGATAAAAACATAACTGTTAGTTTTTTGTTATAAGTTTAATTTTCAATGAAAATCAAAAATTCAGATTACAGTGGGGACCCTTTGTATACATTTCAGATCTTTTTGAGGGTTTCAAAGTTAAATTTTTTTGCTTTATATCAAAACAAATACCGTATCTATAGATACTTTTGTATTAGAATCGATAAAAATATCTTGAAAATTAATAGTTTAATTTTCTATGAAAATACAAAATTCAGACCACAGGGGGGACCCTTTGTATACATTTCAGATTTTTTAAAGGGTGTCAAAGTTAAACTTTTTTCGCTTTATATCAAAACGAATACCGTAATTGGTCTCTCTAAATACTCTTGTATTAGAATCGATAAAAATATCTTGAAAATTAAGTTGTTTTTTTCTATGAAAATCCAAAATTCAGACCACAAGGGGTCCCTTTGTATAAATTTCAGATTTTTTAAAAGGTGTAAAAGTTAAAAGGGAGTAGGGTTGGCCCCGCTTCGGCATCGATTATGACGATGTTGGAGCGGAAGGCCGAGGTTCGATCCTGGCTGGCGTATAAAAATTTCTACCGGCTAAAACTCGGCTCCCTCACTAACCCTACTAACACTTTACTGATGTGCTGTCTAAATGGGCTTTGTTCCCGGTGGCAATAAATAAATAAATAAATAAATAAAAAATAAAAAAAAGTTAAATTTTTTTCAGTTTATGTACTACCATATATGTCTAATGGTTTCAAGCAAGTTTTTACTCAAGTCGACTTACCTAACCTAAATAGTAAATCTCTAGTTAGATAGTATTTTTCACTTTAGTTTCAAACTCTCTTGAAAATTGATGTAAGTTTGAAATTATATGTTTTCGTGCATGTACCACATCTATATTTGGTAAAAGTTTTCAATCAAGTTCTCATTTCCCCAAATAGAGAAACCAAGTCCAGATAAATTTGCATTCAGTCTTCAGTCTCTCTTGCAAGTTTTTAAATTGTCTATATGGGTGCAAGTCACTATATGTATGTTCCATGACCGTTTTCCCAAATTAACTATAGCTATAATTGTTATGCACGAAGTTTTCAAATTATCTATTGGTAATGAAATCGAATCGAGTGTAAGCTTTGCAAGAAACTTCTATAGTGTAGTAAGGATTTAAGGTTTCGCTTTCTGAATAGAGGTATTTTGAGGGTGTGATTTATTATGAGCTATTCCACGTTAGCTAAACAATTAATTTATTTAACAAATTATAGATATTGGTTTAAGAAAAACGTTCAATTTAACAAACCACAAGAGCGTCATATTTGATTCAGAAAACGCCACTTTTAAATACATTGAAAAAACTTCATCTCGAAAATTTGAATTTCGAGTTTTCACCTAAAACTCATGAATAAAATTGACAAGATTAATTCGATTTGTTTCTAATTTACCTTCAAAGTGAGTGTTTATGAATTGAACATCAAAACAATAATTCAATTTCGCATACCTTTTATTAATATTTGAATAATTTCTATTTAAAATGAATTTTCTATTTAGATAGGACCTAAATATTTCCATTTTCTTCTTCGTTTGGGGATTCATATATGAAATTGTTGTGATATGCCTTTTCGACATGTTGCATAAGTCTACGCGGAAGCATTAAGCTTATGCAATTCCGGAAATAACAAAGCTTGACCTGATTATTATGATACTTAAGCGAGGAGTCTCTGATAATCAGGGCGGATGACATTCCATCGTAAGGCCTGTCACATATCTGGCTACCCTTCCTCTGTACTCATACTCAATAAACCTTGTATTAAATAATACATCTTGTTATAATTATTACCAACCCCTAACCATATTATAACAATTGGCGCCCTCACACAGTATATTATAACAAAATGTTCAAATTACATGTAGATGGCAGAAAATTAATAGACACTTAACGTCTCATTTTTCAGTTATATATCGATTTATAAGCTATTTAAAATAAATCCAACTATTGTTTTTCAAGGTAGATATGTCCCTCAGAACAAAAGCTATAGTATATGTATTTACTTAATTTTTTGGTCGTAAAATAAGATAAGTTTCCTATAACAAAATTGAATTTATAATATACATACGAATGATATATACATAGGGAATTTTATTGTCCAATAAAACATAAAATCCATACATAATTCATAGCTAAAATAATAAGTAACGCAAGCAACAACAACAACAAAAAATCTGGTAAACCAAAATTGAAAATATATAAAAAAAACTTAAAATTAAAAAAATACAATTTTTTTTTGAAGAAATTCTCTCTTTGAAGAGAGAGGGACTAGTAGAATTTTTAATTGCAAAGTAATGGAAGGTAGCCAGAGGATAGTGAAGAAAAAAATTATTTCATTTCCAAATAAGATGTATTTATTGGATGTGATTCTTTTTTTTTTTTAAATAAACCGACACGTTCTGATGTGGCCATCCACTTAACGTTACTATACATCCTGGCCCCTCACTTATATTTAATATTTAATAAAATTATTTATAATCATGTAGGAGGGGGGGGGGTAGTTTTTGCATTTTCCTTAGTACCACAATGTTTTAAACTATATAGTGCCTATATAGTTTTCGAGAATCTATATAGTCCCTATATAGTTACTATATAGCTTGAAACATTGTGCTACTAGGGTTTAGTCTTCTGGGGTCCCATTGATTATGTATACAAAATTTGGTTGAGTTTGGTACACGGGCCTAGATATTCATTTTCTGACCCCCTCTCCCCCATTTTTGGCGGTTAGTTTTTGCATTTTTAGACTTCTGTGTGTCCACTGATTATGTATACAAAATTTGGTTGAGTTTTCTAAAATGGCCTAGATTTTTAATTTTTAATCCCCCCCCTCCATCCCCTTTACCTTTCGATATGCACCAAAATCTAATAAGCTCTTAAGCCTAATACTGTACACCAAAACTACGTGTGAAATTTGGTTTCGATATTCACACAAGTTTTTGAGCTAGCTCGTCCACAAAAAATTTGGTAACGCACAGACTAACAGACCTTTCGACAAAACAGTTATTATCTCGAAAAATATAATTTTTTTGATGTTCACTTATTAGGGGTTTTTTGTAAAACGAAATATCATGGTTTCAACCAATTTTTTTAATAAAAATAGTTCCACCCGTTTTTTAGAAATTTCGAAAAAAGAAGCAAAAAAAAATTTTTTTTCATGCACGATTACAATACTTGACCATACCATGGATGATAAAGTAAAAAGTGAAAACATTTTGAAGACTCGGTAAACTAGAGCTGCCCTAGTAATTATTAATAAATTAAATATACATTTATTCTTAAAATCTCAATAGAACAATTCAAAAAATATTTTTTTTTCTTTTTGAACGAGATATTCCAAAATCTAATCACTACTATATATTGATCCAAAATAACTTATTGAATTTCTGTTCTTGGGCTATCGTGGGTATCGGAATTCAGACAAATAAAGAAAAAAATAATAGTTGAAAACAATTTTAGAAAAAAACTAATATTCCAAGTTTGGCTGACATCAACTTAACAGTCACTTAACGTCTGATTCGACAACTAGATAGGGAATGCCTAAATGATAGCATTTCATGTCTTATTGGTAGTAGGTATATGGTATCAGTTATCAGTATCATTTTGACATTTTTGATTGATCCCAATTTAATATTCATTCGCTGTTTGTATTCAGAATATCATTATGTCAATAAAATATCAAAAGTTCAATATCAATAAATCGTCTAGCGGATTGTAATATACATACGACACAATATAAAATCTAGTATTCATAGTTATAAATACCAAAAGCCGACGAGTATAACAAAAAAATAACTTTTTCATCTCTGAGATACAAGCTCTCAAAGAGTCAGGACCCAGACGGGCCATCGCAATAATTCACATTATATTCTATGAATATAAATGTGAAAGTAAAAAATATTAAACCCTTACAGCCAACATAACATAATACCTAGTTACATTTTTGAAGATTATTAAATGAAATTTTTTTTGCAACGAAATTTTCTCTGGAGAGAGACGGACTGGTAGAAACTTTAATTGAATGTAATGGAAGGCAGCCCAGAGGTAGTGAGGAAAGAAAAAATTAACACATATCAAATAAGGTGTAATTTATTGTAATCCTTCCTCCTTTCCTTTCAAACCGACGTTTCGGAGGATTTTTCCTCCTTCTTCAGGGTTTCAAAGGGTCAATGAATGAAACAAATAAAATGTTTCCTCTCTCATTGCATAGTGTTCTAAAAACTTTCTTCATTTTTAACAAAGGCATAGAAAAACAATTTTTTTTCTCCTTAATTCCTAATTAAGAAAAGGAGAAAAAAATTGTTTTTCTATGCCTTTTTGCTAAAAATGAAGAAAGTTTTTGAACACTACTGTGGAGAGAAGAAGGAAACATTTTATTTGTTTCATTCACTGACCCTTTGAAACCCTGAAGAAGGAGGGAAATATCCTCCGAAACGTCGGTTTGAAAGGAAAGGAGGAAGGATTCCAATAAATTACACCTTATTTGATATGTGTTAATTTTTTCTTTCCTCACTACCTCTGGGCTGCCTTCCATTACATTCAATTAAAAGGAATAATTTATCTTTTTTTTATTCAGGGAATTAATAGTTTCAAAGATTTTGACATTCAAACAAATCATAACTATAAAAAAATATTTGGTGTGATTTAAACACACTATGAATTTATCATACATCTGCATTCTTCAGAGAGAAAAACAAAATTATGCTTGAAAATGATTTTTTTTACGTTTCCGATATTTAACACAAATTAGAAAAAAATCTAGTTAATTCATTTCTGAGGAGTAGCCTTAGACATTAAGCTCCATATAGTATGTATGTGGGAGATGAGTGATTTCTAAATATCAAGGAAAGAGAATTCATTCGGTCGGTCATATTTGAACTCCTTGTAGGTGGAATATCCGATTTGAAGGTTAAATATATAAATATATATAGTTTATTTTTTAGAAGCTATAATTTCACAAGTTTTATTTTGATTAGCAAGAATATAATTATTGAATTATAAATATTTTATCTGTTCTTTCTCATAGGTTGAAATACCCGATTAGGTATAGGTAAATTCGTTTGTTGAATGACCAGCTTTCTATTACAAATATTTATAAATAAAAAGGACTTATGATGAAGGTCAACCTTCAAAACTATAGTCTCTAACAAATAAATTAATGCAAATAAACATATACATTAGGTGGTCCATATTTTGGGTATTTTCGAATTTTTACACTCTCATATGATTCGAAATAAATAAAAAAATATCTCCTAAGTTTCAAGTCTCTATCCCAATTATAGCCTAAAATTTCAGCGATGTAAGTTTCTCATCTAAATAACATGGGGTTTTCGCCATTGAAAGATCAATTTTTTATTCCGGCCAAAGTAACGGTTCAAAAAATTTGAAACTTTTTAGACTTTGTTCTTATAATACTAGCTATCCATTAGAATTATAACAGATTTTTAACTATTATAATTTTGGAGTTACAGCTAGATAAAATACTGCTATATCTTAGTGATACTAAGTTATAGATTCCAAAATTATAATAAATAAAAATCTGTAAAAATTCTGAAAGGATAGCTACTATTATAAGGATAAAGTCTACAGAATTTCAAATTTTTTGAACCATTACTTTGGCCGGAATAAAAAAATTGATATTTCAATGGCGAAAACCCCATGTTATTTAGATGAGAAACTTACATCGCTGGGGGCACAGGTTATAATTGAGATAGAGACTTGAAACTTAGGGGATATTTTTTTTATTTATTTCGAATCATATGAGACCTTGTCAGTGTAAAAATTCGAAAATACCCAAAATATGGACCACCCTAATGTATATGTTTATTTGCATTAATTTATTTGTTAGAGACTATAGTTTTGAAGGTTGACCTTCATCATAAGTCCTTTTATTTATAAATATTGTCAGCGTAAAAATTCGAAAATACCCAAAATAAGGACCACCCTAATTAAGGTACATATAATATATCTATGGTACCTATTTGTTTATTTGCATTAACCAGAGGAAACCCTTTTATATTTCTCCTTATTATCTTTTGTTATTTATTTAAGGCCATGTTTTCTGTCGTAGCCTATCGAATCTTAAAAAAGTTTTCCCCTTTCCCCCAATTTAAATTTAAGACCAGTGTAAAAAACGAAACTGTGCAAATTGAGAGAGGGTGTATCACAATATCAGATCTTATCTTCCCAAGAAAGAATATGAAGTGAGAAGAACTAGTTTATTTATTTTTATTTTTGTTTTTTTTTAATGGGCTCTTTTAAGAGACTTTACTCCTACGATAGAGTTTTTAATGTTCCGTCTTTAGTGCCGTCACGTATTTCTACTGGTTTGTTTTAAACACATATCCTTGAGCTCGGGCATCCAAATTGAATTGGAATTGCTTATCAGGGAGCAGAAAGGACTTTCCAGTCCTCAAAGCCCAAGAATATAGTATATAGTTGCGGCTCGTCTCATTTGGACCCCAGAGGCAATCAATTAACAAGTAAACGGAAATACATTCTGTGATAGAGGGCATTTGTTGGTAACTAAGGAAACTAATCGCAAACTAACAGTAGGGTTTACCGTTTATCCTATACAAGATTATATATTATATTCTCGAGTATAGGTATATATCATAAAAACCACAAAGCAGGTCTTATGAATCACAAAAAAGTTTATTATTTCAAGAATTGAAACATCCTATTTAATTTTGGTAATATTTTTACATTGAATGGTTTAGTATAGAAAGCTGAAATTTGGCACGAGGTGTCATTATTAAACAATTTTTTTTTCATTTTTAGCTCAGAGCGCAAGACGTTTCGATATATATATTCTGGAGCCATTTTCAAATCAAAAGAAATAGATGTTGAAACGTCATGCTTTCTGATAAGATTTTCTCATTAAAAATCTGCAATCTAGGACGAAATTTCTCCGGGGTCGTCCATTTATTACGTCACAAGAATTTCAAGACTTTTAGACCCCCCCCCCCATCATCCTCTGTCACATTCTGTCACATTTTCATGATCTCCTCTTTATTGTGACGTCACATTATCTCTTTATTACCCCATAATAATAATTTTTTTTATAAATTAAAATCAACTAAGGGGGGTCAGGTAGGCTAGGGTTTAGCGTGTCAGCCTGCTAGCCAAGTGGACCCGGGTTCGAATCCGACTCGAGGCATCCGGTTAAAACCTGACCCCCCCCGGGGGGGGGGGGGAGGGGTAGAGACAAATTAAAAAAATAAAATAATTAGTATCGAAAATTGGCTTACGGCTAGAAAGGCCGAAAAGCCAAAAAAACTCAACTAAATCAATTTTTAAGTTTTAACTTTATTTATAACCTGAAATCTAAAAAAAATATTTGAAAATTTTTAAAAAATTTTAATTTGACTTTTGTGGCATCATAATTTTTAAGATCCCCGGACCCCCGTCTCTAATTTTGTCACAAATCTGAGATGCCCCTTCTCGCCTTACTGTGTGACGTAATTTATGGGCGGCCTCTCTTTCGATAAAAATCAACCATTAAAGCATCAAATCTGAAATTTTCAATTAAATTTTTGGATTTCCTAAAAAAGTATTTCATATTTGATATTTCAAATAATTATACATTTGAAATTTTATAAAGGTACCTATTTGGTATTTCAAATACATTTTTTGGATTTTCAAATAGTATTTTGTATTTGGTATTTCATATTTCAAATTCTTGAAGTAGTCTCTTTTGCTCAGGCTATTCCAGATAATTTACATAGTAATTATTTTTTATTTTATTTTATTTATTTTACAAAACATTCCTTTTACATATGAAGCATACATACAAATTAAAAAAAAAAGTAAGTTACAAAAGAACACATCACACACACAAATCAGACTCAACCAAACAACATTCCGAAAATCCCAAAATTCAAAACCTCCCAGTTGAGTATTATTTTGTTACTTTATTTTATTTTATTGGTAAATGTTTCGAATTGTAAATTTTCCCAAAACTCGCAAGCATGAAATGAAATTAAAAAATACAACCCTTCTGTAAAAAAACTTATCCCTAATATCTCGGATTCAGCAGAGAACACTCCCTCGAGATATTTTTATTATAATCTAATTGTACTAATGTCGGTTGAAATGAATTTTGTGAAATTAAAAATAATACATTGTTATGTCGAGAAACCAGTGAAGTTTCTGAGTTTCGTTTCTAATTTTTAACCGACTTCAAAAAAGGAGAAGGTTCTCAATTCGACTGAATTTTTTTTGTGTCTATGTTACCTGATATCTTCGCCAATTGTGAACCGATTTTGATGATTTTTTGCATTGGGTTCAGTCTAGTTTCCGATTGGTCCGGTTTTTTTCATTGGTATCAGATCTTTTTTGTTATGTTTGTTTAGGCATAACTTCTTTGTTTATGAACCGATTTCGATGATTCTTTTTATATTGGAAAGAGGGTACCTTAGGATTGGTCCCATATTAATTTGGTCAAGTTCTGATGATATGATCAATGACGAATTAACGTAAATATCCAATTCTTATGAGCAAATAATCGAAATTATAATAAATAAAATATTTTATAAAAAAAATCAATCTTAAAACGTTCATTTAAAACCCGCAAACGTTTCTAGAGAATTTCTGTATTTATCAATTTAATTGTATTATCATTTTCTGATTCATTCGCCCGACCCTTTCTCTTAAGAGATGCATGCAAGGTATTATAATAAGTCACTATTAATAACATCACTAAAAAGAGAAAAATAAAAATAATTTTTATAAAAAAAATAAAACCGACTTCAAAAAATTAAATGCAACAAATAAAATAATAAAACTCAAAAATCAAATAAAATGCACTAAAAGGTATGAAATACTTATCTAATTTAGTTACAACTAAACGAATAAATACTTACATGAAATCACTTTTTGAAGTCGGTGCTAAACAAACTATATATGCGACCGTACCCGCCAATCGTACTAAGTAAAATCCGTCGATACATAAAATGTTATGTTTGGCACCGACTTCAAAAAGTGATTTTCATGTAAATATTTCGTCGTTTAGTTGTAACTAAATTAGATTATTATTTTATTCCTTTTAGTTCATTTTATTTTATTTTTGAGTTTTATTATTTTATTTGTTGCATTTAATTTTTTTGAAGTCGGTTTTATTTATTTTTTATAAAAATTATTTTTATTACTATTCTAGCCAGATTTCAAACTTTTTGAGATTTAAATATAAAATATAAAATCCAATTTATAAACTCTGCTCTGGGTCCCATTTCATTTTTAGTTGCTTTTTTTTGTTTCAGCTTTATTTATTTATTTAATTTCAATTTATCTTTAATTTCATTTAATATAATAAAATAGGTAATTTAAAATAAAACAAAAAAAATATAAATAATCACTTAATTGATACAGTGATAATTTAAGCCCATCCATTAAATGTGTAATTATTAACATTATTATAATTATGGCCTAACCAAATAAAAAATTAAATCAAATAACTCAAACAATACGCCCACATACACACTCGTATATCATTAGCAATTGGAGGATGATGAGGATAATTAAAATTACACCAGGTTACGAGATATTGTCCGGATATTTATAATTCATTTCAATGGGCAAACATTAATTTCTATGTAAAATATAATAAATAACTAGAGTATTTTTTATACTTAATATATTTTTTTTGTATTTATTTATTAGTTTCTTGTAATTTACCTAACAAGGAACAAATTATAAACAAAATATCTTGTGTAATGGAAATTCGTCCTTTGCTAGAGACCATATTTTCTATTTATTTGAATACAAATTTTTTATTGTGGTAAAATTTGTATTCAGATAAATAGAAAAACTATGGTCTCTAGCAAGGGACCAATTTCCATTACACAAGATATTTTGTTTATAATTTGTTCCTTGGTTGTTTCTTGTTAGGTAAATTAAAACATATCAATAACAAAAATTCAAAATTTTTTTATTTTTTTTATTTTTTATTTTCTCTCCTCCTAATGGCCTCGGAATGAATTCCATTGTAGCCAGTCTACCATGAGTTTATAAACAATCAAATAGTATCACAGACAATGAAAATAACAAATAAATAAATAAAACAATAAATTAATAAATAAATAATAAATAATTAATAAATAAATAAATAGAACAATAAATTAATAAATAAATAATGAAAAAAATGTCACAAATAATAAAATTTTCACAGCCAAAATATAAATTAGGTATAATAATTGTAGTTGTCAATTGCACTATAGCTTGATCTTATTTGCTAGGATAAACCTAATCAATGATTTGTATATTTCCGCTCTCTCGAAAGACAAAAGATGCGCCAAATTCCATGGCCTTTGAACATCGTTGGCAATCAATTCACCCTCTAATCTATCTCTAAATCTAAATTTTGGACAACTAAATATCATATGATTGAGACATCCCCATGATATACCATCACATGAACACTCTCCCTCATCATACAGTCCTATTTTAAAAAGATGAGCCGGATGCAGAGCATGGTTTAGTCTCATTCTATTTATAGTAGAAAAAAATATGTTTATTTCTTTATTATTAATCAGATATCACTTGCTATTTGAAGTCCATGTTGACTTAAATTCAAAAATAGTGATCGATTCTCATCTAATACTTGAAGAATAACCATCTACATTGGATTTTAAACTTTTCGATTTTTATTGGTAACCATTGCTCAAGACATGGAGGAATCGACTTAAAATCAAAAAATATTAAGTATAAAAAATCCTCTAGTTACTTATTTATTATATTTTTACTTTAGAAATCAATATCTTTTGTTTGCCCATTGAAATGAGTTATATCATTAGCAATTAGAGACCATAGATATTTTATATTTATCTGAATACAAATTTTTTATTGTGGTAAAATTTAATTATTTTATGAAAAAGAATTTAATTTAATATTTTTATATTATATTTTTATATTGCATTATCAGAGGGTTCTCCTTCCCAGGAGTTGAACCCAGGAACTAACACACTATCCGGGCATGTTATCCTCAGGAAACTTAAATTCTTTTAATAAATAATTCGGTTGTCACCGCGAGTTGTATTTTTTGAAAAAAATCCATCTTTTTTCAATCATTCTCTGCTTTAATTAAATTAATTATTGTAAAAAAATTTGAAAATCTAACATTAAAAAATTGTACTGTAAAAGTAGTAGAATTATTTAAATTTATTAGCTGATGGATGGGGGGCTCAAGGACCGGAGTTCTGGATCGTCATAAGCAGGCCTATTCCCAATTCAAAGTATCGTTGTTCTCCGGGACACTCTATGTCTATAAAGCTGGAGAGTTAGTATGTTTGTTGGTTGGTTGGTTTAAAAGAGCTAATCTCAGGAAATACTAATCCGATTTTAAAAATTATTTTTGCATTAGATAGCCTTTTATTAAGGAAAGTTCTAGGCATCTGGAATTACATAATTCACGTTTCATGAAAGTTTTCACTCAAATCGACTTTCACCTAATAGAAAATTCCATGTTAAGCTGTCATCCAATTCATGCTGCATGAATAAAAATATATATTTTTACTTTACCATACACAGGGTATGGTCAAGTGTTGTAATCGTGCATAAAAAAAGTCGTTTTTTTCCTTTTTTTCAAAATATCTAAAAAACGGCTGAAACTATTTCGATTAAAAAATTGAGCGAAACCATGGCATTTCGGTCTACAAAAAGCTCTTATAAGTGAACATCGAAAAAATTATATTTTTCGAGATAATAATTGTTTTGACAAAATGTCTGTTAGTTAGTTAGTTAGGTAGTTAGTTAGTTAGTCTGTGCGTTACCAAATTTGGGGACGAGCTAGCTCAAAAACTAGTGTGAATATCAAAACCAAATTTCACACGTAGTTTTGGTCCATCGAGATTAAGAGCTGATTAGATTTTGGTGCATATAGACCCAAAATTAAGGGGGTCGAGGGGAGGTTAAAAATTAAAAATCTAGGTCGTTTGAGCAAACTCAACCAAATTTTGTATACATAATCAGTGGACCCGCAGAAGTCTAAAAATGCAAAATCTAACCACCCGAAATGGGGGGGAGGGGGGGCGGAGGGTCAAAAAATGAAAATCTTGGCCATTTACCAAACTAAACCAAATTTTGTATACATAATCAGTGGGTCCCAAGAAGTCTAAAAATGCAAAAACTAACCGCCCGAAATGGGGGGGGGGGGGGGTCAAAAAATGAAAATCTTTGCCATTTACCAAACTCAACCAAATTTCGTATACATAATCAGTGGCTCCCAGGAGTCTAAAAATGCAAAAACTAACCCCCCCCCCTAAATGATTATAAATAATTTTATTAAATATAAGAGAGGGGTCAGGTTGTATGGTAAAGTCAAGTAGATGGCACATTAGAACACGTCATCTTATTTTCAGATGCAACTATTCTGGAATTAGAAACTTTGCACGCAACTTCTGTATAGTGTGATTCTGAACTTTACCATGGCACAGAAGATTTTCATGGGGAATCCACTATTTTTGTTACAAATGATCATTTACTTATATATTTTAAAATGTTACTCATTCTTATATAGTTATTCTATCCTGTAGTTTGTGATTGATTTTCAAGTTGTTTAACTCAATGAGTTCAAAGATTAGCAAAGGTTTGAATTCTAAAGCACACTAAATGTCTAATAAGTCTACATTCACAAAAATAGTAGTTTTGTTGGTTGTTATTTTGGAAAAAAGAACGATACATTAACTTGCTAAATTATTAATCATTATATCTAATTATTATCGAAAGACTTGATGAACTGAACACGATTGTTCATGTCATCTTTCTAGCACTTTGAAAGTTTTCATGTTTCTGGTAGAGATGAAAGGGAATGAAGTGAATAAATATCAGGATGCCAAAAGTAGAGTATATTATTTCAAAAAATATGTATATTTCTTCTTGAAGAAAACTTTATACCTATACATGTTTGTTTCTTCAACCTATGAGTGGTTTATAAAAGTATCTAAAGCGAAACAAAGTACGAGCAAATGTTGTAACTTCGTCGGTACAACTTTTGTTTTATTATTTAACAAACAAATATAAACGGTTAATTTAGTATACTCGTATTGTTTGCACTGAAAATGTATGCAGAGTTCACGAAGAACTTCGTTTAAGCTTTTAATTGGCTGATTTTCCTAGATGCAAGGAATCACTTGATCATTGATCTTACTAATGTTGATTCTGTACAGATGGCGCCAACTTTTCGCCTTAGAATATTAACTTGTTAATTACTCTTCTAGATATATTGTAAGTTAATTGTAGTAGCTCAACTATTGCATCCCCACCACGACTCTTCTCTAGCTACATAAGGTTTTGTCAGCAAACAGACTCTATCCTTATTTAATCATTTATTAGTAATTATTGATAAATAATATTAGTGTCTTACATTGAAGGTATCTATGAAAATAAATTGCATCTGAATGATGTTGTTATCATTATATATTCTGTCGAAAATAATTTCTTGAGAATGTGAACTTGTTGAAAAAAAAGGTAGTTAAAAATTTATAAGGTACTTATTTATCATAATTGATCAAATTATTCATTTTTCATCTATATAAATAAAAATGTACTGTTACGCTTAAGTGATACGTTGAAGGATCTCCGAAAGTTCGTCACCGATTTCTTTGAAATTTTCACACAACATTCCATTGAATTACACGAGTGTTTTTATAGATATCACACCTTTGGCATGTAAAGAATATTTCTTTCGAGGAAACAACGCCAGAGCCTCTCTGGAGGTAAAAGGAAACAAACAAGATGGCCGATAATAGCTTTTTGGAAATCTTTCAACTGTCAATGTTGTTTTTGGTTAAGGAAACAATTTTGACAAGTAATAGATAATTCATTTACTGTTTGAATACCTATTCTATAAGTTTCGATACGTCCAGTGGTTTAGGCGTGAAGTATAAGAGTTAGTCACAGCAACGCGTGGTCGGGTCAGCTATATTATCTATATAAAATTTAACCATAAAACGAGACGCTCCCCGCCAGGGGCAAGGACGCCGGGCCAAGGGCCCGGGCGTCAGCTAGTATTATATATTTTTAAATAAATTTATAATTTTTTTCATTAATATATCAAAGAATAATTGATATATCAACGAGAATTGTTTTGACGCGCGCTTATTTCGTTGATATATCAATTATTCTTTGATATATTAAATTATAAATTTATTTAACATCATTATTTTAAGTTAGAAATATATAAGTTCAGTTATTATTTTCACTCAATATTTGACAAAAAATTCCCTACATTTGATTCGCGATTGAATCAAATGTAGAAAGCTTATTCGATTTATATATTTCTGATTTTGAGCCCCTCATCAGGAGTTACATAGAAAACTCCCAATGATGGGCTTTAAACCCGAAATATAAATATCGAGATAAAAACTCATAACTATTATTTGTTTTATTTTATGTGAAAACTACCTTGTAATTTTATTAATTTTTTTATTATTTCAATTTTATAACATAATCCGTTCTTTAAAATTTGCGGAAAGCGTAAGTATCCAGTATTGAAAAAGTATTATTTTTTCTTTCAATTTTTTCAAAATGCTAAATTTTTAATTTCATTGGCTAGAAAAATACTAAAAAAATATATTAACTCTGATATTAATTAAAACCATGGGATCCCGGTGGGATTTCCGCTACAGGTTACACGTGATCATAACCAATGTAGGCCGAGTCTTATCGTGCTAAAGGGTTATTTATTTTATCAATTTCCATTTCAAATTACAATTGATATAAATAAATATTTAAATGAAATGAAATATATATTTAATTAAATTGAAAATCAAAAAGTTATCAAAAAGACAAAAGAGATAGAAACATGATTGAATCAACAATATGTTATTGATAAATTCATTATTCATTTTTTTATAAAATACATGATTGATTACTTTTAATTGATTATTAAGTAAATATAGCATATTGTACATATAATAAAAATTGATTGAAAATTTGTGTAATATTAAAATGCAGTCGTCGAGTTGAATAAATTCTATGAACTAAGTGCCAATTTGCAAGCATAATTTTATCCCGCCCCAGCTGGATAGGTCGCTCTCTACCCCTAACGGGGGTATCTATACTTCTGCCGGGTCCCTCTACACCTCTACCGGATCCCTGTAAAACGCCAGTAACGTTTTACAAATGAATATATACATTTTCAAAATGAAGCCGCAAAGTGTATAGGAATATTTTAAATTAGCAATTGGTGGAGAATCGTTCGTTCAATGTTTATACATTTGAATGGTGCAAATTATTTTCAAACCGGGTAAACGGCTCTCTATCCCCCACCACGAACCCTCCGCTTTCATTTTCCAACGCATATACCACTTCCCTTTCTCATACCGGAAATATGTTAAAAGTTAAAAGATCCGTTCAATTATACATTCAAAATGGATAATTTATCTCCAATCCGGTACGTCGACAGAAAAATTATTTCCTTTTTTTTTTTTTTTTTTAATAATTTATTGAAGGGAAAAGAAAGTTTAATCCAATTTTTTTTATTTTTTTCAACTCAAACTGTGAGAATCATGAAACGGAAAATATTCATTAAAATATTAGATTTTCATTACTTTTATATCAATGACCCTAAAATGTTTAAAGTATATTCTGAATTTAAGCAACATGATTACAACGTGATTAAATTGAAAAGTTTTTATTTTGCCGAGAGTAGCAGAGTTGTTGATTCATAAAGAGAAACAAAGAGGTTGTCATCTGCTTGATACAAATAAACATACACACTAGGGTAGTCCTTATTTTGGGTATTTTGGAATTTTTACGCTGACAAAGGCTCATATAGTTCGAAATAAATAAAAAATATCCCCCAAGTTTCAAGTGTCTATCTCATTTATAACCTGTGCCCGCAGCGATGTAAGGTTTTTGGCATTAAAATATCAAATTTTTATTCCGGCCAAAGCAATGGATCAACAAATTTGAAACTCAGTATACTTTATTCTTATAATAGTATCTATTTGTTAGAATTATTACAGATTTTTAGCTATTATAATTTTGGAGTTACAGCTAGATAAAATACTGCTATATCTTACTGTTACTAAGTTATAGTCTCCAAAATTATAATAACTAAAAATCTGTAAAAATTCTAACGAATAGATACTGTTATAAGGTTAAAGTCTACAGAGTTTCAAATTTTTGATTCATTGCTTTTGGCCGGAATAAAAAATTAATCTTTCATTAGCAAAAACCCCATGTTATTTAGATGAGAATCTTAGATCGCTGGGGGCAGAGGTTATAATTTAGATAGAGACTTGAAATTTGGGGGATATTTGTTTTAATTTATTTCAAACCATACGAGCCATTGTACGTGTACAAATTCAAAAATACCCAAAATAAGAACCACTCTAATGTGAATATTTATATTTGGTATTATATATGTAGGTATATGTTTATTTCCATCAACAGAGGACAACCTCATTCTTTATAACGTGGTTGGTTCGTGTGTTAGTGACCTCCGAAAACCACCTCTGGCTTGATATTAATAAACAGAGCCAAAATGAGCTAATCCTTATCTATTAAATTTGTGAAATTAGGTACACAAAATCATATTAAAATTAAATAAGTTGATTTTAGGATAGTAGCAGAATTTTATTTTATTGGGAAAATTACTGAAAATGCCATCTATTTAATCCGAAAAGTTATAGATTATTTTATACGGTATATGATTTAATATGTTTGGCTGAAATTTATCAAATTGTAAAGTTTTTATTTTGCAGAGAGTAGCAGAGTTGTTAAATCATAAAGGAAATAAAGAGAACAATGTATTTATTTTTCTTTAAGAATATATCTCTTCTGACATGTAATAAAATCATGCATAACGGCTCGGATTCAGTAATATATAATCTCTTGATTTTTATTCAAATTAGTTTTTATATTAAGATAAAAATTGCATTTACTCGTATACATTTTGCAATGTTTGATTAGAATAAGTAAAAGCAATCGTATTTAAAAGATATCTTAAAAGAGAATTTCTTTTATAGTCCAAGAGCTGGTGACACATTTTTGAGTACGGATTTGACCCAACTAGAAATAATGCGTAATAGTACCGTCTATGATAGTTGTACAAGGAATGGCCAGTCTGGCTGGTCTAAGCAGGTGGACCATGTACTGCGCATGGTGTGAGTGCGGTAAAAAATACATATGTGTTAAAAAATATTTTTGACCCACAATGAAATTATAAAAATTATAATTTATAGTCAATTATAAACATAATATATTCACTCCAGACCATTTGAGTGGTGGGACGTGGAACCAGACCACCCCAAAGTGTATTTTTACAACATGCAAAAAAATAGCATGATGCAAATCCGTACTCAAAAATGTGACACTAGTTCTTGGACTATTAATACTTATATACTTTTAGTTAGATTTTATAATATAGGAATTAGAATAGATTTATTTGTATATAGAGAAAGGCTCGAATTCAAGCTCCGACTTGTTCGTAAACAAGCTCAGACGTGTTTGTTCGAATTGGAAGAAATCTTTCAATTCGATACTTGTAGGATTTCCCTTTTAATTATTAGGTGCTTGTACAATAACTACATAGTACTCTCTATTGCAAGGTCCAAAGCTCAATCCCCACCATGATTCCATGCTTCCTTGAGCCCATGCGATTGTAATTCTGAACCCCGCCAGGCCAAAATCAACTCTTTCCACCTAGGACTCGCTCCGTTGAGATCTCTCCAGTGATTTTGCGCGCATCCACACGTCTTCCAGGTGAAATTTTTTCCATTCTCTTTTGGATTTCCTTTATTCTACCTATCTATTATTTATATATTTATATCAGTTTTAAAAAAGAAATTATCTCTGCTTTGATGCAAATAAACATACAGACATATATATATCAAATAGAATAAATGTATATATACTATTTGTTTGTTTGAAACAATAGTTTTGAAGGCTTGGCCTCCATCATCAGTCTTTTAAATTATAAATATTATGGTAATTAAGTAATGGAGAGGGATTCAGCCAATGGGTAGCCTCTGCTGAATAAAAACTCCCAATTATGGAAAACGTTTCGGCTTTAATTAAATAATGCCATCATCAGTTCCTAAGAGAGTATTAGCGACACAATTAATTTTATAAATAAATTGTCCGCAGGCAGAGTTGTTGTGGATTTTATCATAATATACAAAATTATATGAATTACAAAATGGTACATAAATCTTGGTGTGCTCTCACTTGATATGCGCAACGTCTCAAGTACAAATTTGATGGCATTGTTTAATTAAAGCCGAAACATTTTCCATAATTGGGAGTTTTTTATTCAGCAGAGGCTACCCATTGGCTGAATCACTCTCCATTACTTAATTACCATATATACATATACAGCCATCAAAATTGTATCAACTTTATAAATATTATTTTTCATGGGGTCAGTATCGCGTGGATATTGAAAATGTTTGTTCTTACTTAGAAGTCAAGCTTAGTTAAAACATTTTCTTTTACTTGAATTTACATTTATATTCTTCTTTGTCTTATTCTCTTCTGTTTTTCTTGGATTTCTACCTCGTCCCCGATTCTCAAACTTCCTCTAATAATTTATGTTTTGTTCACACACATATTATAATCAAATACCTACACCTATCAATGAGGGTTGGTGACTTTTCAACCAGGGGATGCTGTCCAAAAAATTACCCTTCACTTTTTGAATTTTATTTTAATCTTTGCTTTTTTTTTGGAAATTTCATCGAATACGGCATCATTTTCCTTATTTTTCAATAAATTGAAGGGTTGGTTTTGTCACAAATATAATAAAACAATAATTTTAATAACTATTAGAATTATTTAATTGATAACTATACAGTTTCGGTCACCACTGGTCGACCATCCTCAGTAGTTCTAAAAATTGAAATGAAAACATTTACATTTTTTCTTTTTATAGAGAATTATATAATACAAATTTTTTTTTTTTTTTTTTTATTTTTACAATAATTTGAAATCATACATACATCTCGTTCAAGAACCGGAATTTGTCATTTCACATGAAACATTCATTCTTAAATCTTCAATATAAATACATCACACAATTTATTACAATCACACACATACATATATATAGCAACAATTTATAAAAACGTTTATCACTCAACTAGAAACTATTTTGAATTAATGATTATATTAAATATTATTTTCAATTTTATTTTTTTTCCCAATTATCTCATTGCATCGTCAATTATTATACAATTAAAAAACCCATTATAAATAATCCATTCTAGAAACACATTATAAGTTAAATTTATTCTTTATTTTTAATTTTTTATTAATGAAATATCAAAATACACATCTCCCTATTATATTTTTCTTATAAAATCAATACATGTTTAATCAACACACTAAATCAAATCAATATTCTCACAACAATGACACAATGAGACTATAACATTCTGATATGTTTTCCGAATCCATTTTGAAATTTACACAATTATCGATATCCTTCAATATAGTTATAAAGAGATTCTTTTATTTTTCTCTTGGTCCAATTTTTTTCATAATCTAGTATCTTTACTCCTTCAAAATTGAAACTATGCTCGTTGTCAATAGCATGAATGGATAACGCGGAGACCAATTTATTTCCATTAATCGATGAAATATGTTCTTTAATTCTTTGTCTCAAATGTCTTGAAGTCTCACCTATATATTTGTGTGTTTTTTTATCTTTTTTACATGAATCACAAACTATCTCATAAACAACCCCCATTTTATCAAGTTTTTCAAGATGAGTCTTATTATTGAATATGTTCATGAGTGGCCTGCCAACACTGTGTACTAATTTTATGTCATTATTATTCAGAATTCTCAAGATTTTCGCAGATAAATCATGAATATATGGGATGGAGCCTTTAATAATTTTATCTTCTTTTTTAATCACTTCCGTTACTAATTTATTTTTTCTATATTTAGTTAGAACTTTATTGAAAAATTGTTTCGAATATCCATTGCTTTCACATTTCTTTTGCAAATCAATCAATCTTATGTCTCTGTAGCTCTCATCACATATTCTATCCAATATACCTATTTCTCCATATATTAAACTAATCTTATGCTGAAGTGGCTGTATTATTATGCTTATTTTTCAAATTTAGCATTAGATTTGTTAAAAATATATTTTTGGACCTTCGTCCCAAACGGATACTACTTTAATGTGAGTGAGGGTAGGAGTCTGAAATTAATTCTTGTTACTTAAATTACACAGTCTCTGAGATGGATATCGACCATCTTCCACAATGAATCAGGCTGTCCTATAAGAAAATCTTAAATTTCTCCTAATTCCATTGCTATAAACAAGCTATGACTTCTCTATAGCATTCTTAGTTATTTCCGATCTTATATATTGAGAGTCCTTAGAAATGGATTAGTCCAAAGATTCTCGAATCAACTTTATTTATTCCTTTTTTTAGTATTATTACTATTTTAATACTTCTTCATCGAGAACAATTTTTAATCAACTAAAACTCGTCTGGACTTGTCTTTGACATGCTTGAACTGGAAGATATACCAGGCAGGGACTTCAAATCTTCTATCCGCACCCGCTTCGGAAAAATCATTCATTTTAATTGCCCCTTGAAACTATTTTGAGAATATACTTTAAAAAAAAATGTTTTTTTAGAAATATTTGAATAACGGATAATAATTTGAAAATTTAAAGATGCTCCTAAGATTTTGCAGTCGACCTTATTTTTTATATGGAAATACTCTGAATGTTTGAAATTTTAAGGATGCGCTGCATTCACAGCATCCATGGAACCTACACCACTGATACATATTAATATTTGATATATGTGTATATGTATATTTGTATCAAGCATAGGACAACCTCTTTGTTTCGCTAATGAAATTTATCAGTTTGTATTTATGTCAGATTGGTTTCGCCTCGAAAGGAAGCAAAAGGCTTTAATAACTTTGTGGTAGTTGGCTTCAATACAACCCACATGACATCGTATAAATATTATCTATACATAGATATATAATTTCGGAATAAGTAAAGGATACTTTGAGTGTTAAATATTTTATTTTGATATTGGTTTATTTTCACACGCGCAAGTCACGCCAGATGTTTTTTTAATTTTCTAAAAAATGACAGAATTGGCTCGAAAACGTTAACAAACAAATTAAAATCCCAAATGCAATTCACTTGGGTTTAATTACATCATATCCTATATTCAGGAAATGAGTAGGTAATATTAGAGTGTAGCAAAAAAATAAATAAATAAACAAATAAATTAACTTTACTTACCTAAATGATATTTAGTTAATGAAATTGAAACGGCCAACGATTAATTCATTCATTTCCCCATGCACAAAGTTTAAATGTTATTAAACAAAACATTAAATTAGACTTTAATTACATTATTTATTTTTTGTTTTCTGTTTTTGTTTAATTTTTTTCAAAAGCTTTTTTTTAATTACGAGCGAAATTCATTCATAAGAAGAAAAATTAATGGCCACTCAGTAACAAAAAAACAATTACATTTTTTAAGTAAAAAAAAAAGATGTTTTGCATAAATTGTGAACAGGAAACAATAACTTTTTCTTATTTTTATTTTTTTGTTTTTTAAATTTCCTAGTCAGAAAGAATCATGCTTTTAATTCATTGTTACTTTAATTGTAACCCAAAAATTAGATAACATAGTGAAAACTTTTTCAAGGCTCGGTTATGGTCTCCATAAGCTCCGTTTCGTTTTTTTTTTTTTTTTTTTTTTTGGAAGTTAACATTTTTGAGATAGAATCTAAGATCTTCCGTTTTTTAGTTATCTTGGGTATCGGAATACAGACAGACAAGTAAGCAGATACCAGGGTTGTACTAAGAAGGGGATCCAAAATCTCTAGTTCCTGTACAACAATACGATCAAAATATAAACTAAATGCTTCTTGGGGTAGTTTTTATATAATATTTTAAAAATATTTATATTATGATTTTAAACCCAGTGTACATTGTAATGTAAGTACCTACATTGAATTTACAATTTTTTCCTGCCTATAAAATGAAGAGTACATATGCTGGTACCACTTGTACATGTTAACTGGTCATGTTAACTCCATTTAAAAAAAGTTTCAGAGCCATCCCAACTCATGTGATAATAATATAGCATTTGTAAGAACGGCAACCATAGCCCAACCTGGGATTCGTAGGTAAGTGATTTTGTTTCTTATACATCTTTCAGTATTTTTAAGAAAACGGTTTAAATTTTTTAGTAGCTTATAAAAAAAACCTTGAAAAATATATTTACATATAAATATTTGATGGTTTATGAAATTATTTTGACGCTGCACGCATTGCAATTCATGTACATTGTAATGGCCATTTCTTCCAGAATGATGCTAACCTAAAATATGCATTTTTACTTTGTTTTATCATATTTTCTTTTTCTATAATGACATACATCTAAGAAAATATACTCTTTTGATAATCCAAAGGATGTGGAAGAGTTAACTATGAATCGATGAATTTCCCACAAGATCTGCCAGCAGAAGTGGCCAAGATATGATGAATCGTAGAGAAGATATTGAGTACCAGGATAATATGGAAGATCCAAATTGTAAAGGAAGGTCCCATTTTTATTGCCGAAATGTGCACTTGTGTTTAGTTAAAACCAGAAACTGTTCTTGAATTTCATCAAAAGTGATTTTATTTATTTATTATAACATTGTATCTTTTCATTAAATAATGTATTTTTTCATTGAATAAATTAATATTCAGTATTTCTGTAATCTTTTCCCGATTTTTAGCATTACCATTTAACTTATTCTGGAAGAAATGTACAAATTTTTTTTCCTAGAAATAATTGAATTTTTTTGCCATTTTAATTCAGGCCTGAAGGAGTTAAAAGTATGACGAGAATGTAATTGTTTTTGCAGGTCTTGACTGGACATTGATCCTTGTTAATTGACTGGTATATTAAACATTTTTACTTTACCATACAGGGTATGGTCAAGTATTGTAATCGTGCATGAAAAAAATTGTTTTTTTTCTTTTTTTCGAAATATCTCAAAACGGCTAAAACTATTTTGATTAAAAAATTGAGCAAATCCATGGCATTTCGCTCTACAAAAAAGCCCTAATAAGTGAACATCGAAAAAATTATATTTTTCGAGATAATAATTGTTTTGTCAAAATGTATGTTAGTTAGTCTGTCTGGTTGTCTGGTTGTCCGGTTGTCTGGTTGATTGTCCATTAGTCTGTGCGTTACCACATTTTTGTGGATGAGCAAGCTCAAAAACTAGTTTGAATATCGAAACCAAATTTCACACGTAGTTTTGGTCCATTGATTTTTCGTTTATTGGGCCACGCAGGTGGGGGCCTCCACTAACAAGAAATATTTACATAATCGGGTGAATTTAATTACAGGATTATTTACATAATTATAGGAATATTAACATAATATATTTACAAAAAAAATTTCTTTTTTCTTTTTTTCTTTTTATATACAATTTCTAGCGCATGGCGATTTCCCTATAAGTTCTCCTGTTGAAGCTGTAAAAATTCATTAAGAGCTGATTAGATTTTAGTGCATATCGACCCAAAATTAAGGGGGGTGGAAGGGGGGAGGGTTAAAAATTAAAAATCTAGGCCATTTGAGCAAACTCAACCAAATTTTGTATACATAATCAGTGGACCCCCAGAAGTCTAAAAATGCAAAAACTAACCCCCCCTACATGAATATAAATAATTTTATTAAATATTAAATATAAGTGAGGGGCCAGGTTCTATGATAAAGTCAAGTAGATGGCCACATCAGGACACGTCAGTTTATTTAATGTTGAAGAGAGTTTGATAAGTGTGTGATGGCTGTCCACAGAAATTAATTTTAAAAGAGGAGACTTTTTCTCTTTCTGTATCTAAAATTTGTGAGTGAGATATCTTTTGTTGGGTGAAAATTGAATGACACTGATTACATCTAATAATTGGAAATAAGGCCGAACTGATTCATTAGTTCGCATGTTTTGTTCATAAACTAGGTATGTAAAAAATTAAAATTAAAATAAAAATATGCTAATTACAACTATATTTTCCACCTTAAGCATAACAAGGGTTGACCCGAAATGTAAATGTAAAACCAAGAAAATATAAAATTTCTTTTAGATCTTTATTCCAAATATTTTATTTTAATAAATATACATAAATTAATATTTTTTTATAGAATTCTGATTTTTTTTTGTTCCAAGAATATTTCCTTCCCTCTTGGAAAAAAAATCTGGATGAATGCAAAAATAAACAGACAGAAAAAATCATAATTGAAAATTATATTTTTCACCATATGTATGAGACATTTCTAAAACAAGAATAAACGAAAAAAAACAATATTTTAATTTGTAACCGCATATGACTTAGTTTAGCGAGTGATAATCCGGTTCGAATTCTAAATTCATTCATCAATCACCTCTACACCAATTATTATATTAATATAATATACTGTGTAGATAGATAACAATTACGTGACTAAAAATTATGACTTTAATGAATGACGATTTTTTAGGAGATTTTTCATGTGACTTTTTTTTCTGGCTAACCAAGCTATACCTATTTATAATGTTGGAAAATTTTTGAATGAATAGATAACACTCACTACTCAACAAAAAAACCTAACAAAGGATTCCAGTAGAGTTTATACGCTGATTATCATACAATTTCCCGACGTCAGAGTTTTGAGATATTAACGGTCAAAACGACGAAAAACGCCATTTTGACCTATTTTCGAGTCCCATTAAATATTAAACAGCAATATTTGAAATCAAAATATGTTGTTGGCCTAATAGAAAACAGCTTTCTCTTTGATTTTCAAATTACCACTTGTTTTTAGCCCAATTAGAACTCAAGTTATAACTAAAAAACTAGGTGATTATAAAGTATAATAAACATAGATAAAAACATAAGGTCTTAGTTTTTACTTTACCATACAGGTTATGGTCAAGTATTGTAATTGTGCATGAAAAAAGTGTTTTTTTTTTCGAAATATCTCAAAAACGGCTGAAACTATTTTGATTAAAAAAATTGAGCGAAACCATGGCATTTCGCTCTACAAAAAAGCTCTTATAAGTGAACATCGAAAAAATTATATTTTATATATTTTCCGAGATAATAATTGTTTTGTCAAAATGTCTGTTTGTCTGTTAGTTAGTCTGTGCGTTACCAAATTTTGTGGACGAGCTAGCTCAAAAACTAGTTTGAATATCGAAACCAAATTTCACACGTAGTTTTGGTCCATTGAGATTAAGAGCTGATTAGATTTTGGTGCATATCGACCCAAAATTAAGGGGGGTGGAGGGGGGTTAAAAATTAAAAATCTAAGCCATTTGACCAAACTCAACCAAATTTTGTATACATAATCAGTGGGACCCCAGAGGTCTAAAAATGCAAAAACTAACCGCCCAAAATGGGGGGGGGGGTGCTGGGTCAAAAAATTAATATCTAGGTCATTTGACCAAACTCAACCAAATTTTCTATACATAATCAGTGGGACCCCAGAAGTCTAAAAATGCAAAAACTAGCCGCCCAAAAAAGGGGGGGGCTGCGCAGGGCCAAAAAATTAAAATCTTGGCCATTTGACCAAACTCAACCTTAATTTTTGTATACATAATCAGTGTGATCCCAAAATTCTATAAATGCAAAAACTAACCCCTTCTCTACATGATTATAAATTATTTTATTAAATATTAAATATAAGTGTGGGGCCAGGTTGTATGATAAAGTCAAGTGGATGGCCACATCAGAACACGTCAGATTATTTAGTTATAACTCGAGTTCTAATTGAGCTAAAAACAAGTGGTGATTTGAAAGCTGTTTTATATTAAGTCAACAACACGTTTTGATTTCAAATATTCCAGTTTAATATTTAATGGGACCCGAAAATAGGTGAAAATGGCCTTTTCCATCATTTTGACCGATAATATCTCAAAACTCTGACGTGTTGTAAAAAATCGGGAAATTGCATGATAATCAGCATATAAAACTCTATTAGAATCCATTTGTTAGCTTTACGAGGCAAATTTTTGTTTAATTTTTAACTATAAATTTGTGAAAAATTTAAATTCATATATCATAAAAGGAATTTCGATAGATCCATCAGCAAAAAAATAATAATTTACAATTATATATTATCCATCGCTATTTTTCTTCATGTCTCCCATCATTTGCTTTTATTTTCCGATTATATTTTATTTATTTTCCATTATTTAGTAGACATTGTCCAAGCATGCCAATACATATTATATAATATATATTATATATGGGATAAAATAAATCTTTCATCTCACTGTTAGATCCCCATTTTTGAAAAATAGAAAATTAACTTATGGGTCATTAGTTCAGAAAGTAATCAAAAAAAATTGCTTCGGCAATATTGTCTATATATAGACACCGGTTAAAGGGCAGAGAGAGTAAAAAAATTGCAGTTTGAAATAAAAAATTATATGAATATGTGACAGGCCTAATATATTAGTCGAGAATATGATAAAAAAAAAGATCGTTACAAAATACATTAACGATTAAATCGTTTTTTTTCAAGCCATGTATTTCGATTACTTGAATATTACTTTGTAATTGACTTAATACATTTCAAAAAATAGTGACACACAATATATCTTGAATAAAATAGACATAAGCACTTAAGGGTGGATGAATTGACATTATTCTCAAAATACCAAAGTCTAAATTGGAATTTCGTTTCTAGTAAGAATTTACTTAAATTTTTTTTTGTGATTTTTGAATTAAATTAAAATAATCTCGAATAATAAATATGTAGTTATAAATATTAATTAATATCAAAAATAATCTTCTATTTATTTCAAGGTTTTAAACAAAAAGTACTTAATATGAAATTTCAGATTAATAGCGCTGTCCGCACGCTTTTTAATTTGGACACGCCGTTATGGACATGAGTAGTAGCTCCGTGAGCTTAATTTGAGAGAAAAAACTCAGTGTTTTTAATTTTTTTATTCAGTTTTCTACTATATTATTTATTATTATCATATTATTATTACTACTGGGTGGCTCTCAAATTAAGACGCGTCGCTGAACATCATTCCGAGAGACAGAGTCAACGACTGTTCTTCCAGAATGTTCCCGAAGTTTCTAGAAGCTTCCGAAAAGTCTATGGTAGATAGAGTTTACAGGGGGCGTGGCCTGAAGAGGCGAAGCGATAAGTGGACGAAACCGGACAAACCAAGAGACTGCTTACTGCTTTATTATATAGTATTGATTTTTTTTACAAAGAGTGATAAAATGGGCCACTGAGAAAGTCAGAATAAACTGGCCAATTTAATGAAAAAACTGTGTGTTTTTAATTTTCTCCAGTTCCCTACTTTTCCTGTTACTAATTTACTATAGATGCAAATGATACATCATAAATAATATAGTTTCATCACCGTAATCTTAACGTATTCAGTCCTCAGATTGATTTGACGCAATCACCCATCTTTATTATTTTAATTAATTACCACATACATATTAACCATTCCTATTTTTATCATCAGGTTCGAAAGTATTAAATAATTAAAATGGCTGTTACAAATTACTGATGATAATTAGATACACCTACTTGTTTTTTTGTAATTAATTATGACACCTTAATTTCTTTAGCAGTATTATCTGAGTATGTGAATTTATATATTAAATTAATTATTCATAAATTAAAAACTCAAAATATTTTAAAAATATAATATAGAAAAAAATCATATCTTGGAAATATTTTTCTTGAAATTTTTAAATTTTCATTAGTTAATTTTTCCCTTAAGTTTTAGTGAAGCATTTTAGCTTCTCATATTTTCTTGAATATATATCCTCACTATCTAATGTTTGAGATCATTTATTTTAATAAATGTCATCACCAATATTTTGAACACCCCCGAGTTTTTAACAATTATTTTTTTCATAAGTTTCAAAGGTAGTAAATAAATAAAATGGCAGTAACAAATTGCTGATGATATTTAGAGATACTTCTTTCATTTTAAAAGTTAATTGAGACGCCTTTAATTCATTAGCTGACTAAGAGTGTATTTGAGAGTGTGAATCGCTATCTATCATCATTTAAAAAGCAACCCCATTTTTCACCCCCTTTCGTTTGTATCTCCCTTTCTTTTTCTCTCGTTTAAATTCTTATTCAAATTTTCTTTATGGAAATGTGGCTCATTTTATTAAAATTCTTATATCATTCATTTCGGTCTTTTATGTTGAGATTTCAAGATGGATTTCGTTCCCAAGGGCAGCCAATTTTCTCTTCATTCACTTTACCTTCGCCATTAATTAACATTATTGAGATTTGATTGGTGAAAAAGGCTAAAATTCAAAAGAGAAAACTCTTCAATTAAAATATGGCACTTTATATAGAAAACATTTTCCTTTTAATAAAATCACTGAATTATAATGAGCAATTATCCTACGCCTGTCGTATTTATTTATTCAAATAATGAATTTGGATGGCTAGTGAGCCAAAATTACATTTTGAAATGTGAACCGCGTAAAAATAATAATGTTCATTAAAAGATGACGGCCCAATCGTTTATATAAACAAACCAATAAAGCATGGGCAACTGAATCTTGGGATTTATAGGCTACATTAAAATACTCTAATAAATTTATTTATTTATTTTTTTAATTCTTTTAATATTAAAAATAAATACATTTTTTAATTCTTACTATAAATTTTTAAATACCTACCTACCTACCTACATATGGGACATTCATTCCAAGTCAAATCTAACGGTTTGAAAAATTTTAATTTTTGATTTCCTTCATTTTTTGACATTCTTTAGTTTCAATGAAAAAATTCTTCATTACAAATTTTGAAATTTTTTTGACCACCGGCTTAAAAGATTAAATTGAAAGTTTTTTTGCCGAGAGTAGCAGAATTTTTATATATTGAAGGAGACAATAAAGAGTGTGTCTTATGCTGGAATTATAAATAAATAAAATTTATAATTCCAGCAGAAGACACACTCTTTTATTGTCTCCTTCGAGGCTTAAAAGATATCGAATTTCTATTTTTTCCTCATAACTTCTTCAAAAATGGTCCAAATTCAATTTTTTTTTTTTTTTTTTTAAATTTTTGTTATTTTTGCATACTTCTTAGAAAAAATAGAAAACATTATTTAAAGTGTTTTTCATGCGATTTTAGAGTTTGAAAATTTTAATCTTGTTTTTGAAACTGTATATACTCTTCGATTTTTTGATAATGTTTTGTTTTAAACTTCTATTCATATTGCGAATTTAAAGACCGTGATAGGCCAATGATAATTACTATTTTTTTCGATTTTCGATTTTTGATTTTGATTTTCTTCCAAGAAACTAAAATACTGATTATTTATTTTAAAAACCTGTTAACGATAAAAATCAATTCAAAATACCTAAAAGAGAACTTAATTTTATTTTAATATTTTCCAAGATTCATTATATTCAATTATTTTTAGTTTGATTAGTGCGGTTTATATATATGCAGTGTATTGCGAGGATTCAATAACCGTACTAATCAAGGGATTCCTATATTTCCAATATACTAGTATTATGTAGGCTACTTAAAAATATGACATATCGCTTTTATGTGTGCTTGTTGTTCGATTGGTTATAGTACAACAAATGAGGTCATCAGTACTAAAATTTAAACTGGAAAATAATTCATGACAAAGCTTAATAACGATTAAATATTTAATTAAGGTTTTTCAAGTAATTAAATGCATTTATACTACATTATTTACTATATATAGGTACATTTTCCGTATAATAATTTCTCCTAAAAAAATTTGAGTATAATTGGTCAATGGGCGAGTAAATAAAATAAATAAATAAATAAAATTGCGATGTCGTTGTTCGTCGACAAACTCGAATGGAAGAAAATATAATAAATAACTCAGGGGAAAGCGTGCCGTCTAGGTTAGTTTATTTAATTTAACTTCAAACAGGCCATTTCCTTTCAGGCCCAGCCGGATTTCGGGGCAAAATTGAATCTTGGCAAACTTTTCCACCCCTTACCGCCCAAACCACACATCAACCCTCTGTTTCCAAACAAGGGCTGCCCGAGATTAAAAATCTTAATTTATAGACATTTATTGATGATTTAATACGATTGTTAAAAAAGGATTTGGCCGGGAGTATTTATTTCCTCAATTTGAACAGTCAATGTACGTACGTAACGACAATGGCATTCTTTGGGAAATTAGAGCAAGAATAAATCGTTAAATAAGTTACTATTTCGAGTATATAAATCTTATTTTCTAATAAAAGCTTCAAAAAAGAAACAGGATAGTCAATCAGTTGAATAAATAACAGCCAAGGATCATGATTAGTGAATTGAGAGGGAATATAAAAGCGTCATTTATAAAATTATGCTTTATTCTGTGGAAAAAAATAATTTTAAGAAATTGCTTCAATAAATAAATGTAAATTTGATTATCCTCATTAGGTATATTCAAAAAATTAAATTTTTAATCATATAAGTAAACTTTGATTTTTTTTCTTTTCTTGGATTTGAAAAATAATCTTAGACAGCGAGGCGATAAGTAGACTTAATTCCTGAGATAAAATTTCAAAAAATATATGAAAATAATTGAAAATATATTAGATTTTTAAAATATCTAAAAATAATATAAAATTTTAATAGATTTTGAAAATAATCTGAAAATAATTGAAAATTTGTTAGAATTATAAAATAATCAATCAATCTTAGGAAATAGCGAAAAGATTTTCTTTATTTGTTGATTTTTAAAATGAAATCAATGAGAGTGTCATCTGATTGATTCAAAAAAGATTCCACAAAATATGAATGAAACCATGTATACAATATATGTATATAATTTTATTTGTTAGAGACTATAATTTTGAAGGGTTGACCTTCATTTTCAATTTTATTAGTATTAAATATAATATTTGATATAAGTTGAGATGTGAATGAATGAATGAATTCGAAGGTACAAATGCCAAAAAAACAAATGTAATATTTATGAGAAAGACATATAGTATAAAGCAGAGGTGGCCACAACGTGGCTCTGCGAGCCGCATGCGGCTCTTCAGTTAATCTCGTGCGGCTCTTAAACCCTCTTGAATAATACTGATTTTAAAAAGTACAGGATGGGACATCAAGATCTAGCACATTTTGAAGAGATATAAAAAAATGAAAAAATTTAGCTAGAAAGAAACTGAATATATTTTTGAAAAGAACATAAAATAATTTTTTCAATGTATTTTAAACATTATCAGACAAAAAAAAAAGGGGGGGGGGGTCAAAAATGAAAGTTCTAGCCCTTTCGAACAAAATCAACCAAATTTTATATACATATTCTGTGGACCCCCAGAAGGCTAGAAATTCAAAAACTAACCACCAAAAATAGGGAGAGGGTCCAAAAATGAAAATCCTAGCCCTTTCGACCTAACTATGTATACAAAATTTGCATAGTTTTTGCATTTCTTGCCTTCTGGGCATCCACAGAATATGTATACAAAATTTGGTTGAGATTGGTAAAAAAGGCTAGAATTTTTTTTGACCCCCCCCCCTTTTTTGTCTGATATTATTTAAAATACATTAAAAAAATTTCATTTATTTTCTTTTCAAAAATATATTTAGTTTTTTTCTAGTTAAATTTTTTAATTTTTTTATATCTCTTCAAAATGTGGTAGATCTTTATGCCCAACCCTGTATAATAATTAAATTAAAAAATGTAAGTAGAGCAAAAAATATATGTTACTTCATTTATATTTTATAAAATAAAAAAAGGTGTCTTTTTTTTAATAAACCATTAATTAATCAATGTGGCTCGCTTTGAAACAGTTTTATAAATTTGCGGCTCCCAAAGTTAAGGTTAGTGGCCACCCCTGGTATAAAGTAGAGAAAATTTTGAAAATTATTTTAGAAACTTTTTAAAAATTAAAATATAAAATACTAGGTAGGTTTCACGTAAATTTTAAATTTTAAAAATGTTCTGAAAAAATTTTCAATATTTTCTTTACTTTATTTAAAATGTTTCACCAAGAACCCACACCATTCTACCTTAACAAAACATTTACTATGAAAAATAAAATTATATATTTAATTTATAGGTAGGCATCCATCTATAAATGGATCTTTATTTGTATCAAGCAGAGGACAACCTCATTGGTTTCCTCTTAAAAAACTTACGAAATATGTATACTTGAATAAATTAGCCCTTTAAATAACTCCATTAAATGACCAGGTAGATTTTTTATAGAAAATTTGAAATTTTTAGAATCCCTTCAATGATTTCTTATCAATATTGTTTGGCTAATTCTCTCATTTAATCAGTCATTAATTCTATTTTTAATTTTTATTTCTTGTTTCAGATGCTGACTTGAAAAATCCAGAGCATAACTGCATTCTTTTCAATGTAAACACATCTTGATATATATTTATTTATTTATTTATTTATAGCCTTTTAGATTATTATTATTTATAACAAGATTGGAGTAATTTTTGGAGACGGACTGATAAGTGAATTAAGTGGATATTGATGAGGCAGTCAAAAAAAGAAAGATAATTTATACTATCTTTTTATTTTTATTCAAAAACCGACGTTTCGGAGGTTATCCCTCCTTCTTCAGTGTTTTGAAAAGTCAGTGAAGGAATTCTAATGCGACATTCCCCTCTGTCTCCTCTTTCAGTGACAGTATCAATAATATATTGTATTTCATTCTCAGCAGGATTATAACTGACTTTCAAAACCCTGAAGAAGGAGGGAATAGCCTCCGAAACGTCGGTTTTGAATAAAAATAAAAAGATAGTATAAATTATCTTCTTTTTTGAACTGCCTCATCAATATCCAATTAATTATTTATAACATTTGAATTTTTTTACATATTATTTGATGGAATCAGGCATCTTTTAGGACATAAACCTCCCGCCCAAGTGCCTCTAAGCCTTTCTTTGTCTAGCTACTCTAATCGATATCTTCCTGCTACTTTTGAACATATTTATGGTCTTTATAAATATTTACCTCTCCATAAATTTATATTAATTAAAAGATACCCATTGAATAAAGCATTCGTCAATTCGTTTATTTCTAAGACTTTTTAAAGAGGTTCTTCAATTTTTATCAAATTTACTATTATCGATCAGAAAATTGAAAAATGAAATACCAACATAAGGTTATGAATATGAAAAAAGTCACCTCTATAATTTTTGAGTACTTTTATCAACTTACTGACGAGATATTAATAAATTAAGTTTTTTCGATTTAACATGGAGTCTTATCGGAAATTGGATTTTTCTAGCCTTTTTACTTGAAATGTACAATAATTATCGACGCCATCTCGAAGATATTGTTACAAGTATTAAAAAAATATGTAGGGATTATTTTAAGAACTTGTAAAAATCGTTTAATCAACTGGAAGTGTTATAATTCACAATTTCTCTCCGGATAATTGCCTTTTTGTTTCGAGCCTTGCAACGATCCCTATTTGAAATTATACATAATTATATATGAGCCGTTTATTTTGAAAGTGGCGAAAGTCCATTATTTGTTATTTTCAAATAGTTGTATTTATATTTTTATAAATACATATATTTATATATATTTTGATGTATTTACTTTGACGAATTCATGACGATACCACTTTAGTCAATAGAATGTCTGCAGCGACACTCGTTTGACTTCCTACGTACCTGAAGGACCTCCTTTTAGTGAAATTGTTTTTACCATATGCCTGACCCCTCTCTTATATTTAAAATTTAATAAATTGTTGAATTTAAGTTTGTTTTCAAAGTCAAAAAACCTTTGATGCTTCTTTCCATTACAAATATTTTTCGTCATCTGTTCAATCTAACAACTAAAGGTTCTTTTTCACTATTTATTTCTCGTTTCATTTGATAACGAGAAAGCTTTGAAATAAAAGATTCAAATTATTATATATTAAACTAATGGAAAACTCATGAAATGAGGAGTAATTAATTTAATATCTCAAATTTTTCTCATCATTTTACTTCCCAAATATATAAATGTCGATCTTTTCAAAGAGTTCTATAATTTATTATTCGGCACGCTCGGGAAACAGTATTGAAATCACTGAGTTTTTTTCCCCCAATAATGATTTTGTTTAAAATCTGAATCGTGAAGAAAATTCATTTTCAGCCATGATTTTGTTTCTGTCTCTATTTCTGTCGGTATGGATACTGAAACCCAAGTTACTCAAGAACGGGAATTCGGAGAAAATTTGTTCTCATTACATTTTTGCTCTCTGTAGCTTTAGAAATTCCGGTTCAAAAATGTAGAAAATATAATTTTTTCTCAAGATAATTAAAATAATAAAAACAATTAAAATAGTTTATGTGAGCCGTTTATTTTGAAAGTGGCCTAAGTCCATTGTTTGTTATTTCGAGTTATTTGTATTTATATTTTTATAAATACATATATTTATATATATTTCGATGCTTTTATTTTGATGAATTCATGAGGATATTGTACTTCTTTGGCTGTGATATTATAGATATGAAAAGAAAATATCTATGTCTATCTGAAACTGACATTAACTCATTTTTACTTTATTTTCGAAATTGGACTTATGCCACTTTCAAAATAAACGGCTCATATTTAAGTTTAGTACTAGGACTGCTCTAATTGGATAGCATACCAAGTCTTGAAAAAGTTTTAACTTTTTCATCCATTTTATATCTATATAAAATCAACTGCAACGGATCGTTGCTAGACTTTATCCAAAATCATTTGAAATAATATTAATATGTTTATTTCTTTATTATTAATTACTAATAGATATCACTGGCTATTGGAAGTTCTTGTTGACTGTTTATCAAAAATAACGTTCGATTCTTATCTAATACTAGAGGAATAACATTATTACATTACATGTTTGATGTATATTAAACCGATAAAATGAAAATTTTTTAAAGAATTTAAAAAACTCTCTCTTGTAATTTTTGGCAAAACCGTTAGCTGCTAAAATTCAACCTGATTGAATACTACAATTTGTGACTTTGTATGAATGCTTATATGGTAAACTCTGCCTTTTCTATTCTCTGCCTATTTAAATATTATGTAAAAATTATCCTTTCATACATGCTTGTTGGCTTACATGCCTTTGAAGCCCTGAAGAAGTCGGCAAAGTCGACGAAACTTTGGCTGATAAATAAAAAAGTCACACATAAAAACTTGTCCTTATTTTCCTAACATAAACTTTCAAATTAATGCAAATTATGGACGGAAATGATAATAATAAAAAAAATAATAATAATTCTCTAAAAACTACCCCATGATGTTAATTAATCTCTTAACATTTGTATACATTCGGATAATATTTATATATGGTAACGGAATCGTATAGAATATATAGTGAGCGGTTGGTTGATTTAACAAGACCACCTAGAATAAACTTTTTTTACGAGGCACAAAGAGAAGCGGGCAAAATAAGGGTTGGGCTCAGGGGTTAGATTGAAGGGGTATTATTTCAACACTTACTCATGTTGTTTGTCGTATTTTCAGTTATGGTCGGGTTTTGTTTACAAAGGCTCTTGTATAACTTTCATGTTAACTTAAGGTAACAGTATTAGAATTCAAGCTTAGATTTACAATTATAAATTTAGATCATTTAATTTTTAAGGGTTATCGGATCTAGAATACATTTTTAGAGGTGTAAAGGATGTTATTTTTGGTTTTAAGCGATATTTCTAAATAGAGAAGCTGATGAAATGTACTAAAATCACTTTTTGTAAAAACTTAGGTAATGCCGGTTTCATATAACTCTTTTATCTTCTGCCCATGTGGCAAGTCTGAGACTAAGCCGACCCATGTGGAAATTTTGGAACGGTCGGAGATCATTCCGGCCATCATCCAATACCTGTCTGGTGTCAAAATGATCAGATCATGCCGACATCAGATTCTATGTCGGCTTAGTCTCAGACTTGCCACATGGGGACATTCAATCGGACGTAGATTAGAATTAATATCGGATTGGTCTCGGAATGGTCTCTTATCCGACTCTCGAAATTTCGACCGACTTTCCCTCTGGCGGAGACTTGGCCAGTTTCAAAATATTTCAAATTGGCCCAGACATAACCACCAAGTTTGATACAGATGTCATTTTATAAATAGTCAGCAAAGAGTGTGTTTTATCCCTTACTATAATATCTGTGTATAAATATAATTTCTGCCTCGAGTAATAATTTTCGTAAGTGATATATAAATTTCGTTATAGTGTAAAAATTAACCGATTATTGTCTCCGACGATCATAGAATCTGATGTCGGCATGATCTGATCATTTTGACACCAGACAGGTATTGGATGATGGCCGGAATGATCTCCGACCGTTCCAAAATTTCCACATGGGTGTTTATGATTTCTGGTATCCATTTCATGAAAAAACCTGATAAATCCTTTACTAAAATCCACTTGAAAAATAGGTAACAAAATGAATAAAAATGTTAATTTTCTCAAAAAAAAAAAAAAAAAAATGGATTTAGCACTTTTTGGAACTGAGATTCTCAATTATATTTTGTAATTAACATTTGGTTTTTATGATATTTTTACAATCTTAACAGATGGCCTAATTTGGAAAAGGGTGTAAAATTACATTCAAAATGTTTCAATGGATTTCCCAAATTGATATTAGGAAGATTAAAAAAAAATTAAATTCAAATTAATTGAAATATTTTTTAATAGGTACAAGCTTTTATTCCGGAAGGGCAGAAGAACTAATAAGGACTAAGGGGCTTTAAAAAATTTCTTAAACGTGTTTAATGAAATTTTTAATAGTTTAATAATCATGCAAATTTGAAAAGATTGTAAAATTGTTTTTTTTTAGGTTAATTTGTCAATAATTGCAAATGTCCGCCAGTGGACCAATTAGAAAGCTTATATATCACGTGACATATATATTCACCAATAAAAATCGTTATTACAATAATAGATTCAATAAACTTTATTTCGCTTCTAAAAATAAATCCCTCTTATTTGTTAAACCAACTGCGAAGCCCGCCTTAGAAGGGCATCTTACAGACTCCGTACTGGATTTTACAAACAATAATTTAAATTTCCTAATTTTAATAAATTTTCTTTGTCATGAACTATTAGCGGATTTTAAATTAAAAAAATCGGCGAGTATTGATAGATAGATGCTCTAACTGCTTTAAAAGCAAGAAAAACAAAATTTGAAATTAAATAGGTCTTATTTGTATCAAGCAGAGGACAACCACATTGATTGCCTCTTAAAAAACTTACGAAATATGTATATTTGAATAATTAATCCTTTAAATAACGTCATCAAAATTTATCGGGATGAGCAGGTAGATTGCTCATAGAAAATTTGAAATTTTTAAAATCCTTTCAATGATTACTTATCAATATTATTTTGCTAATTCTCTAATTTAATCGGTCATTGATTCTATTTATAATTTTTATTTCTTGTTTCAGATGGTGAGAAGAAAAAGAGGAGCATATTTGCATTCTTTTTAAGGTAAACACATCTTGATTCATATTTATTTATTTATTTAGGTATAACCTTTTTTGATTACAATTATTTATAATATTTGATTTTTTTTTCATATTATTTGATAGAATCAGGCCCCTTAGGACATAGACCTCCCCCAAGTGCCTCTAAGCCTTTCTTAGTCTAGCTACTCTAATCCGCTATCTACCTGCTACTTCTGCTAGATCATCTGACCATCTTTATGGTCTTTATAAATATCTCTCTCTCATAAATTTATATTAATTAAAAGATACCCATCGAATAAAGCATTCGTCAATTCGTTTATTTCTAAGACTTTTTAAAGAGGTTCTTCAATTTTTATCAAATTTACTATTATCGATCAGACAATTATGGAAAAATCAACATAAGCTTATGAATATGAAAAAGTCACCTCTATAATTTTTGAGTACTTTTATCAACTTACTGACGAGATATTAATAAATTAAGTTTTCACGATTTAACATGGAGTCTTATGGGAAATTGGATTTTTCTTAGTCTGTTTAACCGACTTCAAAAAGGAGGAGGTTTTTTTTTGTGTCTATGTTACCTCATATCTCCGCCAATTGTCAACCGATTTTGAAAAAAAAATTTGCATTGGGTTTTGGTCTAGCTTCCGATTGGTCCCATTTTTTTCAAAGGTATTAGACCTTTTTTGTTAGGTTGGTTCAGGCCTAACTTCTTTATTTATGAACCGATTTCGATTATTCTTCTTTTATTGGAAAGGGGGTATCTTAGGGATGGTGCCATATTAATTTGGTCAAGTTCTGATGATATTATCACTATTATTAATAATAATAATATCACTAAAATAATTAATAATAATATCACTAAAAAGAGAAAAATAAAAATAGTTTTTAAGAAAAAATAAAACCGACTTCAAAAATTAAATGCAACAAATGAAATACCACTAAAAGGTATAAAATAATTATTATCTTATTTAGTTACAATCTAAACGACGAAATATTAACATGAAATTACTTTTTGATGTCGGTACCAAACAAACTATATCTATAAGCGAGCATACCTTCCATACGTACTAAGTAAGATCCGTCGAGTGCGATTCATAAAAGGTATATGTTTGGCACCGACTTCAAAAGTAATTTCATGTTAATATTTCGTCGTTTAGTTGTAACTAAATAAGATAATAATTATTTTATACCTTTTAGTGTATTTTTATTTGTTGCATTTAATTTTTTGAAGTCGGTTTTATTTTTTTCTTAAAAATTATTTTTACTTGAAATATACAATAATTATCGACGCCATCTCGAAGATATTGTAACAACTATTAAAAAAATATGTAGGGATTATTTTAAGAGCTTGTAAAAATCGTTTAATCACCTGTGAGTGTTATAATTCACAATTTATCTCCGCAAAATTGCGTTTTTGTTTCGAGTCTTGAAATGCGGGCTATTTGAAATAATTATATACGAGCCGTTTATTTTGAAAGTGCCTGAATTCCATTATTTGTTATTTTGAAATAGTTATATTTATATTTTTATAAATAAATATATTTATATATATTTTGAGGTATTTACTTTGACGAATTCATGACGATACCACTTTAGTCAATAGAAAGTCTGCAGCGACACTCGTTTGACTTCCTACGTACCTGAAGAACCTCCTTTAAGTGAAATTGTTTTAACATTTTTAGTTATAAATATGAGGTGACAAAATATTTTATATAATAATATTTTATAAATGAGATACTTAAATACAAATAAGAATTGATAGAGAAATAAAATCTCAAGAAGTTGTACTGAATCTGAGGAGCTATAGATATATATATATATATATATATATATATATATTTAATATTTTACTACAGAAGGGCTGGCTATATTCCCTATTGGGTTATTGAACCTGAGTGCTAAAAATTCAAGTCAAGTTCCTGGATTGCACTTTTGGCATTCGAGTTCAATTGTCGAAAGAGTGAATACAATCCATCTGACATATAATAAAACAAAATTCATAGTTTGTGCCAATCTGTTTTGATTTTCTATATAAATATAAAAAAACTTCTCTTTTCAGGGACAAAAAAGTGTTAAAATTTTTCAAAATTCATTGGTCTTTTAAATAGCATTGGAAATACATACTTTCTTTTGCCTTGTTTAACCATGTAATATTTTTCAGGCTTTAAAAGCATAGTAGAAGAATTCATGGCCCATTTTCAACCCCCGTTTCATTTTCAAGTTAATCTCTTCATACGTAATTCTTGATTAATAAAACATTTAACCAAATTCAAAAACCTACTCTATATTTGAAAATCCTTTTCTAATTCAGTGGCTGAATGGCCTCAGGCAATTCGCTAAGAGGATTCCGTAAGCTTCTATTTGAATCGCTGCCCTTTAAAGGGATTCGTTTCCTCTTTAAATCGACCGAAATTGGTAGTTTAATTAATTTTCAAAAAATTCGTAAAAGAAAAACCCTTTAAAATAGGTACAAAAAAAGAATTTGTCCTTGTGCCATTAATCTTTTTTATGGTCTCTATGAATCTGCTTTACTGTGTCCGTATGTGCGTGTGTGGGGGTGTTTTCATAGATTTTACAAATCCAATTTGGGGAAAATTTAAAGGAGGATTAAGAAATTAAACGATCTAGCGAAGAAAGATGAGAAACGGATGAAAAAAAAATCATTCATAAATCAACTCCGAAACATGAGATGTAAATTTTTTTCGAACTTTTTTTAAATCGTTTCATATTAGATTATTTTTTCCCCCTTTTTTTCTTGAATATAAATACTTAGGTGAAAATATTGAAAAAAAAATAATATGAAAATCTTAATAGGATTTTACATTGATACAATGAAGTGAGGTGTCAAAGCTAAGGACAAGACCGCCATTTTTACAAATGGCAAACTTACAAAACAAATCTAAAATCTCAAATTATCGATTGTAGCAAACTAAATTTCTTAAGAAACAACATGAGATTGTCTTCTTGTAAATTCGAGCTGGCATGGATAACTTTATTACATGTCAGAATGGTTGTTTTCACCCCTCCACAAAAATTGAATTCGAGTGTCAAAAACGCAATCCGAGTCAACTGGCTTCTCCACTGAGAGACAAACCAATAACTGACATGTAATAAAAATGATCAATGACTGCTTGCATTTACTAGAACAATCTCTCATAATTTCTTAAGGATACATATAAATTTTATATGTGTTTTTAAACATTTTTCCAGTTATTTTTTTCAAAATAAATAAAAAACAAACATTTTATTAAAATAATCAATTAGAATAACACTTTTTTGAATCTTCAATTTTAGTCAAATAAATCTAAATTTATTTTTTGGATTTCTAGCTTAAAAATATAGAGTACCTTTATGATTTTACGATAGTTTTTAGTATTTAGAGTACATGTTTTCAACAAAAATTCGTGTAGTATTTTCGGTACATAAATATTGTCCTAAGAACCATTTGTGTCTCTGTTTGTATATTTACTAACTTAAATAACATTATAATAAATTTCAGAACAGTGAAAATGATAGCAATATTTTGGCCTAAATCGGCTAATTGAAAGTAGGTACTCACTTACTTCTGGTGTTTTAGAGAAGTTATTTTTTTCTGAATAACTGCTAATTTTTTTTACTTTGTATATTTTCTATAATTTTATTATACATTATAAACCTTTATGAGTGGAATCGTTATTTAAATATTTGAAATCTAAAAATTTTGAAATCTAAAGTTATAAGCTGAAACTCCGGGCATTGCATTTTTTTAATCTGTTTTCTAAGAAGAAAAATTCAAACAAATAAATATACTTTTTTAAACATTAATTTTTAATATAATTTTAAACTATTTTATTTTAATTGTGGAAAGAAAAATATATATACCTATATATCGTATGTAAAATAAAAGAAATAGTTTTAATTAATTATCATCATTTGGGGTTAGAGTAGATGAATTCACATTTTTTTCAATAGAATTTGAATAGAAAAATCAATTATCTAATTTGGTTATATATGTACGAGCGTTTCGCGCGTGCCTTCGGCACGCCCTCAAAGCTCGGCCCTCCGGGCTGGTGCCCTGGCGGGCAGCGTCTCGGTCCAAAAATGTTATTCCTCTTAAAAAACCACACTCCAAATGTATACCCGTAAACTACCGAAAATACCTCGTCTCTTAAAAGTTTCGCCTCTTTAATTTTTGAGTGGTGAGGGGGAGGGGGGGGAGGAATAATTATCAATATATTTAATGTTTCTTAATTTAAAATGAATTGGAGTCTTTCATTTCAAAATTCGAGTCCAAATTACAATTATATTTCAAATTTGCCTGGTTAATGAAAATCGATTGGAGCCATCAGTTTAAAATCCGAGCTGACAATTATATTTCAAATTTGCCTCGTTAATTAATATATATTTAATGTTTCTTAATTTAAAAATCTATTGGTGTTTTTTCATTTTCATTCGAGTTCAAATGAATACAATATTATCTCGACACAAAGTCTAAATCAAAAATATATAGTTTTAGTAACAGAAATCAAGATATAAATATTAATGTTGCATTGGTGTAATGGCTAGAGCTGATGCCCTTAATTCAAGAGTTCGTCGGTTCGATTCTAGGCAAGAGGGTAATTTTTTTAAAGAAAATTCTCTTAGCAATGTTACAAATTAATCTAGGCTGTTATATATAGTATAGATAATAATAATATTTCAAAAAGTGTTTAAAAAACAAAATAAAAAATAAATTGAAAAACACCAGAATACGGATTACCAAAAAATAAAAATCAATTAAATCGAAATTCGAAAGCCATTCATTATAATATATCCGCATTTTTAATTCAAAAGGTGTTTAAAAAACAAAAATAAATAAATAAATAATACTCCAAATTGAAAAAAAAGTATTGAGATAGAATTTGTATTAATGGATTTATTCATTCTAGTGTGTGGTGGGGGGTTTCAATGTCTATTTCCCAACCAACCTGATTAGCGACATCGGGGGTGCTTTTTGAATTTCTATTAGCATTTTGGAGTTCGGAATGATGTCACCTGTTCATCTACGAATTACGTAAACAGAATACGAAGCCGCTATAGAGAGAGAGAAATTATTATTCTAATTTGATAATATAAACAGTGAAAGTGGGTTTCCTGGGAAGTATAATGAGAAATGGAAATTGATTTTGGATTATTATTTATTATCCTTTCCTTTCACGTGGAAGACTATTTTGTTTTTTTTGGTTTTTATTTAGGGTCGAATTCATTGAAGAATATTCCGATTGATAATTTAGTTAGCAATTTTTTTTGAAAATATATAATTTAATTATTGTTTGTCTCGTTAATGGAGAAAGTGGAAAACCTAAAAATTATTTTCTCCCACTTGGACTGTTTTCATTTTCCCCTTTTCTCTGGTCATACTAAAGCTTCTGGTTTCAAAAGGGTCAATAAAGAAAGCATATGGTACTCTTTTTTTCATTTCTCCTCTTTCAGAGCTCGCTGGAGTAAATTGAATCTAACCAAAAACATAAATGTGAAAAAGGGGCCAAGTTCGGTACAAACGACTTTCGAGATTGTCGGCGTCGCCGATAAAAGAGTTGAGATTTGGTACCAAGTTCTTTAAATCGGGTGTCACCCAAAATCACGAATGTCAAAAGAACCGACACCCAGAAATCCCTGCAGCCAAAATCCCCCAAAAAGGTTAATTAAATATTAAAATAACTTATTGGATAAAAATACTTGGTAGGTTTCACATTAAGATATAAAAAAATAAAACGAATTTATTTTTGGAGAATCTTTAATCTCGATATATATATTTCGGGTGACTAACCCATCTTCAGGAGAAACAGAAAGTAACTGACCTGGATAAGTCGAAATTGAATACAAGTCAATGGTAAAATTTATTTTTTAAGATAACAAAAGAGTAAATATTTAAAATTATTGGAGGGAGAAAAGGTAGGAAGTCTACTTTTGTTTAATTTTGAATGGCCTTTTGAGAAATGAGGATTTCGAATTTGAATACAACTCAATGGTAAAATTTATTTTTAAGATAACAAAAGGGTAAATATTTAACCCTTTGCACTCGTATGAAAATTCCGAGTTGGTTGGCATGGTAGCCTTTTCAAAAATAAATACGAGTGCAAAGGTAAATATTTACACTTTTATTATCTTAAAACAAATTTTACCATTGAGTTGTATTCAAATTCGAAATCCTCATTTCTCAAAAGGCCATTCAAAATTAAACAAAAGTAGACTTCCTACCTTTTCTCCCTCCAATAATTTTAAATATTTACTCTTTTGTTATCTTAAAAAATAAATTTTACCATTGACTTGTATTCAATTTCGACTTATCCAGGTCAGTTACTTTCTGTTTCTCCTGAAGATGGGTTAGTCACCCGAAATATATATATCGAGATTAAAGATTCTCCAAAAATAAATTCGTTTTATTTTTTATATCTTAATGTGAAACCTACCAAGTATTTTTATCCAATAATTTTAAAAAATGTTTCACCAAGTACCAACACCAAATTCCTTAAAAACTATTAAAATAACGTCTCGAATTTTTGCATGTCTGGATTTGGGCTTGTCAGGATTTTGGCTGTCCGAATGTTGGGGTGTCGTGATTTTGGGGTGAACCCCCTTAAATCATATATCTATAGGAAAGAAAATTTGTCACGTTCTTTGAAATTGAATTTATAACTTTGCATCTTTTATATCCAACTAAATTATTCGTAATATAAAATAGAAAAACTAGCAAAGCTAAATTTTAAACTTGTATTTAAATATCATCACGTTTAACATAATTTATTGACTATTATAACTTTTCAAGTTATAAATTCAATAGCAAAGAACGTAACTAATTTTCTTTTAAATCAATTGAAGAACGTTGTACATGCCTATCGTTTGTACCGAACATGGCTCTTTTTTCACATTTATGTTTTTGATTGGATTCTCTTTAACTCCCAGCAAGCACTGAAAGAGGAGAAATGAAGGAAGAGTTCCATATGCTTGCTTCATTGAGCCTTTGAACCCTGGAGAAGGAGAAAAGATCCTCTGAAACGTCGGCTTCAAAATATTATGAAAGGAAAATATTTTTCCCAATAAATACTGTTTTATTGGAAATTATCCCTTATTTATTTCTGGACTGTCTTCCATCCAACCCTAAGCTGTTATTATTATCTCAACCAAAACATTCTGTAAAAAACAGGCCATGTTCTGAAAAAGTAGTGAAATCTAGTGTGTAGCCAAATTAAATTCGCCAAGAATAATTAAGTTGAGAAAATAGTAGATCTCTCAACTTAATTATTCTTGGCGAATTTAATTTGGCTACACACTAGATTTCACTACTTTTTCGAACTTTTGGCCTGTTTATTCACAGAATGTTTTGGTTGAGATTTCTCTTCTTTTTGTAAGCTATGAAGAAGCCTATTGGTCCAAATGGCTAGAACTTTCATTTTTGACCCTCCACCCCACTTTGAAGGTGTTGAAAGATAGAAAGTTTGAATTTTTAGAATTTTTCCTTTGTTTGTGTCCCAAACTCTACTAGCAGGCGAAATTTCATGATGCTGGAATGATTGGAAGTACCCTAGAGGTTTTGATGACCTATCAGTGACTGAGTGCCAAAATTAGTTATTTTCTCAGGTCCATATCTCAGAATCTATTTAAGTTATATTATTAAAATTTGGTACTCTCCTCAAGATGGATTGCAATACTTCTTCTTCGAGTGCCATACCTGAAACGGGTGTCGGCGCCCCTCCACATATACCTGTGCTGAGTGTGTTTAGTAGTTTTTTACACAGATATAAGGGACCTACTTTGGGAACGCCGGCCCCGAACGGCTAATTCTGGAGAGGTCACTCGGCAATTATACTCTTGCAGGTAGCCATTACTTTCCACGATTTGCATAATTACATGTATATAATTTCAGCTCTATAGCTCAAATGGATTCCGACCTGCAGGAGAATCGAAATTGGTTCAAAATGATTCGTGTAAATAGCGTACAGCGTCTACGGCCAAGCTAATGCTCGAACTTGGCTCGCACACGCTGTGCGCTTTGATAATTATTACTACTCTACCACCGAGCGATGCTCGGCAAATTTTTGCTTCAGTTAATAGCTATATATTAATCCCCGAAACCCCCCCTCGCCCCCCAGACCCCACCACTTCACCCCTCCTCCTGCACCCCCACATCTACCCCTGGCCCACGCACCCAGTTTTTTCATTTCTAGCCTTCAGTGGCCCACAGATTATGTGTATTTAGGTATACGGTATAATTCTTTTTTTTTTAATTAAATAACAATTTTTTAGTTCATCAATTAAATTGTCGAATTAATATTTGTGGGATTTAAAACTCGATTTTAATCAGTAAAATTTACCAATTTTTAATATATAATAATAATTGTAATAATCTTATTGTGGGATATAAAATTAAAAAACCAATTATTTATTAAAAGTAAATTGAATAAAAATGTATATAAACATTTTTGTCGAGACAACCACCTGTGAATAATTGTTTCAATTAACAAAAAAACCCATCAAAAACAACTTAGCCGAAGATGAGACCGTGACAGATCGAATGTCCAACACAAAACCCTCCTAACCAGTGAATTTCATCCAAATCGTTAGAACCGTTTTTCGAGAAACAGTCCGGATATATATACAAATTTTTGCTCGTTTAATATAATAAGATTATTTGATATTAAAAAAAATGCATTGAAGGAATTAGAGAATTTGTGGAATTTTTTCATTAACTAATTTATCACGTGATGAACCACCAATAAGGAATCATGACTAATATTTCGAATCTGATATTTCAAAATGTTTTTATTTTTATCTAAGAATCATTTATAGATATTTATTATTATTCCTCTCATTACTTCCGATTCCCTTCTCTTATTCTGTTTATTTTTATTAATTGAGTTGTTTGATGAAGAGAGTTCTCCACATCGTGATTGATTACTACTCTTTCGCTCGCTCTGTCTCACTTTTACAGAATGTATGTCATAATTTATCAAAATAGACAATTGGCAAGTACATATTAATTGTTGTCAGCTTGATAATTTGGATCCTCCCCTGTGCCCTTTTGCCACAACCCTTTTCACTAATATTTAGTGTCAGAATCAATCTATTTTCACTATTCACGGATAGAAAGCATTTGCATTCTATTTTCTATCAATTTCAATTAATAATTAATAATTTTCGCTTGAATTTAATTCATTTTGTTTTAAAATCAGAATAAATTATTTTAAAATGAATATAAAAAATAGACATTTGAGTTATTGAGAAAAGTTCTAGATATTTAGGATAAATTGAAATAATAAAAAAAAAAAAAAAATGATAATGATATTCCGATTTATCAAAATATAGTATATTTTATGTCCTTGCATTGTTAAAAAATATACCAATAGAATGTTGATCTTTTCAATACAACAAAAACTATTTTTGTGAGCTGAAATAATTGAAATAGCAAAAGTGCAGGTGGATAAATTGATAACTGAATTCGAAATATTTTTCTTTGTGGGAAAATAGTGAAAAGAAAAATAAAGTTCGTAAAAAAATATTGATATATCCGTATGCAGAGAAACGTGGAAAATAACGTCTGGATGTAATTGATAATTGAAACCATTCAGTCTGTTAAGTGACCTGCTTGCTATTACAACAAAATGATTTTATTAAGTCAAATCTGGTATTTGACCCCATCAGAAATAACAAATTAAATATTTCTAATTAAAAGGGCTGATGATGAAGGTCAAACAATTCTTTGAAAATATAGTCTCTCAAACAAATAAATTATTGATTTTAAAAATATGAGTTTTTTAGAAAACGAAAAAATGATTTTGTTCTTCGTAAAGTTCACCTCATTCTGAATAAATTTTTTCCCAAGATTCCAAAATTTTGAAAATAATTAAAAATAAAAAATATCATTACTAATTAGAATGTATAATTAAAGTTTTGAGCATCTTTTTTTGAAAATAGTTGGTAGTTTTTTCAAAAATCAGCTCGAGTTCAGATTAACCAAGATGTATTTTAAAGAGACAGAATTCAATCAGTCTTTTCGACAAATTCCAAGATTTTAGTAGAAATATTATTAAATTGCGATATCAGAGGGGATTCATCCCCCAGGAGTCGAACCTGAGAACTGACTCTGATATCGCAATTTAATAATATTTCTACTAAAATCTTAGAATTTGTCCGAAAATGATTGATTGAATTCTGTCTCTTTTAAAACTAATTAGAATAATTTTCGAAATTTTTTTGAAAATTTGAAAATCTTAGAATCTTGAAATAAATTATATATACAGTATATATTTTGCAGTAAAAACGGGTTCTTACTAGTTAAAACCCATTTCACTGAATACCTTTGTGGCAACTAGAATTTACTGATGTTGGTTGAGTTTGGTCCAAATGTCTAGAATCTTCATTTTTGAGGTTTGGGGTGTTTATTTTCAAAGTTTTTAAAACGAAAATGTCAAAAATTTCATCCTCTAAAACTTTGCTTCTAATGAGGAGGTAATTTTTAACATTTTCGTTGAATTAATCGAAAAGTTTTTATTTTGCCGATAGTAGCAGAGTTGTTGATTCATAAATAAATAAATTTTAACTGTCTTTCGGCTAAGGAAAAACAAAAAATTTTCAATATTCAAGTGATACTGACTCTCATGAAAAATAATATTTATAATTAAAAAAGACTGATGATGAGGGGCAAGACTTCGAAACATAGTCTCAAACAAATAATATATATATTGTAAGAGTTCGTGGCTGTGATGAAACTATACTAGATGAAGGAGGAGGTATCAGAAACTGTTTAGGTCGAGCGTTAAAATTCGCATGAAGCTAAAAGGAATTTTTATTCTTGACAAGGCTTGGTTCGATCACATCTGTGTACCGCATTTTGTGTATAACTCCTAATTGACTGAAGATGGCCAAATAAAATTTGAGGCCGAAACGTCTCATTAAAGGTGTTTTATTGAACCCAGTGATTCCATCCTTTGGCTGATACCTCCTCCTTCATCTAGTATAATAATATATATATATATATGTATGTTTTTGCATCAAGAAGAGGACAACTTCTTTGTTTTGTTTTTATTTTCGTTGAAAGTCAAAAATGAAGATTCTAGACCTTTGAACCAAACTCAACCAACATTAGTAAATTCTAGTTGCCACAAAGGTATTCAGTGAAAGGCGTTTTAACTAGTAGTAAGAACCCGTTCTTACTAAAAACGGGTTTTTACTGCAACATATAAATATACCGTATATGTTTTTTGCATCATGCAAAGGACAACCTCATTGATTTCCCTTTATAATAAAACTGAAACCTGAAGTTAAATTTTATTATCGATATTCCAATATATCGAGAAAATATAACGGCTGAAAATACATATCAATAAATCGAGAGGAAAATATCTAAATTTTGTATTCGTCTAATTATGAAAACAAGATAATTAATTCTAATCAATAGTTTTTTTATTAATTACATAAGATTAAGTTCATTAAAATTAATAATAAATTTTATAGTGTTTTTGCCCCATAAATCAATGAAATTAATTAAGAAACATGAAAAGTGGGTGGTAATTATAGAATCTCCACTCCATTTGGTTTGAGGCGTCAAGCTTATCAGCCCTTAATGGTCAACACGCGCTTCTTGTTATTGACCTAGTTAACCTAGTCTTCTAATCCCAATTCACTGAAGAATAAAATAGGATTTGATGGGTGTAAGGATGTTCGGTCTCTTTTAGTTTTATTCCCGTTTTATTATATTTTTAAGCCGATAGGAGCCGATGGAGTAATTGAGGTGCAAACCCATCAAAGTGAACTGACTATTACTAACTGATAATAAACTATCTTTAGCAAATTTAAAGAATATGAAAATAATAATCCAGATTTCCTATTTCAATCACTTCAACTATCTTGTGGGAAATAGTTTTATTTTATGAAATTAAAAAGTGAATTAATTTATATGTACTCGTCCCATGACTTTCATTTAAAACTATAAATTAATCGTGAAAGATTAACTAAAAGATGTTTGGGCAAAAGAATTTGCTTTAATGAAGTCCAATTCTCTCTCTCTATAATGAGTACCCTTTTGGTTCGAGTGCAAAAGGCCATTTCTAGAATAATAGAAATTAAGAAATTTATTTCAAAGAATTAATAAGTAAAGGGTGTATAGTTTCACAGTGAAACTACACACCCTTTTTCTTCTTCGAGTGCCATACCCGAAACGGGTGTCGGCGCCTCTCCACATATACCTGTGCTGAGTGTGTTTAGTTGCTTTACACAGATATACGGGACCTACTTTTTAACGCCGGTTCCGAACGGCTAATTTGGAGAGGTCACTTGGCAATTATACTCTTGGTAGGTTGCCATTACTTTCCAAGAGGAGGCGACTGCAAATATATATCTGCCGAGACTCAGTCCTGAACCAGCGATCTCCGAGTCAGCGACCCAACACTCTATCCACTGACCCACAGTAGCCATCAAAAAACTGCTCTGTTTAAGGGGTTCGGGACGGTTTATCATTTTTATAATAAAATTCTCAAATTTTTACCATCGAATTATTGATATCTTAAATATTTATTCCCGAAATTTGAATTTGATCGTCTGTCCCATTACCGAGAAATAAATTAAAATTGTCCTTTTAACATGGAAGTAAATGAAGCGAGCTTTTAAAGGGCTATAACTTTTATACAAATTATACCATTTTCAACAAATTTATACAGATCAATAATTAAACTTTTATGAATCGAATGATACATTTCTCAATTGACAGTCTAGTTAATTAGTTATTCATAAATATAAAAATAAATAGTTATTTGCAGCCAACAGAATATAACAAAAGCACTAGTGTAAAATTCCAGCTCTATTTCTTGAAATCGTTTTTGTGTTAAATACATGTTTTTATAATAAGAAAAAATCATCTCAATATTCTTTTTATTAATATCAAAACAAAGATTTTTATTCGAAATTAACTTCATTATTAACAATTTTTTTATTAAAAAATTTAGTAGGTAAAAGTTGTCACTCTGCAGAAATACAAAAGATTTTTTCGAAGATCAAGCAGATAGATAAGCTGTCTCGAACCTCCTTAAATATCAATTGATAAAAACCTAATGTTAAATTTGAAAAAAATAACGACAAATTCTATGATGCGGTTATCGATAAATTTTACAAAAAGGAGCGAAGAATAAAATGAAATTTAAAAAAATGAAGGTCTATTTTTCTGGATAGCATCCCCTGGTTGAAAAGTCACCGCCCGCCACTGATAAGTACTAGATAGAGTAGATATATATTTCTTACTATGGAGATTGACAATTTTGTAATTTCTCCTCTTTAAAAAACCTTATAAATATTAAATGTTGTGATTAAACTAATTTTACACGTAATTTACATAATTGAACTTTATTTGCTATAAAAAATCTTAAAAAAATAATATTTTTCCTTAACTTTTTTATCTAATATACCATACGTATTCTTTAATATACTTGTATAATAATATTATATATTGGCTCGTTTAGTATCGCGAACCTTTCTTTTTCCTCATAAAAATTTGAATCATAATATTTTTTTTTACCGGTCTATAAAATTTAGTCATCAAAAATAAAGTTTCCTCTTTATGTCAGACAAACAGATGAAAATGTCAAAGTTTGTTAGAATATTATTTGAACTATACAGAAACTACTTTCCTCCAAGGAATACTTGGGCAATAGAAACTTAGAAATAGAAGATGCAAAGTTTGATTTTATTATTACTATTATTATTATTTTATTACTACTTTAAACCAAAAATATAGATAAAAGATTTAATAGATATTTTAACTTTAATATAAATAATATTTTAATATTTAAATTTTCTTTTATACTATTATACTGCGAAGGCGATCCCATATAAACTTTTAAAGAAAATTACACACCATGACTTTGGGCTTATTGTCTTATAAAATGTTGAGCTAGGATAACATGTTTTTAAATAGATAATACCAATTAATTTTACAGGTAAATGGTAATATGTAACTTAAGAAAATAATTGGTGTCTTGTCGAAATATCATTTTTCGAATAATTTTTTGAAAATAATATATATTTTTAAACATATGTTATTAATTATCATTTATCATCATGTAATGTAATACGATTGCAACAATTATAATTTAAATCGTAAAAATTATTGTCGAAAAACGAAAAAATGGCAACGTTATACCCTTGTGACATTTCTGATTTTGACAAAAAATTTGAAATATCCAAATTATATACATTTTAGTATATTTGGGATCAAAAATCCTAGAGAATTGAAAAAATATATTTTATTTGAAATATCGAAAAATCTGGAATGAATGCAAAGGGACAACAAATACGCTATTTATTTTGATATTTTAAGCGAAAATTAACTTTTTCACCCTTGAAAAATCTGTAAGAATGCAAAGGTCCCCCCCTGTGGTCTCAATCCTTGATTGTTTTAGAAAAATAAACTATGGATTCCCAAGATATTTTTAATCAATTCTAATATAAGAGTATTAGAGACAACAAATACACTATTTATTTTATTTATTTATAAAAAAATAAATAAATAAAAGAAATTTTAGTATATTTGGGATTAGGACGGTCCTAGAGAATTGAAAAATATATTTTATTTCAAATATCTAAAAAAAGAAAAATTTTGTCTAAAAATGGCAAGGCTAATACAGCCTTGTGAAATTTCTTATTTTATTTTGACAAAAAATTTGAAATATCTAAATTATACGAATTTTAGTATATTTGATATCAGAATGCACTGGGGAATTCAATAGCTTAAAAAATGTCAAGTTTTCAGCCATAATAGATCAGAAAAATCGTCATATATATCATCATTCGAGATTTTTTCCTTATTTTAATCCATTAAAAATTGAATAAAAAAAAACTATCTTAGAGCATCTATGTCCTAAAAGAAACCTTCGTTCCCAATTTAAAAGTTCTTCCCCCCAATAGTTTCAGAGAAATCGTGGTGGACCAATAAATCTGTGGTATTTGGATTATACTATTGTATATATCTAGGGCTTATTACAATAATATAAGCCACAAAACAGAAAAGCTGAAATAAGATTTTTTTAAGTTTTAAAAATCTATAAAATCACTTGCTACAGACTTTTTGTAGCAACTATTTTTAATGTATGATTTTTGCTATGTTTGGAAAAAACGCAAAGAATGTAGTATATTTTTACAAAAAATGTTTTATTAAAAATCGCCTGGCTTGTCATTTTATTATAAAAAGTCATTCATATTTATAGAATACTAGCTGATGACCGGGACTTCGGTCTGGCGTCGTTCTAGCCCCTGGCGGGTAGCGTCTTGTTCCGAGATTTTTAAAAAATGTTTCAATCTTCTTGGTCAAAAATTCAAGCGGAATCACTGCCATATATAGAGTATGTAACTAAGTCAAGTTTCCGGCCGGCCAGCCCTACCTATCAAACACTATTAATATAGAAGATGTTTATTTGCATCATTAATTTCTTTTCTCTTTATGTATCAACAACTCTCCTACTCTCAGAAAATAAACCTTTTGAATTAGATGTAATTATTATACTCGAAAAAAGGTAAACATGACTAAATAAAATAATTAAAAATATTAATCGATTAGCATTAATTCACTTGAAGCGAAAGTATCCAATTTGATGGGATATCAATTTGACATATTCTCAATATTGCTAATAAATTGATATTATGAAATTTCAATTTCGACTGATGAATTTTCCATATTTTCCAATTTGAACGAGCGAATTTCTTTGTCACAAACAGAGGGGGTAATAATTATTATTACAATAACATATTCCATTATATAGATATAATCTTTTAGGTTTGACGGGTAAATTTAATAATTTATAGGCTGGTGCTCATTTCTGTTTCATAATGTGACATGTGATAATTGCCAATCCATATACTTGACTCTCTTTTTAATTTCTAATCATTAATCAGAATAAATGAGCTGTCACGGATTTTAGACAATTTATTGATATTATCCATGTTTTTTTATTACTTTGGGAACATCATCCAACTACGATACCTATATTTTGGAAAAATACAGACAGTAAGAATTTCTAAAACCATACAGGAAGGACGTGTTTATTTATTTATTTATTTTTATTATTCTCTACCATTTTCGATTGAATTACTGAAAAATACCAAAAATTTAAATTTCTTAACATGGAAAAATGGTTAAGTATTTATTGTTATAATGGAAAAACTTTCCGGAAAGAGGTGTTAGGTCTCGACAGGTTTTATCTTCAACGGAACTAACTGACTGGTTTTTCAATCAAAGTATGATGGTTCAGTCTGCGGTGCATTTATACCTCGAGTTGTTTTAAAAAAAGTTTAACGTTTTTCTTTTATGTTTACACAGACAATGGACTGGGATAGGTTATTTTCTCAAAGGGCTTGAAGAGGTATTGTGAGCTGTTTTTTAACATCATATTTTTGTTCTTCCTAAATATAAGAATTATTAATAAACTTTTTATAAAGAACCTTTTTTTTTTTTTTTGGCTTTTTGGCCTTTCTAGCCATAAGCCAATTTACGATACTAATTATTATTTTTGTTTTAATTTGTCTCTACCCCCCGGGGTCAGTTCTTAGCCGGATGCTCTCGAGTCGGATTCGAACCCGGGTCCGCTTGGATAGCAGGCTGACATGCTAACCCCTAGCCTACCCGACCTCCATAAAGAACCTTATTCATTTAATAAAATAAAAAATGATTAAGAATTTATTCAAATAAATAGATATTTTATATAAGCAGGTCTCAATTTTGTGAAAAAATAACATATATTTGTCCGCTTCCCTGGTGTAGTGGTCAGCATGTCTGGCTAGCAACCCGGAGGTCTCGAGTTCGATTCCCGGCTATACCCAGACATTTTTCTGTAAGTATAGGGTCTGGAAAAAAATTAAGTGGAGATAAATTTAACCTAATTTATCGCGCGATGAATTTACCACTGCTCGAAGCCCTTAAAAACTTAGTAAATTGGATTGTATCTAACTTTCTGAGATTTGGCTTGTGATCCCGGCTTCTTTCCTTCTACTCTGTTCTTTTCACGATGGAGAGGCCATCCCATATAGGCCTTTAAGTGATGCACCTTATCGGTGTATCTCCTTCTCACATCAACATCAGTTAAATATATATATATATATAGTGTCAGGGAAAAAGAGCCCTTTTCTTCATATGGTCAAAATCGAACTATGGCATCTCTTGTTTCTAGAAAAACAACTGAACAAAACGTTTTTTGTCCAGTTCAAAAATTTCAAAAAATTAACTTAGTTAAGAATTTTTGAATATTTAGAAGTAAAAACGTAGTTTTGAGCTATTTTTACCCTCGCTATTATTCTATTCCGAATGAAAATTTACTGCTGAATTTAAATATGTAATCAAAAATTATACCCACATTTAACTCACATTTTTGCCATACCTGAAAAAATGATAGGTGAAGATAAAAGCCCTTTTCCCTGACACATATTTTGATAGGTTTAATAATTAAACTAATTATTAACAAGTGGTTGAAAAAATGAATCATGAGGTTGAATCAAAATAAAACAATTGGTTGTTCAAATAAACAATAACTCAAACCCGACCCAAGCTCAGTTTTTTCAGGTACTACGAGTATATTACTAATTCAATACTTTAACCCGTCAAGAGCACAGTCCGTAGAAAAATGATTAAAATTTCGAAAATACTTGAGATATCAAATTCGTTCTAATTCGTCGTATGAGAGAATAAAGTAGTTTTAAGAATTTTTTGAAAATGTTAATCAAAGTACTAAAATGAAATTGAGATAGTATAAAAATCATCAAAACATGGCGGTTTCGGGGCTCTCTTTCAACGTCGACTTAAAGTGAAATAAATTTAAAAAATTAAACATAATTCTACCTAAAGAAATATTTACACCGATATCTTACTATGATAAATTTTTCTAAGCCCCTGTGGACTGGGGGTAGAATTAGTCCACAGTATCCCCTGCTTGTCGTAAAAGGCGACTAAAAGGGGTTGGATGTGAGGATAACAGTCTCAATCCGTAAAAATCAGTTACCTATATAGGAGTATTTGGAAAAATCGATTTTTACTACTATTCTCAATTTACTTTATTTTAGTTTAGTTTTAAATGTTTTAAGTGTTTTTTGCATTGAGTTTTGAAAAATTTTCAAAATTCGAAATCCTACGCGATTTCTAGTTAGACTAATGTCTTTTTTAGTTCCTAAGATCCATTTTTTTTTTCAAATTTTAGAGTGCGCAAACGATGCGGGATTTGCATACAAATATTATCGATTTGATTATGGGTATATATACAACCAATTAAAAGAAGAAAAAAATTGAAACTTATACTTATCTTAAGATCGAGTAAATAAGTTTATATTTTATGTATATGACTTGGAAGTATGTTGAAATTTAATATAACTTGATCGAAAAAAACATAGATTTAAATCTTTGATTTAAAATTTAACGACTGTTATAATTAAGAAATTGGTTCGATTTTTAAAAACCGACATTATCCCAGATTTCTTTTGGCACTTGGGTTCAAGTGTTGAAGGGATGAGCTCAATCTTTTTGACATATTATAATATTATTATTCATAACAATTCGGAATCAGTAGAAAACACACTTGGGATTTTTACAATCAAACCAAATACCTCCTCCTATATCAACAAAATGAATCACCCCTATAATTACATAATATTTTAAAAATTTGTTAACCAGCAACTATTATTTTATTATATATATTTTGTTTAATTTTTTAAACTACAGTTCAAATATAAAAATGTCAATATAATTAATCTCCTATCTACCGTAAAGCCACAATCTCACTTGCCTTCACATTTCGCTGAGTTTTTTTCTACTTATTAAATAAAGTTTTTTTTATCGTTCGTTATTTTCTTACACATCATTTATTATAAAATAAAAATAATCCGCTGACGAAACATGAAGCAATTTATTTAATATCTATCACTGGTAATCCTAAACATATATACCTACATAACAATGGAGATGAGTTAGAGAGATAAAGATTTTTACTTTATTCACTTTATTTTATTTATTTTTTATTTTTTAAGTTATACTTCTTTTGGCGCGTTTGGATGAGAGTGAATTTGTGACCCGCGCGCGCAGATGTCCCAAAAATTAACATGATGAAGTTGGCTACAGAATAGAATAAATAATATATTCCCTTAAATGACTGCAAGGAATCTAACAAAACGTTTTGTTATTTTCAAATTCAATAAGCCAGTTGATGTGGATGTGAAATATATTGTTTATATTAATAATAAATTCTTAATAATTATATATTTATACAATTATATATTATATTTTTAAATAATATATATATATTTATTATATAAATTTGTCAGTTACAAAAACTGTATAAAAACTTTGAGAGTGTTTTCAAATATTAGAGGTTAATTTTGTAAGTATTATATCTAGAATTATTACTGGAGAGCTAATTATTTTTTAATAAATATTTAATCATTTTGTTTGTCAAATCTAATTCTAAACATATCTTTATATTTTATATTATAGATTACCTTGATAGTTTTGTTTTTTGAAATTTTTTTTCAGACGCCAAAGAAGTATAACTTCTAACGCGTGTACATAAGTACACACACACTTTGTTTTTTTAGATAATTTTATTATCATCTATTTTTAGGTATGGACATTGGACAAAAAGACGCAGCCATTTTGCATCCTATACTTTCAATTTGGACACATAGAGAACTAGCGATTTTGTGGTTTTTTTTGTAAATTTTAGAGTATATTTAGTCACACAAATTAAACAAATAGAGTAATTTCAGTTAATTAATACTATTTATTTCATAGATTTACTAGACAGTTTGGTAGACCATCTTCAGTAGTTGTAGTACTAGATAAACGAAAAATTTTATAAGATTATTTCTAAGTAGTAAAGAAAATTTTGAAATTTTTTTTTGATACTTTTTAAAATATAAAATACTAGGTAGGTTTCACAATTTTTTTATTTTTTTTTAAACGTGCCTAGTATTTTATATTTTAAATTTTAAAAATTTCAAAATTTTCTTTACTTTATTTAAAATGTTTCCCCAAGAACCCACACCATTCTCCCTTAACCAAAGATTATTTCTATTAAATATGTTGCAGTAAAAACGCGTTTCAGTGAATACCTTTATGGTAACTAGAATTTACTGAATTTGATCAAAAGGTCTAGAATCTTCATTTTGACCTTCCAACTCATTTTGGGTGTTTATTTTCAAAAAATTTTAAACGAAAATGTCAAAAATTACCATTTTTCATAAAAAATTACTATTTTGGACATTTTTGATTACAAATTTTTGAAAATAAACACCCAGAATGAGGCGGAAGGTAAAAAATGAAGTTTCTAGACCTTTGGACCAAACTCAACGAACATCAGTAAATTCTAGATGGTACAAAGGTATTCAGTGAAACGCTTTTTAACTAGTAAGAACCCGTTCTTACTAAAAACGGGTTTTTACTGCAACATATACAATTATAGAAAACAAAAACCATACGATTTCATATTTATTCATACAATTTCGTTTAAGATTTGGAATTTGTCACTCTGTACATATAACTAACTCACTTTTGATTTAACATGGATATTTCAATAAATTTCAAAAAATAAATAATTTATAAACACTTGTCTCTGGTTTTAGAATATGATTTAAACTAATGATAAATTAAAGATTTTCTAATTACTAATTACTTTTTTTTAATTTAACACACAATATTTAAAATCATATAGCCTTACACTAATACTATATAGTCACTGTAAAATCAACAATGACTAATTGCCGCGTTGCGGCTATTTGTTAATCTGATTAACTCACACAAAAATCATGTTTCGCACACTTTGAAACTTACTAAAGAATAAATAAAATTTTTAGTGCCTGTAGAAAAATATTATTGTAACACGTACAGCATTATTATTTAAAAGCGGCGAGTTAAATAAAATATAAATAATAATTAAATAAATAAATAATAATCTAATTCCCTTCATTTTCAATTAAATTATATCCGTCAACAGATAGGAATTTTTTATTTTTTCCGCTCTCTGGATTTAATTTTATCTATTTTGATGTACAATCAATTAAAAATTTCCCAGAGTATGAGAATACACATATATAAAACAAAAAAATACAAAAAAGAACATCAATTCAATTAGCAGAGGTGTAGATGAAATTATTTTTTTTATCGTTAAATATAAAATAAAATAAAAAATACACAAGCATACCGACATATAGCATACATAGTAGAGGAAATAAATGATTAACAAATTTTTAATTAATTTATTACTCCCAATGTTGTGAATATAAATTGACAATCAATCAAATAATGTTTCAGTCATGCGTGGGATAAAATAAATTTAAAGATGGAAGTTGAGAATCTATTTAAAGAGAATTCTAAATCAAATAATTAATTATTTAAAAATAAATTAAAAGTCAGTATCAAAGATCATATTAGATGTGTATAATTTAAATATCAAAAGGAACTTTAGACTGCATGTATTTTTTATTTTATTCTTAAGTAAATTTAGCATTGAGGAAATTAGGTACAGTGAAATTAACATACAATTCAAAAATTCACGAGTTTTTAATCATTAATTAATATAATTGATTATTCAATCATTATTTAATAAAACTTTTATTCTCTAGAGAATTGATGGAAGGCAGCTCAAGGATAATAAAAAATAAAATTCCAAATTAAAAATAAACTGCAACGGATCGTCGCTAAAGTTTATCCAATGTACTATCTTATTCTAAGATAAAGTACTTTAAAATATAATTTTACAAAAAACTTTATATGACCTTTTTTGTGGTCCTCAAGGTACTTAATTACAATGTTAAATTTCATTAAAATTGGTCTAGTCATTTTCAAAATATTTAGAAAAAACTAGAAAAGTACTGAAATAAAGTACTAATGTTTGTTGGCCAATATGTACAAAAAACTAATCAGCGCTTTATTTTGTTAAAATAATGGTAGGTTTTCAATTTCATTTTAATCGGTTCAAAGGTGTGGAAAAAATCGTGGACGAAAAAAACGATAACATACATCCATCCCCACGCACTTCCTGAAAAAATCGCACTTTTTAGCCTCTCGACGAGAACCCATGTAATTTTTGACAAAACCGTCACGTGCAAAAATTCAACTTAATTGAATACTACAATATGCGACTTTAATTGAGACCTTGGGTTCCGTAGTCTTTACCTGATGATCCTTTAAAGTCGCGCTTGCCACGAGACCGATTACAATACTTTACCCATGCTTCGCATTGGATCAAGTAAAAATTATTGGAATTGAAAGTAATGGAAGGCAGCCCAGGGAAAGAAAAAATTAACACATATAAAATAAGATGTAATTTATTGGAATCCTTCCTCTTTTCCTTTCAAACCGACGTTACTGAGGATTCTTCCCTCCTTCTTCAGGGTTTCAAGGGGTCAATGAAGGAAACAAATAAAATGATTCCTTCCTCGCTCCACAGCAGTGTTTAATATTATTAAGAAAAGGAGTAAAAATAATTGTTTTTCTTTGCCTCTGCTAAGGAAGAACAAAGTTTTAAACACTGCTATGGAGAGAGGAAGGAAGCATTTTATTTGTTTTCTTCATTGACCCCTTGAATCGCTGAAGAAGGAGGTAAGAAACTTCCGAAACGTCGGTTTGAAGGGAAAGGAGGAAGGATTCCAATAAATTACACCTTATTTTATATGTGTTAATTTTTCTTTCCTTACTACCCCTAGGCCATTACTTTCAATTAAAAGTTCTACCAGTCCGTCTCTCTCCAGAGAGTGAGAGATAAATTTAACCTAATTTATCGCGCGGAGAATTTACCACTGCTCGAAGCCCCTAAAACCTTAGTAAATTGGATATTGGATTGTATCTAAGTTTCTGAGATTGGCTAGTGATTCCGGCTTCTTTTCCTTCTACTCTGTTCTTTTTACGATGGAGGGGCCAGTCCATACAGGCCTTTAGGGGACGCACCTTCTGGTGTATCTCCTTCTCACATCAATATCATAAAAAAGAGAAAAATAAATTATTAGAATGTTCCTTTAATCCTCTTAAAAACAGATGGAGGTTTAAGACATGTTGGCCCGGAATTTTTTTGTCATTGCTCAAAAATACCGGTACATAGAAATGATAAAAATTAAAAACGATTTAATTTATTTTTTCACATTATGCTAGTCTATTTATTGCTCCGAATTAAGTCATTTTTGGCAGAAGTGAGGCTGAAATCGCTTGTCTTGTACAGTGACTATTTCGTAACAATCAATGGTTATATATATATATATAATACATCTTTTTCTGGTTAAATAAATGCGTTGTTGCTAAATTGTTTTTAGTGTAAATTTTTCATTATTTATTCATTATCTCAGAAACTGTGTTGTAACTATGAATCAAAATAGTGTTAAATATGTATTGGTTATTGTTTAATGTTGGTTTAGTTTTTTATAAAAATGGTAAGAAGTATTTCTTAATTATAATTAAATATGTATGTAAATTTTCCGATATCCGTATAGTCTATAGTGCAATGTCTGAGTCTGAAAAACTCTAATTTTGAAATTTAATCTCCTGAACTAAATTGTTCATAAATTTCGTTTTGCCACCAATCGATGCAAAAGTATTTAAATAATAATCTGTCTAAATTTCAAAAAAGTCCTAAGAAAACCCATTTACCTTAAATCAATGATAAAAATTGATGTTTTCTGCATTTTTTTGATTGATAAGTTTTGAAAGTTGGAGAGATTAAAATCTAAAAAAAATTCCGCGTCGAGAATATAAACATTTTGGCACAAGAACGAACTTTCCGTTGTTGAGTTATTGGGGGTATTGGAATCCAGTCAGGCTCACGAACCACAGCCAGACGGAAAAGAAATCATGGCTTAAAATTATGTTTCTTCACATATTGTTACTTTATTTTTAATTTTAAGCAACTTTATTACTTTATTTTTTTTGAAAACCACGAAACCTACATTCCAGACTTATTGATTAATAATGATAATACTAATAAAAATAATGTTTTTTAAGCTGTATTTTTCAATGATTAAAACATGCACTATAAAGAAGTGTTGCGAACGAATTACTAGTTCTCTAATTATTCAAATTAAAAGTAGTATGTAAAATTGTGTCTTTTTCTCCAAAGGACACACTGTAACTATACATAACTATACGTAACTATATGTAATTTATAACTATATGTAACTATACTATCACTTTATCGCTTTCAAAGTTTCTTTTTTTCTCATTTTAGATTTGAAAAATAATTTAAAGATAATATGTAGAATAAACTGCCTTAATTTTTAATTAATTATTTAATTCATGATACTCAATATATATTTACCGAAGGGTGAACCGCAACCTAATATCGTGTACACCTACTTCCACTTCCACTTTCATTTCCAAGTAGAAGACAATAGATAAATGAATGAATTCCAAATAATTCCAAAAACGTGTACACCTAATTCCAATAGCGGTTCACCCCTCGATATTTACTTACTCATTTTTTTTAATTAAAATACAGATTTAATAGGATGTTGTACTTACTTTTCCGAAAGTAGAGAGGCCACCGATGTGCGGCATCTGACCAGGTTCATCCGCTATCGAGCAGTCTGCCCTAACAAAAAACAACTACTCTTAGATGAGATTTGATCAAAAAGGAAACAATAACAAACATACAAAAGAATTATTGGCAAAAATTACAACAAAAAGTGACATCTAGTTGCAGTTTATAGAATTAATAAGCACATGATGTTATGAAATAGGAAATTTAAACTCCTGACAACTGGTGGCAAAAGTTAATTGAGAAACAAATTACATTCTCCCATGAGATTCATGCATTTCTTATCCCGTTAACTAGCCAATATATAGAAATCCATTTATTACGCGAATGACCCACACTTTACTGCTTAGGTTGGGGGAAAAGATCCACCCCCAACATAATTCTACTATTCCTCTTGTAAAAACCAAACCAGCAAGGTCTTTACTAACCTTCGAGAGAAGATAAATAATTTGATGGGCTTTTAAATGGGAGACATGAACCGCTGAACCTCATGTTCTTATCATAAATGAACTAACGTCCGATTTTACCAATCACACTTAAACAAAGATAGCACTTAAATTAACATCAAACCAAATTTTAGGGTAAATTATTGAGTTAATTATCCTAATTTTGATTGAAATTAGCCAAAATCCATTAAACAACTTATAATTTGAATTATTTTATTGTTGGTTTAATATCGACATGTTTCGGTTAAGTCTTCTAGCCTTCATCAGCATCTATCGTAGAGAGGATTACCACATATTATATCAACTCTATTTTTATTTGTTTATTACTTTTGGTTGACCTTAATTAATATTCGGATAAGTGCTATAAACAGGCAGTTCCATTCAATTTCATTGTTAAATTAAATTAAATTAAATTAATTAAATGTAAATCAATTTAAATCAATTTAATTAAATTAATTAAATTTGAATAAGGCAAAGCGAAGTTTCCCTCTAATTATCATTGGAGAAATACAATTTACCTTAAAAGTTGGTTTGAGGTTAATTTAAAGGACAATGGTACAGGGGTGTCCAACCTTTTGGCTTACATGGGCCACATTTGAAGACAAAAAATAGTCTCGGACCGCAGATAAAATATTATAATTCTCTTGATATTTGTTAATCAAGAACGATAGATAATTATGTATAATAATGATATCCCCCATGACAACATTTCATAGCATAATAATCTCAGAGTTCTTTTCTTTCAGGATTTTGTTTTTAAATCATATAGCACTTCAAAAAGATGTAATTACTGAAATAATAAATATTTTAGAAAATGAAAATATGAGATGAAGAATAATTTTTAAACGACTTCAAAAAAGGAGGAGGTTCTCAATTCGACTGATTTTTTTTTTTTAGTGTGTTAGTGTAAGAGTTAGTGTTTTTTTTCATCATAGGCCCTACGAGGAGCGCTTGATGAAAGTCATGAGTTAAAAAATAAAACAATAAATAAACAAATAAACAGAATAAAATAAACAAATAAACAAAACAATCAAATAAATAAAACAAATAAAACAAATATACAAAATAATCCTGCCGAGTATATGTCGGTTGTGTCTAATTACCTGATATCATCGGCAATTGTGAACCGATTATATGATCTTTTTTTGCATTGGGTTCAGTCTAGTTTCCGAGTGGTAAAAATATAAATTTCATTGGTATTGGACCTTTTTTGTTATGTTTGTTCAGGCATAACTTCTTTGTTTATGAACTGATTTGAATGATTCTTTTTGCCAAGATAGTCAAGATAACTATTTATTTATTTATTTATTTATTTTATGTATGTTCAGCAAGAACTTTTTGCCACGTGGACCAATTTCGATGATTCTTTTTTTATTGGAAAGGGGTACCTTAGGTACCCATATTAATTTGGTCAAGTTCTGATGATTGATCAATGATGAAATAACGTAATTCTCCAATTCTTTTGAGCAGATAATCGAAATTATAATAAATAAAATCTTTTATAAAAAAATCTTAAAACATTATTTAAAACCCACTAACGTTTCGAGATAATTTCTCTATTTATGAATTGAATTTTATTATCATTTTCTGATGATTTTTTGGGATTGGGATGAGGTTTACACCAATCGACTTGATTGGGGAATAATGGAATTGAAATAATTATCGGAAAAGAGGTTTTTTTATCTAATTAGATTTTTCCTCTTATTAAAAACAAGGACTAAAGATGAATAAGGACACTCGATGGTGGAGAAGTGATCTCCGGAATCGAAGCAAAAAAATACAATGTATACATTAATTAATGTAAAATAATTGGTTTAATAAAATTTATAAAAAAAAAAAATATCATTTTCTGATTCATTCGCCCGACTCTTTCTCTTACGAGATGCATGCATTATATTAAGTCACTATTAATAACATCACTAAAAAGAGAAAAATAATAATAATTTTTATAAAAAAATAAAACCGACTTCAAAAAAACTAAATGCAACAAATAAAATAATAAGAAATCAAAAATGAAATAAAATGCACTAAAAGGTATAAAATAATTATCTAATTTAGTTACAACTAAACGACGAAATATTAACATGAAATTACTTTTTGAAGTCGGTGCTAAACAAACTATATAAGCGAGCTTACCCGCCAAAAGTACTAAGTAGGATCCGTCGAGTTCGATTCATAAAATGTATATGTTTGGCACCGACTTCAAAAAGTGATTTCATGTAAATATTTCGTCGTTTAGTCGTAACTAAATTAGATAATTATTTTATACCTTTTAGTGCATTTTATTTTATTTTTGAGTTCTTTATTTGTTGCATTTAGTTTTTTTGAAGTCGGTTTTTTATAAAAATTATTATTAAACTTCATTATTTTTTTACCTGATGGTTGAGAATATAATTTTGCTTTTAGTGAATTTTATTCTTGAAAATAGCTTCACGTAAATGTAAATTCATATTTTCAAAAATGGAATAAATATTGGGATACCAGGAATATGTGTTTCTGAGTAAATAATTTTTATAAAATAATAAAAAGAGACATTAAATTTTTCTTTCTTGCATATACATACCTACATTAAATCAGAAAGTTTGCAGGTAAAATATTTATATCTAATAAAAATGGAGTCAAAATATGGCAAAATAGTGATTATCTTTTCGGAAATCTTGATATATTTTTCCACATTCAAGATTGAAAATCTTCCTTTTATTTTTCGAAAACTTTTGGAGAGATTTTGTAATTTCTTCTTATTTTAGAAAAAAAATTGGGTCAAATTATATCAGGGATAGTGATACCCAAAGCAAGACCAAGACCAAGACTTTGCTTTGCTCATCCCTATGTAAAGTCACTTATAAAGTCTTCTATAGTGTGTTTAGAAAGTCCTGATCACTTTTAAGAAAAATATTATTATTATTTTGATTTTGAGTATTAATATTAGTGATGAACAAAGCAAGACCAAGACCAAAACTGCAAGAGCCTTGCAGAAAGACTGCAAGAGCCAAGGCCAATTCTGCTTATCACTAATTAATATAGGCAGAGGGTGTGTTTGTAAAGTTTTCTATAGGGTGTTTAAAAAGTTCTGATCACTTTTAAGAAAAATATTATTATTATTATTTTGATTTTGAGTATTAATATTAGTGATGAGCAAAGCAAACTCTTGGTCTTGCTTTGGGCATCATTAATCAGGGAAAAGGTTCCTTATCTTCATCTGGTCAAAATCGAACTAATTGCATCACTTGTTTCTAGAGAAACAATTGAGTAAAACGCTTTTTGTCCCACCCAAAAATTCAAAAAATTGACTCAGTTATGAATTTTTGAATAATTAGAAGTTAAAAACGTAGTTTTGAGTTATAGCCATTAATATTTTGTCTTTAAGAAGACAAAAATAGGGCATTTCTTCGATTTTTACCCTCGCCATTATTCTATTCCGAATGAAAATTTACTGCTGAATTCAAATATGTAATAAAAAATTAACTCACATTTTTGCCATTCCTGAAAAAATGGTAGGTGAAGATAAGGGCTCTTTTCTCTGACAAATATTTTGATAGGTTTAATAATAAAACTAATTATTAACAAGTGGTTGAAAAAATGAATCATCTAGATTAATCAAAACAAACAATAACTCAAACCCGAGCCAAGCTCAGTTTTTCAGGTATTACGAGTATATTACTAATTCAATACTTTAACCTGTCAAGAGCACAGTCCGTAGAAAAATGATTAAAATTTCCAAAATACTTGAGATATCAAATTTGATCTTATTCGTCGTATGGCAGAATAAAGTAGTTTTAAGAATTTTTTGAAAATTTTAATCAAATTAATAGAATGAAATTGAGATTACAAAAATCATCAAAACATGGACGATTCCAAGTTCTCTTGGACTTGAAGTGAAATAAATTTAATAAATTAAACCTAATTCTAGCTAAAGAAATATTTACACGGATATCTTACTATGATAAATTTTACTTAAACCTCTGTGGACTGGGGGTAGAATTAGTCCACAGTATTCCCTGCTTGTCGTAAAAGGCGACTAAAAGGGGTTGGATGTGAAGATAAAAGTCTCACTCCGTAAAAAACAGTTACCTATGTACGAGTATTTGTAAAAACTGATTTCTAGTAATATTCTCAATTTTAAATGTTTTAACTATTTCTTTGCATTCAGCTCAGTTTTTCAGGTCCTACCAGTATATTACTAATTCAATACTTTAACCCGTCAAGAGCACAGTCCGTAGAAAAATGATTAAAATTTCGAAAATACTTGAGATATCAAATTCGTTCTAATTCGTCTTATGAGAGAATAAAGTAGTTTTAAGAATTTTTTGAAAATGTTAATCAAAGTACTAGAATGAAATTGAGTTAGTATAAAAACCATCAAAACATGGCCGTTTCGGGGCTCTCTTTCAACGTCGACTTAAAGTGAAATAAATTTAAAAAATTAAACATAATTCTACCTAAAGAAATATTTACACCGATATCTTACTATGATAAATTTTTTTAAGCCCCTGTGGACTGGGGGTAGAATTAGTCCACAGTATCCCCTGCTTGTCGTAAAAGGCGACTAAAAAGGGTTGGATGTGAGGATAACAGTCTCAATCCGTAAAAATCAGTTACCTATGTAGGAGTATTTGGAAAAATCGATTTTTACTACTATTCTCAATTTACTTTTAATTTAGTTTAGTTTTAAATGTTTTAAGTGTTTTTTGCATTCAGTTTTGAAAATTTTCAAAATTCGATATCTTACGCGATTTCTATTTAGATTAATGTCTTTTTTCGTTTTTAAGACCCATTTTTTCCTTTTATTCTTCGAAAACTTTTTGGGAGATTTTCCAATTTTTTCTTATTTTAGAAAAAAAAATATTGGGTCAAATTGTATCAGATATGATTTCCAGTAACTACATAAAAATTTCAATGTTTTAAGGAAATTTATAATTTTATATAGGGCCGCATTCATTGTAGTACTGGGCCGCGGGTTGGACACCCCATCACTGCTGTAAGTTTGGTTGGTGAAACCGGGTGTGAGTAATTAGGGCAGTATAAACACTACACAGTATATTTTATATTTTATAACAAAGCAACATTATAATTAACAGGGAAATTCCAGCTTGACCAACACTTAATTTCTTAGAAATTTTTTAGCCCTTTCTCTGTTTAACGGATATTTTGTATAATTAATTATCTTCCCTCTTCAGAATGAGCTTGCTTATTGTAACTCTCAATTTTGGATTCTTCCTCTTATTAGCATTCTCCTTGTAAAGTTTCTACAGTTTTCTTACTAGTTATATTAATAAAATCAGGGCTGTCCAATCCGCGGACCAGCACTACAATGAATGCACCCCGACATAAAATTATAAACTTATTTGAAACATTAACATTTTTATGTACTTAGTGGAAAACATATCAGATAAAATTTGATATATAAGTATATTTTTTCTAAATTAAGAAGAAATTGGAAAAATCACTCCATTTTCGAAAAAATAATAATAATTTTGGCATGTTTTGACTCCGTTTTTATTAGATATACATATTTTACCTGCAAACTTTCTGATTGAATGTATGGAGCTGCAATCAGAGATTGAAGTGAAAACAAATTTTTGATGTGGTAAATGATTATTTTGCTATGCAATTTTTGCTTCTTTGTCATGCTGGATTACATTTTTCTACATTATTAACTATCTTTTTTTATTGAAAAATATCAATAGAATTATAGTATATTTTATATGCGGTCCGAGGCATTTGTTTTTTCTTCAAATGAGGCCCGTTTAAGCCAAAAAGTTGGGCACTCATGATAAAATTATAGCCATTGTTCTAAAAAATAAATTAAACTATTTATTCCTCCTAAAGCCTCATTTTTGTGCTATTAAAATATTTATTTAAATTATTATTTAAAAAAGGAAACCTTGAAACTACTATATAGTTTCCATGAAGCCTCTAAAATGGGGTAGCTATTTCTAATTGCTCAAGTTAAATGTATGGTATCTATTTCTCGGATTCTTGTCCATTTTATTTATCAAATATCAATATAAATTTTTCTCTATGTGTGTGTTAAAAAATATAAGAGCCGGATTTATAGACGGCTAAATTTGTAAGCAGTGTTAACTAGATTTGACTGAATCACCACTGTAGAAATCGGCGTTGCTAGATTTTCGTGCAAGTTTAATTCAAATATATTAATTTGGAAAATATCTATATAATTAGGTATAGTTATAGATTTGCGGTAATTAGCCAGTTTTGGATAAGCTCTTATGGTAATGATCACAAATATAAGAATTGAAACGTTATGTATAGTGTCAATATTTCCTATTAATAAAAATTAAATATAACAATTATGTAATTATTTTTTTTTTTAATTTAATTACTCACAAATTCAAAAGCTTTGGATAAGCTCTTACAAGTTTTAACCAATTTGTAATATCATGATATTCATGGTCATAATACCTATCCTAGTAGCACAATGTTTCAAACTTTATAGCAGCTATATAGTGCCTATATAGATTTCGATAATCTATATAGGAACTAAATAGTTACTATATAGTTTGAAACTTTCTGCTACTAGGGTAACTTTATATAATATTTTTTGATATGATGAAATTTTTCGAAAAACCGTGTTATAAAATTAAATATATTTTCATCTTAGCAAAATTATAATTAGATATAAATTATTTTTTTACTTCCTCTTTATTTATTAAAATTTTTTTTATCTCTCCATCTTGTTTCTGTTTTTCACTTCAAACGACTCTTTCTTTATATTAATTAATTCATCTCTTTAATGCAGCCCCTTGTTATTTTATTATGAATTCGACTTAGAGCACTGATATTGCACTACATTGAAGCGAACAACACATGTATTAAAATTTTAACTTTAAAATTTCTAGAAGGAAAGAATTAATGCGCAAGGGTGATTCCCTCTAGTTGAGTGACATATGTTAAGTCACATTGACTAATACATGGATAAATTAATTGCTAATACAGGGTGGGGCATAAAGATCTACCACATTTTGAAGTGGTATAAAAAAGGAAAAAAATTAACTAGAAAACTGAATACATATATCATATTTTTTAAAAGAACATAATTTTTTTTAATGTGCCTTAAACATTATATCAGACAAAAATGGGGGAGGGTCAAAAATGAAAATTCTGGCCCTTTTGACCAAACTCAACCAAATTTTGTATACATATTCTGCGGACACCCAGATGGCTAGAAATGCTAACCAATTTTTGTATACATAGTTTGGTCAAAAGGGCTAGAATTTTCATTTTTGACCCCCCCATTTTGGGTCTTTAGTTTTTGCATTTATAGCCTCCTGGGGTCCACAGAATATGTGTACAAAATTTGATTGAGTTTGGTTGAAAGGGCTAGAATGTTCATTTTTGACCCCCTTTCTTTTTTCTTCTGATATAATGTTTAAGGCACATTAAAAAAAATTATGTTCTTTTCAAAAATATGGTATATTCAGTTTTTTCTAGTTAAATTTTTTATTTTTTTATACCTCTTCAAAATGTGATAGATCTTTATGGCCCACCCTGTAAAATGTTGGTCCATTTATTGATTACACGTGAGAGATTTTATTTTATTTCACATTTATTTATTTTATTTATTATTTATTTATTTATTTTTTGATTACATCAGTTCAGTGGTCCAATTGGCAAAGGAGAGCGAGTCCCCGGGAAATCCAATGGCTTGGCTTCTGATCCGTATCTAATAGAATAGGCAATACATAATTGGTAGAATGACCGGTTGTGCTCAGAACTCCACGCCGTTCCGAAGTTTTATACAGCGGACAAACATACCTACACACAACCAATTTTTATTTTTACTTTTATTTTTTACTCAAAGTTTATTTTGTGTATTGTGTCATTTGATTTGCGTATGTGTATGGAAAAGAGGATTAAGTCAGTAATTGACCAAAACGATTAAAATATTGAATGAAACAACTTTATAAAATATTCTATTAAAAAACAAGATTTATAAAATGAACGAAGTATTGAATTTACCTAAAGTCCTAAACCCATCTATTTGGAAAAACGCCACGAACTTTTTTCTTGACACAATATTTCACTCCTACTTGCCTTAATAATGACTTGGGCCTCAAATTTGAAAATACAATTTTTTTCTGATTTTTCTATTTTTGATAAGTAAGAGCTCAAAAAATAGGCAGTTATTAGTTTTAAAAATAAACACATTTTGGCACCAGAACTTTTCGTTTTCGACTTTTCGCTGTCTCACAAAGTGAGAAAAATCATTTGTAAACAAGACAAACAAATAATAATAATAATAATAATAATAATAATTACTAAATTACTGAATATTTTATCATTCAAAATTTTTTCTTGGTATAAATACTGTATATATCCCGTTTTACATAGAGATGAATTAACGTGTACGCGTATACCTATACTCAAATCTATGGTGGATTTTTGTGTTCGTTTTTAGTGTCAGTTATGGGAACCTCACTATAAATACTTACAATCTTAAAAATATTTCATATTTCAGTCCACTGAAAATTTGACACCCTTGTAAAATGGGAAGTAAATATTATTTTAACAGGATCATGACTGTTTTTATTTCTTTATTTGTTTTTTATAGTGTATTCAGACATAAAGCATATTTTAAATTAAAAAATAAACAAAAGGAACATACCTTTTACCAATTTGAATGTCTGTTTTAATTATGGGTTTGAACCAGATAACAGGCATTGGTTCTATAAGAATTTTCGGTCGTTGTTCAGCCAACTGATTTGTTTCCAAATTCCATCTCGCTCCATCCAAAAATAATCCATAAACATAGACTCCATCTGGGGGTGGTGATGCTAACCGATCCATACCCATCACTTGAAAATCAAACTCTAATTTATCAATCGCAATCACATATTTTCTGGCATAATTCTGCAACGACCCAGTTAAAAAAGCCTGGGTAAAAAAAAATCCACTAATCCAAAAATTAGCCGGTTTTCCTTGATCAAACCAAGTCTGTAAAAAATGCAATCTTTGCAAAAATCTAAAACATAACCACCAAGAGGTTTGAGACTTGGGTAGGAAACTTTCGCCCATTGAGTTGGTACTTTACCGACTAGTAATGTAGCAATAATCGCTTCTAATTCTTCGGACATTACCACAAGACCTTCAATTGCCTGTTGTATCATAATTAATGTTGTTCTTATACACGTATTTAATTTATTAAATCGTTCCATTTCCTGCACCAACACAGTATTCATGGATTCGCTGTAGGTAACTGGGTATTTTTTGTAAGCCAATTGAATAACAAATTCTTTAGGTAATTTAGATAAAATATCGGTAGTGAGATCTAAAATAAAAGCCTCGGTATTTCCTTGAGCGCCGACATTTTCACCTTGTAGCAACATCATAGAATCAATAAACGCGTTGACGTTTTGCATATCCCGTGAAATTCCGGCGTTCATATGAAAACCAAAAACTTCCGGAGGTTGAGATATCGGTATCGCGTTGATATGTTTGATACAGCTGTCATAATCCAAACGGAGAGGCAATCCGTATTCTTTACCCACAGTAGAAAATTGATAATGCACATCAGTGATTACATCGACACTAACTAAACCCTGGAGTATCGTGATAAGAGTTCGACGATCCCAGTCGTCTGTCACGCGGCCACCATAGTTACACTCACCTGTTAAATAATGTATTGCTTCAAATGGAATTTCATCATTCTCTAAAATATACAATTGCAATTGTTTGATTGAAATTTGAAAATCGGACTCGTTAAATCCATATGGGATATTCCAGCCAATCGGGCCGAATTTTTTTCTCTTGGACAATCGCATGAAAAAAACAAATTCCGTATAACAATTTAATGAATTCGTTTTGCTTTCCAGCACTAATACAAGAATTAAAAAAATCCGGGTCACGTACCTCGTCCGATGAAAATGATCGAATGAGATTTTGTTGCAATCCAGTGGGTGGTTCATTTGTCATTTTCACACCGTTTTGCAATATTGATACGGGAAATTTGGGCGAGGGGTAGCTCGTTAGCCATAAACGGAAAAGCATGTCTGTATTCGTTAAATCAAACGAATCGGTTAAGCTTTCTAACTGTGGCATCCATGAAACAGACAGATGACAGTTTTGGAGACATACCCAATCGCCATTCTCTTGGGCATCTTTGATCAACTCACGAGCAATCGGTCCTTGGCCTTGCCCCAATGAAATTGAATGAAATTTCTTATCGTATCCTTTACGTTCGGCAAAGTTAAGTAACGCACTCATCGGATCAGATCCTGGTGATAAAAGAAAGACCAAAGGGGAGAGGCAATTTGAATCTGCATATGATTTATCTAAATCAAACGACGGCGGTACCGTGTACTGTTTACCCAATTCATATTCCACCAAATCACGTATTGCAACATTTATCTTATCACTTCGAAAGATTCGTAAAACTAACAATTTTTGAAAATGGGTTAATTTTTTCTCCCAAATACCAGGTAATGGCGATTTTTGTGGTTCTGTTAAATCATAATAATTCTTCCAATTATTTGGTTCCATAACGAAATCATTGAGAATACCACGAAATGAGGATAAATTATTAAGTAAACACAATTCATCCCAAGATTTCTCCGTTAACCATTTTGTCGGATTTTTTTCGGATTTTCTAAAATTACTCCACCTGTTAGAAGAAACATAAAATCTTCTTTTTTGATTGTGTTATTTGACATTAATATATTTGTGCATAAAACAAATGAAAATAACAATTTATCTTTTTCAAATAAAGATCGACACACGTTACTGTACAGGATGTAAGTAAAACTATCATGCAGAAATTGCAATCTTCTGTTGATATCTTTAACACGGGGACTTGTTTCAATGGATAATATATACAAATTGATAAACCAGATAAGTGAGTATTGATACATTGGATCGACATTCGGTAAATCAGTCAAACAGTAATATAAAGAACTGGCATGTCGAGCAACAGTTCTATAACTCACGCGGAATTTCTCTATATTCTCGTGTGTCTCTTTAGCCGTACCCTGTTTACGGAGAATATCCTGAGATAGAATTTTCGCATTATCTAAAGTTTCAATTGCCTCTTCATCTTCTAGAATATTCCCTTTTGTCGAAGATAAAATTATCAAAATCTCATCCTCCACTTCTTTAAGGCGTTTTTTATTATCCGCACTTTGAATAATTAAATTCTGTCGTTTTTCTTCTAAATCGGGACGTTCTTTAGCTACAACAATACCTAATAATTGATCTTCTAAGCCTTCTATAGTTAACGCAAAATTTACTAATGTCACTTTATTCGCGACTTCCGGTAAATAATGCGGATTTCGTAATTTGGTTGTTATATAAAATCGAAATTTAGGATCATATTCGACAACATTATCACCTAGGGAAATGAAATATTGCGTACCCATCAAAAAAATTTGTTTAAATAAAATGGGATCCAGTGGAGTTTCGAGTTCTTCTAAAACGGCCTCGAGTAGAGCTGGTTTTCCATATTCCACGCAATGTTCTAAAATTTTGATATAGTTATCTTGTAACCGGAATATTGCCAATTCATTGACTTTTTCCATATTCTTAATCCATTTATTTGCCTGACCTTGTGGGTCAATCATCAATGACCACCGACTTGACATATCGACGATGATTGCATTTTCAACAGAAAACGAATCCTTCGGTAAACCAAAGATATTCCAACTTTGAATTTTTATATCAGATCCCAAAATTTTATTAAAACTAAAATCTTTCGAATGTGGAATTTCCAAATTGATGACTAAATTTCGCCATTCGTCAACACATTTTGTTCGATACGTTGAAGTGAAGGGAGCTAAATAACCGATTACTCCGCAACAAACAAGTAGATCACCCGCAAGTGAGTCGTAATCCACTTGTAACGAATTTGCTGCGATTGTCCAACGATTTTTTCCCCACCAAGACCGCCGATCAATTTTTCCGCCCGATTCAATTTTAAAATACAAGTTTCCACTTCGGAATTCAAACGTTCTTCTTTTTCGATTGCTATTTTTAATTTCTCTTTTAATGTTACTAAACGTTCCTCAAGAACTTTCATCATCGCTCGTTTTTCGTTCAACAATCGCATCGTTTCGTTCAGTTCATTTTCTGCCTCTGCTAATTTTTCTTTTTTCGGTCCGACAATTTTAGCTGCCTTATCGTAGGCATCCATTGCAATAATCCATTTACATAATCCTTGAGCTGCACTTGAAGCTTTTGCTACAATTTTAGGTTTAAACATAGGATTCTTTAAATAAGTCGCTCGTATTGTTTTCATAATATTTTCGGGAATATGATCTTTATCAAATTCTTTTAAATTGTTTAAAAAACCCATTTCAGCTAACATTCGTTTACTAGGGCCCCAAAAGTCTAAACTTGTTTCACCTGTTGTTCGATTTTTTACTTTTTCAGGTGGGATCCCTTTGATAACACAAACTGCTTCCATCACAAGTTTGATAGCTTGTGGGGATTTTTCATAGATTTTACTAAAGTAATATCAGCTGGTTTTAAAGTATCCAGGGCAGCAAGTGCTTCATCTAAAATCGGAATGACAAGAGCGAGGTCAGCCTCACAATCTTCTTTCAATTCTGTGGCAACTTTTGCCTTAACATTTGCAATTTTCTCATCCTTTTTCACTGTTGCTGATATTTTTTGCACTTCGTTTGTCTCCTTTTCAATCATATCACGCATTGCTTTTGATTCACGTGCAGCGATCACCAACTGTGGTTTTAAAATATTCAACTCTATCTTCATTTTGGCCACTTGTTGGGCAGCAAATTCTAAACGATCTAAACCGCCAATATATCGCATTTTAGCGTCCATGATTTCTTTTTGTTTCATATTGGTTAGACTAGTAAATGCACGAATTAATTCTAAAAATGCAGATGTGGTTATATACGTTCTACGGTTAGTGTCATTAAAAAAACGTTGTGAAACTTCACGCGCTGATATGTGAAATTTTTGACATACCTTCACAGCAGATTCTTTTAAATCATCGGTTAAATTGACAGGTTGAATAAAGCGTTCAGCCACCAACGCAAGTGACTCTTCAGGCCAGTCGATTAGCCAATCAATAGTACAACAATTAACAAATGATTGATAGAGTCGTATTCGGTTACGAAAATTACTTCCTATGGGACTAAAACTAAGTACTACATGCAATTTCGATTTGCATCGCGTAGTAAAAAACGCAAAAACTTCCAATGGACTGATATCAAGATTTCGGTTTCCACCTTGTGCAGAGAGTCGCACTAATTCGAGAATTTCTTGTTTTTCATCAATTGCATAAAGATTTGGAACTTCGCCAGCATTCAATAAAGCATCAACATCAAGTAAAAAGTTCTCATCTACTATTTGATTTTCCGTAAACAGAAACGTTGTGTCTTTGTTTAATCCGCCCGACATTCTTAATAATTTTTTCAAATCGTCTCTCCACTCATTGATGTTGTAATTTTTCGTAATTTCTGGTTGAAAAAAATTATTCCCAGACATTGCGGTGGCTAGCTTAGTCAAAGATTGTCTTCCTGATCCACTGATACCTACAAGAAGAGCGTTTCCTTGAGATAAGACTAAAATTCGACAAATCCGCACTAAATGACACACCGCATAATCGAATAAGACAAGATCCAGTTTATTTTTATGCGAAGCATTGTACTCTTCAAGCACAATCTGAGCGATATGAATAATTTCCTCTTTCGTCTCAATTTCTTCGTATTTTTTATCCTCATCAATCGCTTCCTGGTCCATAAAATTACCAAAAAAGAGATAATTTAAGGAGGATAACGTAACTATCCCATTGTCATTTTGAAAACGCTCAAATGCTGCATCGAAAGGTGTGTGGAAATATTTTTTTACATCTCTCTTGGACGGTTTGAAAAAGCCAATTGATATCGTTAGCGTCGATTAAACGATCCCCAAAAACACGAAACACTTCATGCGTCCACATACGAGCAAACGTATTCTTATCTTTTAGCGATTCTTTTTTGAGCATTCCACAACCACGAACCACTCGCGAAAAATCACGCATATTAAATATATAATGCGATTTCGCTGGGGTGGAGTCTAAGATTTAAGCACGCGGAATTGAACAGATCTAAAGTTGCGTTGACGATCATCATTGCGGATGCCATTATGTCCATTGAAAATCCGCCTTTGACTTTTAGAAATAATAAAAGTTGATTTGAAAAAATCCGTATTAAACTTTGATCTGAAAACGAAGGTATGTTTAAAAGTGCAAAATGACGTAAAAATCGTATATAGATAGTTTGTCGCGAGCCGCCCGGCGGGCCCATTGCTGCTAACAGCAAAGTATCATACAAATATATCATCTCTGTTGTTTTTAAATCATACCATTGTTTGTAATCAAAATATTGCCGTAATAATTCAAGAGGCGGCTGCGAACCGTAGGTGTCTTTAGCTGGCATATTGATATCATCAATAAAGATAATGGCGGTTTTACCTTTTTCAGGGCCATATTTACCACGACGACGTTTATTTAATTTCGATATAATAAGATCTTGGGTTTGATTTGCTGTAATTAAGGCAGATAACATTAAGAAAGCAGGTGTATATAAATCTTTATCTAATGCATACATAATATGATTTTGAATATAAAACGTTTTGCCAGTACCGGACTGGCCTGTAATCAAACATGGCACTCCATTTCTGATATGCAGATCTATTACATAAAGATACATTAAAGAATCAATTGTCGGTATATAACTTTGTTCTATATTAAGACGTTCTTGAGTTGGGTGTAATTTTAACAACTCAGACCATAGTTTAAAACTTCCCTTCACTTTAAATGTGTACATATAATCCATGATTATCCCTTCAAGAGGTGGAGCGACTTCCAAACTGTTTTCTATTAATTTCGGCATCGGATGTTTTTCATTCACATTATCCCAAAATGTTCGAAAAAACAGATCAAATGATTCTCTTGAAGTTTGATCAGAGATTCCGCTTAAAATCCACGGAATTGCAATCATAAATGAAGCTTGAATCCATGGAATTACATATTTTGTATCGCCGTTATTTTTGATCAGGGCTTCTTTCATTAGCGCATCAAAAAAATTTAAAAATGAATTCAATCAGATTCGAAGGTCCTGCATAAATTTCTTTTTGTAATTTTGTATAACATGTTTCATACATGGCGGAAGAAGCCAATCGCAAAATTTTTTGAGGTAAGCTTTATTATTATCAATATAACTAGGGTTCCCCTATCGAGCCATGATTGGATTAAAACATCCCAGCCCATTGTGGATGGTTCGATGTAAATCATCCCACATCGTGATACTGTAGCTGGGGACGCTTGAGCTAAGTCCATAACTTCTACTATTATCGACATTTTAGATGTCATTACAATCACTTCTCCTGAAATTAGACACAATTTTTATTATCATCGAGAACAGTGTTTAAGGACTCAATCCAGACTGCATCAACCGGGCCGTCGAAAACCACCCAGCGTCTTTCATTCCCTTCTCTAGTTACGAAATCTCGAAATGTATTTGCTAAAATTCCATCAGACCATTCATATGAAATTGGATCAAATTGACCGTAAAGTTGGCCCAAAGTTATTGATTTTGGATTAATCGTTTGATAAATGACGGGAAGTTCAGGTAAGCCGTCGTTATACATCACCGTCAACGCCTCCGATAATACTTTAAGAGCTTTAGATTTACCACCGAATGGATCACCAACGAGCATAAAACCATGACGGACAATCATCATTTCATATGTTTGAATTATTTTGAGAATAAATTGTTCGTGTGGCTGTAAATACAAATCATCTATAACTTTGTTTAATGCTTTTAGCAAATTGCCATAATCCGGTTTTGGTAAAACTACACCTGGAAATAAATCAGAAACAATACCTTCAAATAATGGGATATCTTGAGCTAAAAATTTAGGTAAATTTACATCAATAATTGAACGTAGAAGCAAAATATCTTCGTTTTCTTCAGGAAATTGAAGTTTCAAATTTCCTGCTGCAATCAGAACTGTTTTTACAGCCCGCATACCATAATCGTAATGCGATTGTGACGAAAGTTGCTCTGAACATAATTTATAAGTACTTACGATTTTTACAGATAAATTTCGCGCATCGATGAATCCGTAGGAATAGAGCGAAATTTCACCGATAAGTGCATAATCAGGAACCATCATAGCTACGGTTCTAAAAAGTACTTTTAAATTATCGGGCAATTCAGACCTTCCTGCATATCCGGGATTCATTGTGATACACACATAACATGATGGATTTAATGGAATTTCAGTTCCTTCAAAGATGAATTTTTCAACATTCGCCCGTACAGCTTGAAGGATACATAATATTTGTTGAGCAATAACTGATAATACTTCCAAATCGATTCGATTGAATTCATCGAAACACGCCCAAGCACCAGAGGCCGCGAGCCCTTTAAAGAATTTTCCCATTGCGATATAATCCAAGCCATCTGAACAATTAAACACAACGCAAAGTACAGCAAGTGCTTTTGCAAGATCTTTTGTTGTTTCAGTTTTACCAGTTCCAGCTGGACCTTCCGGGAGCCCCATTTAAATGAAGATGATAAGCTCCCATTAGAGTACGATAACAACGATCAGTTAAAGGGGTAATTACCAACCTTGGAGAATTACCCAAATATTCATATGCATATACTACTGAAGCGTTGATAATTTTCACAAATACATCATTATCCCAATAATAACGCAATTGAGCCATCCACTTAAAATCCGTTTCCGATTTACATTCTTTAATATACAACTCTTCAACTACATCCCTAGCATGGACATCTAAGACAACCAACGCACCCAATGTGATACGTGCTTGTGCTGTTAATTTATCTCGGACTCGGGCTACTGTCAAATTCAACTGTTTACCTAAATGCCCAAAATGATTTGAGATTTCTTGTACTGACCCCATATGTAGAATTGTAGTTACTTCAGCCGTCCAATAAATTTGACTCACACAGAGTATAACATTGCCAGGCCAGAGTGTTATCCAATCAGTCCGTTTTGTTGCAGGATACGCTTCAAAGCTCATCCTAATCACGTCATGTATTGAAGTTTTCATTTGTTCTTCAACTTGGACAAGCCATTTTTCGACACTGCCACCAGCAGCTATGGTGTCAATCTTATTAGAAAGATTGATTTCTTCCCCTTCTCCTGAGAACATCGAATAGATATGTAAAGTTTCATCAAATCCTAATCTAGAAATACCTTCAAAGCATTTATGCAAATGTGGCTGGACACGTAATGGATTTTTGGTTTCGGAGAGAATTTCTAAAATTTCATCATTTGCAAGAAAGAAAAATCGTGGGAAAAAGAGTCGCTTTTTCTCAAGATATTTATTCACCCCGTCGTTAATATCATCGAGTAAAATAAGAGACGCTTCTAAGGATTCTAGTACGTTCGGCCCACCAGCTGTGACAAGTACATGCGGATCAGCGGCGACCGCTTGCATTAAACCTTTATACGTATTATCGACTTCATTAAATAAAACACCTTCTTCAGGCATCTGAGCGACAATATCTCGGGATGAAAATATGGGTAATAAATAAAGCCATTGCGATTGTACTTTACCCCAAGACTCAATTGTTTTATTTACACGCGTCAAGAGTTCATACCATTCCCGTACTTGATTTTCAATAGGCTTGACAAAAGCAGATCCCCTCATTGTTAAAGTTTTTATCAAATGATCATCTAAAACTGCTTGAATATCATCTAATTGGGTTAAAATTGGCAAACCGGTGTCTTTATATGTACCAACAATAAAACATAGCGGGACCCATTCAGCTTTCATTCTTTCAAGTAATTCTTTTAGAGCAAGTTCTTTATTAGCACTGATACTAATGATTTCGAATTGATCTATATAGTCTTCAAGTTCAAAAGCGATCATTTTACGTAACGTGGTCCCAAAGTCAGGAGTCAAATCAAATCCGATAATTGCTGACATCTCATCCCAATGTCGTTGTGTGAGAGCAGGATTACAAAGTACTTCTACGTATTGTAAAAAAGGTCGGAAATTTTTCAGCTCGTTCTGCGCTGAATAACATAATCGCATTGGCGCCGGCCATTGTGTCCAATCAGGATCATCAGGATTGCCTAATAACCTTAAAGGATTCTCATCACTAATTTGCTCCCGAATTGTCAACTTACAGTTTTTTTGCAATTTTCCTATTTCTTTTAAATAATTGTCAAATTTTTCTCCTACTACTGAGAATTTGAGTAATTCAAAAGGACCGTCCATCCATAATTTCCAAGATCGTCTCCAATCACGAATCAAATTAACAAGACGTGTAATAGGAAAGACTGCATTTTTTAATTCTTCTTTTTGTGAAAACTCAATCGGTTCTCTGCCAAACAAACTTTGTTCCTCTCGAATCCAATCGTGTTGAGCTTCTAAATTCCGGATTTTCACTAGATACTCGTTCATCTCTCGAACATAAGAATAAACGTTATCTACACAATCCATTCGATTAAAAGTTGCCACCCATGGTAGAAGACTTTTCACCTGTTCTTGTAATTTCGTAATATTTTCTGTGAGAATATCATCAAATTCTGCTTTTTTTGCTTCATAATTTGATGAATTAATATCAAAAACAGACTTCATATTAGATAACCACATCATGAGTTGCGTGTTCTCATCAATTTGCTCTTGGGTTATTTCAGCCAATTCCATCAATTCTACTAAATACTTCATCTGTTTTTGAATTTTCTCTTTTTGTATCTCCATGAATGCAGTCCTCGCCCAAAGCATATATTCCCCTTGTGCAAGAAGATCCCGTGTGTTCGTAGGAATCGTCAACGCTTTTGCTTTAACATCTTCAAAATCGTTAATAATTTTCTCACTATTTTCGTTATATTTAATAACAATCGCCTCTACTAATTTATCAATTAAAATTCTCGCCCGAACTTCGAGAAATTGTTTCGCATCGTTTTGATTCATTAAAATAAAAGAGATTTGTTCATAACCTAATATATCTAAAATATGTCCGATTTCATCATGAAAACGTAAAATTGTTTTCTTAATACGTTTATAAGATTGCGTTGAAATAAATTTGTTAAAACGTGTTAACTCTTTACTATCATAAAGTAATTTGAAACGGTTATGGATTCTTGAAAGATAATCTAAAATTTCCATAAAAATTATACTAAAATTTGTATCCAATTGTTGATGTGCGTATTCTAAATATTTTACACTCAAACGTACTGGAAGATATTTCTCTTGGGATTGAGATTTTGTTAATAGCCGTCGTATAGACGGTAACTTTTGAAACAAAAGTGATATATAATCTAAAATATTATGAAATGTTACTTTTATTTCGTCAAGAGATGGGTCTGTTAAAAGTTTATACGGCTCTTCTTTTGTGATATGTGATAGTTAATATAAGGCGAATCATGGTATTTTCACTCATTGTCGCGTTTATTATTGAATCAATTGTTCGACGCATTAATTCAGTTAATTGACATTCGACAATATTGCAGAAGCAATTAATAAATTGGGGACGATCTTTGAGTGGAATTGGACGTAACGGACGTAGTTCACGAAATGGATAGATAATATCCGGAAACCAAACACTGTTCACGAAATCTTCCATGTTATATAAATGTTCCATAAATTGTAAATTGAAGAGAGAAATTTCGATAAACTCGCCAGTTAGGAAATCGTTTAAATTCACTATCGTTTGGGGTAAACGCTTCACTCCTAAACTATGCACCCGGGAAATGAATTTATTGATCGTGAATAAATTGGTTTTAATATATTGGCGATTTTTTAAGAAAATATGATATCTTTGTGATCGGCCTCCAAATTTGAATGGTTTTGGCGATGGTGCAATTAAATAAACTTCATCGCCTGTTGGTTGAAATATCTTCGAGTATGCTTCTTTTTGTTGATTTTCTATATAGATTTCTTCGATTTCTTTGAACATTTCATTCAATAACGTACGATATTTCTTCACTAATTGCTTGGGTATGGTTTTTTCGATATTAATACGCCATTCTTGATGAAACGCTGGTGGTTTTACTAAACGCGCCCGTTCGCGTATTTTATCATGGTAGAGATTCTCACGTTCTTTGAGATAGGGCGGTTTTGATGGGTATTTTTCACGACGAAGCCATGTTTTGATTTTATCAACTTTTGCGTTTTGTCGGAGAACCGCTTTGCTGCGTTCTTTGTGAATTAGCTGAAGGTGAAAAGTACTTAACGGAGAGTTTATGAAATTGTCATTCTGGAAGGTTTTTGGATCGGGCAACGCACTCATCCGGGGAAGGTAAGTTTTGTCTTCAAGAAGTCGGCGGATTTCATGTTCAATATCGAGCATATGGATTATAATGTTGTCCAAAAAATAAGATGACAAAAATTATTTAAAAAAAGACAATAGTCGCTTCAAAGTATTGAAGAATATTAAGTATAAATAGGAGATCAATATGTAAATAGAATCCAGTTTTATTTAATAACAAAACAGGTGGTAGAAATAATTCAAATTTTTATATTAATAAATTAAATTGATTTCAACTAATGAATTTAATTTAATTTCGAAAAATTCATTATAGAATTAATTTACTTCGAATGTAGGTGTCCGCATTAAGCAGGGGTTTCCAAACTTTGTTTTTCATAAAAAAATGTCTCTAAAATTTAGTACGAATTCAAAATTTCTGAATTTCTTGTTTTTGAATATTATAAAATTTTATATTATAATCCTCTTAATCGCGAAGTCGGATTAATCTGACTGATTACCCAAAAAGATTCAATTAAGGTTACTATAAGCCTCCTGACCAGCAAGATGTCTGCCGAATGCGGGCTTCGCAGCTTGTATATACAATATATTATAAAAACTAAATAAATCTTAACTTATGAGATTGGGGGGTCAGATAGGCTAGGCGGTAGCGTGTCATCCTGCTAACCAAGTGGACCCGGGTTCGAATCCGACTCGAGGCATCCGGCTAAAATCTGACCCCCGGGGGTAGGGACAAATTTAAATAAATAAAATAGTATCGTTAATGGCTTATAGCTAGAAAGGCCGAAAAGCCAAAAAAAAACTTATGAGATTGTTTTAATTAAAAATAATAATAATAACAATTTATTTATTACGAAAATACTTTTCATCTGCCTCTTTAAAAAAATTGAAAGCGATCAAAAGGGTGTCCTTCGAATATTTTTTTTTTAGAATTTCACCCAAAATTAAAATTTTTATTATTTTGAAAATACACTATTTTTGATTATGGTATTTATAAAAGAGGTTAATAAATATAAATATATTGAAATAACGAAAATAGTTTAAATTTTGACTCTTTAAAAAAAATGAAAATGATCATGTGTGCTCTCTTTTAATAATTTTGGTGGGCTACGTATAATTAAATTAAAAAAAGGAAAAAATGTCGGTTGTTAAAAATATTTGAGTTCTTTTCACTAAAAAAAAGTATATATAACTACTTTCTTATTTCACCCTGAAATAATCTTCTAGATATCTAGATCGTTTAATATAATCGTTACCTCTATTAGAATAAGTCATATTATACTCGAATTAGCTTCATTCTAGAAAAGTTTAGATTGAGTGAAATATTTTTGACGATTCTTAATGTCAGATGGGCCAACATCATAGGCAGTCAATCAGCTTGGATGGTTTAAAAAACGAAAAAAAATTTATTCGGGATTTTGTGTCCAGAATTTTGAGTTTCCAGTAATTTCAAAGAAATGGTGGTTTTAAGAAAAAGTGTAATGTTGTGTATATGTTGCAGTAAAAACCCGTTTTTTAGTAAGACCGGGTTCTTGCTAGTTAAAACGCGTTTCACTGAATATCTTTGTGGCAACTAGAGTTTACTGATGGTTGAGTTTCGTCCAAAGGTCTAGAATTTTCATTTTGACCTTCCCCTTATTTTGGGTGTTTATTTTCGTTAAAAATTTTTTGAAAATAAACACCCAAAATAAGGCGGAAGGATCAAAAATGAAGATTCTAGACCTTTGGACCAAACTCAACGAACACCAGTAAATTCTAGTTGCCACAAAGGTATTCATTGAAACGCATTTTAACTAGTAAGAACCAGTTCTTACTAAAAACGGGTTTTTATTGCAACATATACACTAGTAAATTCTCATTTTTTCCATAATACAAATTTAACCTAAACCTTCTAAATCATATAATCAACAAATAGCTGGGCAGGAAGACATAACGTATATGAAATATATTACTAGCATTATTATTTTGGATAATAGACCAAATGGGCGTATAAAATGACAAAAAGCAGAAAATGCTTTAATCTTGTGACATGGCGAACGCGATGTAATCTATTATAAAAATTATTTCGCGATTGAGAATCCCTTTTTCAGCAATTCTCCCACACGTTTTACACCATCCCCTTATATATATATATATGGATATATATAGATATGAATGAAAAAGGGGAAAAAGAGAAGAATAGCCCGAGCGCTAATTTATCTTGCGATGTTCGCCCAAAAGAAAGTGAAAGGGCTGGCTGGCAAAAGAGAATATAATAGAATTGATCCAACAAAGTATGAATGATGTATGCAACTCGAAAATGGGATAAATTGTTAGTGTCATCCTATCCTAATGGAGGGCATTAACCAACACACCAACCCCGGGACACAATTGTCAGGCAGGCTTCCTCCCACGTCTTCAAATCACACACACTCAGCGCCCTTTACTAATCTCAGGGGATGATTCTGCTTCCTTTTAATATATATATAGGAAACATCAATTTGAGTCATTTTCATAAATAAAATAATTTTTTCAGAAAAAAGAATAAATTTGTATCTTTTACTATTTTGGCATTGTTAGGTATAACAATGTGAGCATCCATAATGTAAGTAGATAGATATAATTTGAAATAAAAAATACTAATTATAATTGAAATGAGTAATTCAAAGCACATCAAAATAATAAATTATATTTTAAAAAACCTAAAAAACACGCTTCTAAAAAGTATAAAATAATGTAATACTTAATCAAAAAGTGTGGGGCGCAGAAACATTTTTTTTAATGATATTGATACAAGAAGAAGTTGCACCTAGAAGGTACAACCTCTGTAGTCCGTCGTGGACCATTGTAACGTGAAGATAAGGGGAGATTTAGGGATTGGGTACCAGTCGAAGGTATCTGTGGATGCTGGTCTTGAAAGATTAAAGGTTATAAGTTGCTGGAAAGACGGTCGGGGGAAGAGAGTTCCAGTCTCTAGATGTCATAGGGATAAATGAATTGGCGAATGCGTTTGTTCGATTAGTACCTATCCAGTTTAAGCGCGTAGGGGTGTTGAATTTTAGAAAATCGTGTATTTCGCGCAAATGAAGCCTTTGGTGGGATTATCGATTTTATTTCGTCAAAACAAAAGCCATGGTAATATCTATAAAAAAGGGAAAGGGCGGAGACAGATCTACGATGGGCTAGGGAGTCGAGAGTGTCAGTTAATGTAGGATCGCCTATCAGTCTGATAGCTCGCCTCTGAATTGCATCTAAGTTATTAAGTGAATACTTGGAGGCCCCTCTCCACAAATGAGAGCAATATTCAAGACAGGGGCGAATTTGAGCCTTGTATAATATAAGGAGTTGAGTGGGGGTGAAAAATCGTTTGGTTCGGAAAAGAAAGCCAAGCTTACATGCTGCAGCTTTTGCTACTGAGATAATATGGTCATTCCAAGAGAGGTCAGAACCTAAGGTGACACCTAACATTGATATTTTATTACGGAATTCCAATGAGCTCGAATCAAAGGAAATGTCCGGATGGTTCCTATCTGCGCGCCTAGAAATTAGGCAACATTGTGTTTTGCCAGCAATTAAAGTTTACCAAGTTGTGAGATCCCCATTTTTTAAGCATGCTTAAATCTGAATAGTTTTTCTACTTTATCTAATGCGAAGCATGGGGAAAGTATTGTTTTGAAATATAATTTTTTTTTTTACTTTTTAGTCTTAATTATTTTTATAGAGAAAAGTTTTTGGAATTTAACAGAATGAAATGTATTTATTTTTATTATTTTTAAATAATTTCATTTAAATTGAGTAGGTAAACAATTATTTTTATAAAGAAATGCTTGCGGAATTTAACAGAACAAAAGTCCCATTGATACATAGATAAATACTTAGATACATACAATTTAACTATCCTACCCACCCTCTCTGTTTACCCAGTACGAACGGTAAATCCGTGAAGAAATAACAACAATATCGATTCTCGTACGACTCCCGGTAATTATAAACTTTCGGACAAAAAATCGGTTATTCCTGAATTAATAATTTATTATTGACTTTACTCCCATTGTGTGTGTTCTTCGTATCTCATAATAAAAAACTCAAACTTTATAAACTGTGTGTATTTGAATTAATCCTTAAATAAAAAAATATAAAAAACTTTAAAAAAGAATTGAATAACTAAACAATATAAACTTTTAATCCATTTTCGAACAATTAACCGTTTCTCCATAATCCAGACCCTACCATCTTCAAAAGTCTAATTCCTAAATAATAAAAAACTAACTTGCTATCCAGATAACAACCTTTAAGCTCTACCGCAATAAACCACATGTGTGCTGGTTTGAAAAATCAATTCTTTTTAAAAAGGTGTTTTTCGACCAGCATAACATAATTTACATACATACAGATGAAGCTAATATAAAGCGTGTAAAAAAATGTTAGCTTGCATTTCTTCATGTATGATATTTTTTTATTTTTAATGATATTGATGTGAGAAGGAGATACACCAAAAAGGTGCATCCCTAAAGGCCTGGGTTGGGCCTTCCATCGTGAAAGAAGAAGAAGGGATTTTATGAGTTTGGTATTGGTATCTAATTTAAAAAAATCAAGAGTCGAAAAATATTTTTATTTATTTATTTTATAATTAATATCAACAAATAACTCAAGATAAAAAATAAAAATTATTTTCTTGATCATTTTAAATGGGACTGAAAATTGTTTTGTTTCTAATAATTAATTATGTTCAGTGAATTGTATGAAAAGCACAAAAAGTTTTTAGTAGTTTACTGAACGAGTGGGAGGTTTTCATTTCATTCTGCGATGTTTTTCCGACAATGTTTACCGAGTACGGCTTTAAATGCAGCTTCACTTTTTTCTTTTTGGTTTGTTCAAAGACTGCGTAAAGAAAGGGCCAAGGCAAGTCATTAATAACGCGTTTTTTATACTTTCTCAACAACCTTCGTATTCTCTATATATCTATATACGAGCATCCTCTTTTAAATAAAGAAGATAATATCATGTCGATTAGACTTTCCTCCTGTCATAGTTATTTAAAATTAATTGAATTATACGGACATTAATCTCAAGGAAATATGTCCTAAATAAGAAATGCTGAAGAAAACATTCTGTATTCATTCTAGATAGGTAATTTGGTGATTTCTTTATAAAAGGAAGAATCTCTCTCTATTTAAGATGATAGGTGATGAATTTAAAAATAAACAAATAAATTAATAACTATGATATTTATTAGTAATGAAGCTTTTGAAGTCCACTTAATAAAAACTGTGTTTTTAATTCATCTAATTTCCTACTATTCCTGTTATCAATTTACTATGGATACGAATGATGTGACAATTCTAGATTAGATTTTCGACGTTTCGATTATTATTGGTAACCATTGCTGAAGACAAGGAGGAATCGACTTAAATAAAAAATAACGATTGATTTTTATCTACTACTAGAGAAATAACCTTATTACATTCCATTTTTGATGTTTTGACTAATTAATGGCAACCTCTAATGAAAACATGGAAGAATCGACTTTAAATCAAAAAGACGAAATTCTTTTAGGGTAAACAACTCAAGCTTGAGTTGTTTACTAAAAGAATTTCGTCTAAAGTAGTGGTTCGCGGCCACTACTTTAAGAACCATTGCTTTAAACAAGTCATAGCTTTCTTATAGAAATAGAATTAGAACAAATTTAAGATTTTCTTATAGGACAGGCTGATTCATTTTGGAAAATGGTTGATTTCCATCCATCTGGGAGTTTAAGTCACAAGATTTAATTTCTGAATCCTACCGTCACTCACACAAAGTATCCGTTTGGGATAAAGGTCCCAAAATTTATTTTTTAAAGATCTGTGAAATTTTAAACGAATTAATATTTTGGGAAGGGCCGAATTTTTCCTGGAGTCAAAAAGAAAATCTATTATTTTATTATAGGATATGAGAAATTTCTCTAAAGATCTCTTAAAATTAAATATGGCTTAATTTAAAATTTTGAAAAATTCCCCAAATCCCCACATTATCAACGTCATATAAGAACAAATTTGATAAATGATGTATTTTGGATGCTAGAAGAAACGATAGAAGCCCTCGGTATGTTAGATCGACACACTCTTGGCCGAATGATTAATTTTACTTTATAGAAGTAGTTTCGTAGCTCTATAGCGATCTGCCTATTAATTAAATTATTTTAATTTAAATAAATATTACCTTGTTCCAAGTGTGGAAATACAAATATTAAAACTAAATAAGATTTAAGTTCAATATGTTATTTTGACTCTAAGAATTGTCCTCTTTTGAAATAAACGTCTCAAATAATAATTACACTAGTACTCATTGAATAGTAACAGTTGAATAGGAAGTATCCTGCAGAAACAGGTCAACACATTTCATTTTATATTCAAAACATATGTAAATTTATAATTATTCCTATATAAAATACATATATACAGAGAGACTATATTATTACTACACATATTATTCCGGATTCTATTTACATATACATATGTTAATAAGACCGTCGTTTTGGTTAATTCTATTAAAATTTTGTTAGCTCAGGGAATATTAAAAGATATAATCTCAGGAAGAGAATTAAACTCATTCGTATTATATTTTATTTCTTTTTAAATGACTATTATATGCCGTTTGTTTATTAATCCCTTTTAATATTTTATAGCATCGTTCAACACAAATGGCTCTTCAAGGTCGGGCAAGTAGCCCTTCCAAAATATTGACCCCTATTCATTTTGAGTAGGTATATAATATAAGTACAAATTGGAAGTAAATGAAGAACTTACTGCATAAGGATTCAAGCCAAAGGTATTGTACTATAAACTAAGACAAAGCACACTTTGATTTTGAATTTTTATTAGAAATGAAATGATATAGAAATTTAGATTCAACAGAATCTAGTTTCATCTCACGAATCATCATTTCGTTTAATTTGGTTTTTCTAACAATTTTTCTTACTCTATTTTCTGAATTTATCATTGAATATATTTTTTTAATTTTGCTTATTTTGACCTGGCAATGAAGCCCTTATTACGTAGGGGTTTTTGGAGCATCGGAATTAGGGTTAATAATATTATTTTCTGAAAAATTTTAAAATTTGTATCCGGCACCTAAGATCAAACGGGAGTGTACTTTCCTCTCCCGCCCAAAAAATTTTAATGACTTTTTAGCAACAAAAAAATCTGACTGCTCTATAAGTGTAAGTGAAATTAAAAATTTCATTAAGCTGCAACAGAATCGTGTTTCATCTCAAGTTTATGATTTTATGATGGGCCACACTCACTGCAGTGCGGGGCCGCATGCGGCCCGCGGACCACTTGCTGGACAGCCCTGTTCTATGAAATACAAATAATTTCTATTTTTTAAATTAAATTAAACTAAAAATATATAAAACAAAATTCAAATTCTCTTAAGTACCTACTCAAAAAATAGCCATTTGTGAAAAGGCTTGTCTTGTGTACTCACCAAGGTGTATTGCATGTGTGTGTGAGAGTGAGGTATCTCGCTCCCAGCTGGTAGAGCATCCGAAGCACCCCTAGGGAATTGCCGATGGCGTGGCCACCCTCAACCCCTATCAGACTAGCCAAACGGCCGGCTGCTTGGGCCTCCTCGATTCCTGCAAGCAAATTGATAATTTATTTAACACAACGCGAATCATTTACGGGTAATAAACACGCAATTCCGACATTCATTTTGTTATTGTGGAAAAAGTGAAGGGGGTGATTTTTTTATCCATCTATACTTACATAGAAATTAATGTTTCTAACTTTCCGGAATGGATAGAAATGTATTTTTTTGTAATTCGTAATATTTAAATTTCCCACACGCAAATAATAAATAAAATATAATCAAGTAAAGGAATTCATATACATAATATAATAAAAAACATGATATTTCTTTAAATATTCTAATAAATAAATCAGTAGGGTTTTTTATTAAAGAAGGAAATTTTTATATATGAAAATTAAATTCTTTAAGACAGTTGACATTCATTATTGATAAATAAATAAATAAATCTTTATTCCTCGACCTTCTTAGAGGCACAAGTACTTGGAGGCTAGTTCAAACAAACATCAATACAATTTAACTACAACAAATTAACAAACATCAATAGAAATTAATTACAACTACTTATATGGTTTCGAATATAGATATAGGTATATAGGTATAAAAAGATTAATCTCCCTTGAATGGATTATTAATTTTCCCATTAGAAAAGGTTATACTAGGTCAGCGTCTGTACAATTGTTTTTTGTATTTCTTTCTGTATTTTGAATAGAATTCGATGTCATCAAATAAGCTTAAAAACAAAATTTTGTAACAAAAAAAACAAAATTCTCAGTTATATAAAGAGAATGAAAAAATAACATTTCCAGAGACTCGCTAGTGAGCTGAAATAAATATTTTTTACTTTATAGTATTTTTATTTAAACCATCATTTACTTATTTATTTGTTGCCTTTATTGGTTGGAACTATATTTATTATACTATTATATTTACATTTTTGCTATTTACAATTTATTTACTATACATTCATTCTGCTCTTGTTTTTAGTTTATATGTGGAACAATCGTTATCTATCATTAAACAAAGAAATAAAAGCATGGATTTAAAAAGTAAATAAGAATTTTATAAATTAAGTATTATAATAAAGTTTATGTATCTACTTAAAAATTCTTTCAATCTGGATCATTCGTGGCAGAAATTAGAAAATTGGGTAAACTTTTTCACGACATTTTAGCTTTTATTTTAAAAGCCTTTTTAATGTGAAAATAGTTTAGGTGATATATCGACGTTGTTATCAACAACATCGATTTTATGATACTCAGTATAATTATGGTTGGGTTGATTGAGCTATATTTATTAAGACTGCCAATGTCTTGTTGTCTTAACAATCAGATTTGATGGCTTTTCGAAATGAAATTACTTATTTATTAAATCCTGATGAAGATGCATTTCCCACACGCAAAATAACAAATTGTTTCAAAACGTGGATGCAAATAATAAAATTAATCACTTAACAAAATGAGAAAGTCTCTAGACACTTAATTAATTGTTGGAACTCTAATTCTATTTATAATTTTTAAAGAGTTGGGTGTCGGTTCAAGATCAAACATTTTCAAGAATAAAAAAGTAAGTAAAATTTCAGGTAGGTTTCACAAAAAATAAAACAAATATATGTTTTAAGTTTGCAACGAAATTTTCTCTGGAGAGAGACGGACTGGTAGAACTTTTAATTGAAAGTAATGGAAGACAGTCCAGGGGTAGTGAAGAAAGAAAAATTAACACATATCCAAATAAGGTGTAATTTATTAGATTCCTTCCTCCTTTCCTTTTAAACCGACGTTTCGGAGGATTTCCTGAAGAAGGAGGGAAGATGTTTCGGAGGATTTCCGGAGAAGGAGAAGAATCGTCCGAAACGTGGTTTGAAAGAGAAAGGAGGAAGGAATCTAATAAATTACACCTTATTTGGATATGTGTTAATATTTTCTTTCCTCACTACCCCTGGGCTGCCTTCCATTACTTTCAATTATATGTTTTAAATTTTTATCTCGATAATTATATTATATTTCGGGTTTTGAGCCTTTCATCAGGAGTTAACATAGAAAGATGAAAGATGTGCTCAAAACACGAAATATTGTATATATATATCGAAATAAAAACTCAAAACATACTATATATTTGTTTTATTTTTTGTGAAACCTACCTTGAAATTCTACTTACTTTTTTTACTAATTCTATTTAATTATTTATTATTAAATTGAAAGTTTATTTTTGCCGAGAGTAGTAAATTTTTTATAAATTGTAGGAGACAATAAATGAGTGTGTCTTCTGCTGGAAAAATAAATTTTTAAATTTATTTATAACGAGACTATAGTTTCAAGAGCTTTGTCCCCTTCATCAGTATATTACAAATGATTCACAGGAATTGATGTCTGAAAGACTTTCAAGGGGACAAGGCCCTCGAAACTATAGTCTCGTTATAGGGTAAATAAATTAAAAATTTATTTTTCCAGCAGAAGACACACTTTTTTATTGTCTCCTTTTATTTATTATTAAATTGAAGTTAAATATGGAGCTCAATAACAAAGCATTATAGAGGCATGTCTTTGGAAAGTATGGATCAAAAAATCTTGATAAATTATATAATTTAACTAGCTGCGCGGCTCGCCTTCGGCGGCCCTTTTGCTAGTCAGGGGGCACTCCCCTGGACCCCCAAACCGATGAACCCCGCCCTCATACCCCACTCCCCCCACCCTACCACCCCGAACCCCACTCAGTACCTTCCACCGCCCGCACCGTACACCTGTGTCCAACTACCGCCCTACACCACCACCCCGCACCACCCCACTACGCCTCTGGACCCTCACCTGAACACCCCACCCCCCACCGTCCCCGGACTCCATCCACGCGCCCTCCACCCCCACCCCACCACCTTAGAAGACATCTGATGTAAATATGAAATTTCATAATAATCCCTTCAGCCGTTTTACGTGAATCGTGAGCAACTTTTTCGGAAACAACGGAAACATACAGACAGACGACATACAGACAGGAATTTTGTTGAGGGTGTTTTCGTTCATAACTTTGCTTGAAACGTGTTCAACCAAAATTTGGCGTGATTTTGAGCAAATGTACAGTACAAAACCTTAATCTTTATAAATATATATATAGATAGCAGGTTTTTTTGATGACATTACTAACGAATAAATTTTGGATAACCTTTCGAATTTCAAAAAAAAAAAAAAAAAAAAAACATTAATTTATTTTGCATCTAAATATTTTGTTTTAGATATTTAAAGTACATGTTTTTGTTATTTTATATTGATTTCTTTTATTTTCTATAAGTAGATAGGGGATGCATAAATCTCCTACTATGATAATAATATTAATTTTGAAACTATCCATTGGCTGTTTGAGTTTTGAAGGGCAAAACAATCCAACTCTACTTCTAAATTAAATTAAATTAAAAAACAAAAAACATATCTCTAAGCTAACTTCGATCCATATCTATAAATAATATGGAGATGACAAGAACCAATTCTCACTCTCATGATTATTATCTTGCTGGTTCTTTAATTCTCCGAATAAATTAAATTGGTTTAATGAATCTTTCACCTCTCTCATGAAGACATAGATAATAATTAATGGCATTTGAAATATGAAAAACTGTCAGATGCAGTTTGAAATCACTTTTTGAGAATAATTGCTATTCAAATTCATTTGCATATATTTTTACCAACGATATTTAAATTATTTTAGTTTTTTAGGATATTTTTACATGTTTTACTCACCAGAATGTGTAGAAAAAATAAAAAAATATCCCCTGTGTTTTTTGAATAAGAGTTTTGTTCAATCATAAATTTAGGTAGCCTGTACTTGAGTTAAAAAAATCTAAATTGAATATAAATGTGGGAGAAAAACATACCAAGAATTAGTCAAACTGTTCTAGGTGTATGAATCATTGAAATGAAAGTATCTATCTCGAGTTTTCAAATTTAAATAAAAAAATTACGCCTCTAGGCCAGATGGGTTAGTTTGTGCGTTTCATGTCTAGAGGGGCTTAGTGGGGAATTAGAAGAAAACAATCTCAATTAAGGGTCAAAGTAATAGTCTTTTAAATTTTGATTCTGAGTATAGAATTCTTAGAAATGCTATTGTGGAAATCAATAAACTCGTATATTTTAGGGATTCTCATGCAAAATTGCAGAAGCGCGTTAATGATTATTAATATACAAAGAGCTTATGAATGTTTAATTTGTTTAAGTCTAGTCAACTTTATATTAAAATTCTGCAAAGTATAATACAAATAAAAATAGTCATCATCATCATTGAGTATACAGTCCTAAGACTGGTTTGATGCAACAATCCGTCTCCACTCGACTCTGTCCCCCGCCAGCTGTTTGACCTCTCTAAATGTCTGGCATCCCATATCCCCAATTATTTGGTTGAAATATTCTAATCTGGGTCTTCCCCTTCCCCTTTCTTTCCCACCTCCCCCTCCAAGATATCCCTAAGCAGTCCCCCATGTCTCAGTGTGTGCCCCATCATCTGACCTCTTCTCTTCTTCAGACTCTTCCACAAGGTTCTTTTTTCTCCGATTCTTCCAAGAACTTCTTCATTTGTAATTTTATCCATCCATTTGATATTCATCATTCTTCTGTAGCACCACATTTCGAAAGCCTCTAATCTCTTTCTCTCCGCTTCTCTAATTGTCCAGGTTTCACACCCGTACATGGCTATGCTCCATACATATGTCTTCAATAGCAACTTCCTGTTTTCTAAGCTGATTGAGGAGGAGCATAGTAGTTTTTGTTTTGAATTAAACCCCATTTTTGCTTGGGCAATTCTTGATTTAATTTCGTTTTCGCTCCTCCCATCCCATGTTATTTTACTTCCTAGGTAGCGGAATTCTTTAACTCCTTCTAGGTTTTCTTGGTTAATTTTGATGCATTCCTGTCTCGTTTGTTCTTTTTTTGTACATACTAGGACCTTGGTTTTATTCTTGTTTATTTTCATTTTGATTTCTTCTATTAGGATTTGGTTAATTCCATTCAGGGCGTCCTCTAATTCTTTTTTATTGCTTCCTAGAAGGGCAATGTCATCGGCAAATCTTAACATAGCGATCTTTTGACCTTGGATTTCGATACCTGTATCAATTTTGTCTTTGAATTCTTTAATCGCTTCTTCTATGTATAAGTTGAAAATCATGGGTGACAGCACACATCCTTGTCTTACACCTTTTTTTATTTTGGCTTCTCTTTGCTCATCTCCAATATTTATAATTGCCGTCTGGTTTTGATATAGATTGTAGATTAGTCTTCTCCCTGAATTTTATTCCCGCCTGTTTTAATATTTTAAACATAATTTCCCAATTGACGTTATCGAATGCTTTTTCTAGGTCTATGAATCCGATGTAGACAGATTCTTCCCTGATAAAAGCCCTTTCTATTATTAGTCTAAGAGAGAGAATTGCTTCTCGGGTGCCTCTGTTTCTTCTAAAGCCGAACTGGTCTTCCCCCAGATTTTCTTCAACTCTTTGTTCTATTCTTCTTTGGATTATTTTGGTTAGGATTTTGGAGGCATGTGAGGTTAGGCTAATGGTCCTGAAATTTTCACATTTATCCGCGCCTGTCTTTTTGGGAAGTGTGACTATTTTGTTTTTTTGGAAATCTTTTGGGATAATTCCCAATTTATAGATTTTGCTAATTAGTTCAAAAAGTTTGTCACGTGCCTTTTCACCAGAGTTCTTTAGGATTTCAGCTTGTATATTGTCTATTCCGGGTGCTCTATTATTTTTTAGTTCCTTCAAAGCTGTCTCGAATTCTGACCTGAGTATGGGGTCCCCTAATTCGTTTTCGTCCACAGATTCTTCTTCTTCTATTGGGTTCATTGTTTTTTCTTCTCCATAGAGTTCTTCTAGGTGTTCCTTCCATCTATTTGCCTGTTCGTTTTCGTTTAGAATAATGTGGCCTCCTTTATCTCTTATGTTCTTGCTTTTTGGCTTGTCTTCTTGAAAATTTCTTTTTATTGCCCTATAGGCTACATCAACTTTTCCCAATACTAGATTTTCGTTGACTTCTTTACATTTTTCTTGAATAATTTTTTCTTTTGCTTTTCTACATTCTCTTATAACTTTCCATCTTAATTTTTTATATGTTGCTTTCCCTTCTCCGTCTTTTTCTGTTCTTAAAATTTCTTCGTTCGTCAATCAGTTGCAGTATTTCGTCTGTTACCCATGACTATTTTAATTTCGTTTTTCTTTGATTGAAGGACTTCGTTGGCTGTATCAGCCAGGCTTGATTTCATATCATTCCATTCTTGTTCGATTTCTTCTTCCTTATTATTTGTGGGTGTTTTTTCTTCCAGTTTCTTATTCATTACGTTTTCGAAGAGTTTTTGGGTTTTCTTATTTTTTAATTTAGATATATCCCAGTTTTTTCGCGACCCCCCCCCTTTTTTATTAGTTTTTTAAATTTTAGTTGGCATTTCATCGCAATTAGATTGTGATCAATAGATATATCAGCCCCAGGATAGCTTTTACAGTCCTTTACTTAAAATAGTGATTATATATAAAATGCCTATAGTAGTAGTTTTAAAATTTCTAAAAAAAAATCAAGAGAGATTGCCATCTACTAATTCCGAGGTGCTTTGGATTATTTTTATTATTGTATAAGGATTGTTTCACCCCTTTGGGAATCAGAATGAAGTAAGTGTGGCATAAGTGTCGCTTATTTCAAAACAATTGGACTAAGCTGCACTTGTGGCGACGACCACTTTAATCTGGTTAACGGACTGTCAGATCTACTCTAGAGTTTCTCTAGTAGTGTATTTGCACCGTTAGAATGGTAAAAGGAAAGAAAATTAACGTCATTTCTGATTTGTAATATTGTCTTGCTTTAAAGGAATGGGTTTTAGCTAATCGATAAACAAGCAAACGTCAAGCAGGGTAAAGAGGCGGGAGGAAAAGGTCCATTGAGAGTGCCAATGTTTGTCAGGAAGAGACAAAAGACAGAGTGTATTTTACGCTGGCTGTCACTCTGCATCGGTATCCGCTTTCCTATTGAGTCCAAGTCACATCGGCTTATTTACAAAGACTGAACCTTAACGGCCGCCTGTCATAAAAATAATGCTATTATAGAAACTTTCCATATTCTCAAAATACAATTAGTAGCAGAAAGGATTTCACAAATACGAAAATTTCGATTTTTTTAAGATTCTTTTAGATTTTAGAAAAATTCTGAAAATTTGTTTAATATATTTTATAAAATAATTATATACAGTTCACTTGTTAAGATGGTATGTACGTAGGGTTGTCAGACGTCAGGTTTTCTTCATGTTTGTTCGGTCATGAAAATCTGGGTAAACCGGACAATCTTTGTCCGGTTTTAAAGAAATTTCGATTAATATCTGGTGCTAGGGGCCACAACCAACATAACAAGTAGGTAGATAGCTGGATCAACTTTGTTCCGTCTCCCTGGTGTAAAGGTCAGAATAACTGGCTGGCAACCCGGAGGTCTCGGGTTCGATTCCCGGCTATACCCAGACATTTTTTCTTGTAAGTACAGGGTCTGGTAATAAAAATTAAGTGGGAGATAAATTTAACCTAATTTATTGCGTGGAGAATTTACCACTGCTCGAAGCCCCTAAAAACCTGGACTATACCTAACTTTCTGAGATTTGGCTCGTGATCCCGGCTTCTTTTCCTTCTACTCTGTTCTTTTCACGATGGAGGGGCCAGCCCATACAGGCCTTTAGGGGATGGACCTTCTCCTTCTCCTTCTCACATCAATATCATTCAAAGAAAAAAAAAGACTGCTCGAACTATGGTCAATATCTCCATGGAAGCAGCAAACTCCTCCTGAACATATTTACGAAGAACTGGCTGTACTTCAAAGTGTTTTTTCTTCTCTTAAAGGCAACTCCATTAATATGTGGTGCAATTTTTTCTAAAAAGAACGAACTCCGAAATTGTTGATAATTGTGCAGTTTGTCTGTAGTATTCCTGTATCCAACGCTTTTGTGGAACGAATCTTTAGCTTCATGGGAATTGTATGGATTGACGAAAGAAATTATCCCGCCGTAAACACTGTAAAAAGTGAATTGTGAGTTTTCTTCAATATAAGTGCGCGTTGCACTGCATTCAAGATCTCATCTCATGCAATAAACCTTTGTTAAAAGCAGTGTCATCGAATGCTAAATATATATAATAATAAAAAAGTAGATTGTAAGCTTTTTTGTCATTTTCAGTAATATTTATTAGCTAATAACATCTAGCAACCGTATATGCACGCGAGAAAGTTGAATTTTGTTTTAGCAAAGTGCGTCTTAGAATCGTAATGTCAAGTGTGTATCTTATTTAGTTCGCGAGATAGATCGATTGGCGGAAATCGTATCGACACCAATCCTTTTGAATCGCACCCTAAAAAGTGATATATTCCTAAATATTTTACAGATGAACAAGAATAGTAGGTATAATACATTTTTCCCTCCACCTAAGTCCGCTATAACTGCACTCCTCTAAAAAATCTAACTGGTTCAACCAAGAAATAAGAAGTATTTAACTAGAAAAACCGAGCCATCTATTATCCAAAAAGCAATACATAAAAATACAATGCCATCTACTAGAAATACTCGAAACTAAGATATTTCTAGAAGTAATTAGGGAAAACATAAACGCTATCTATTAGAAGTAAAAAAAAATATTTACCAACTGCAAAAAACAAGGAGAATATTATATACCTATATGAATAATAGAAAATAAGAATGAAAAATCTTAGATTAATTAAAGGAAAAAAGTCCAAGTATCTTTGAGAAGATTCTTGTAATAGATAAAAACAAAAAGTTTGTTAGAATATTATTTGAACTATATAAAAACATTACTATCCTACAAAGAATAGTTGGGCAATAGAAACTTGCAAATAATATTAGAAGTTGAAAAGTTTAATTTTATTATTATTAATTTAATATTACTTTAAACCGATAATATCGATAAAAGATAATATAAATCTTAACTTTAATATAAATAATATTTTAATATTTAAATTTTCTTTTATACTATTATATAAACTTCTGGAAAAGCGATCCCATTTAATCTTTAAAAGAAAACTACACAGTATACTTGGTTGTCTTTAACATTTTATCTAATAATACTAATTTTAATAAAATGCAAGATTAAAAAGTTATTCACAATTAAAAATTTCAAATGGCCGCCATTTTGAAAATTTTCAAGATAAAATTGAGGTTCTTTTTTAAATAGTAAATAATGTAGTTAAGTACATGTGTACCAAATTTCATAAAGAAATCTAGATCCCTTCTCAAGATAGTCGCTTTTCTTAAAAAAAAAAAAATGGCGGAGAGATAACGATGAGTTTTTGGAAAATGTTTATTGGAACTTTTCATCTAATTTTGATGTGGGCAATCATGGCCTGAAATATTGGAACCCTTTATCTAAATACCCTGTATATCTACAAGAGACTTTGGGTTATTGTATCGGGTGATGCATATAGATCTACCACATTTTGAAGAGGTATAAAAAATGAAAAAAATTAACTAGAAAAAAACTGAATATATTTTTGAAAAGAACATAAAATATTTTTTTTTTAAATGTGTTTTAAACATTATATCAAACAAAAAAAAGTGGGGGTCAAAAATGAAAATTCTAGTCCTTTCTACCAAACTCAACCAAATTTTATATACATATTCTGTGGTCCCTCAGAAGGCTAGAAATGCAAAAACTAATCACCCAAAATGGAGGGAGGGATTAAAAATAAAAATTCCAGCCCTTTCGACCAAACTTTATAGGTATACAATGCATTTTTAGCCTTCTGGGGGTCCACAGAATAAGTATACAAAATTTGGTTGAGTTTAGTCAAAAGGGCTAGAATTTTCATTTTTGACCCTCCTCCCTCCATTTTGGGTAGTTAGTTTTTCCATTTCTAACTTTTTTGGGGCCACAGAATATGTATACAAAATTTGGTTGAGTTTGGTCGAAAGGGCTAGAATTTTCATTTTTGACCCCCCCCCCCTTTTTTTTGTCTAATAATTTTAAAACACATTAAAAAAATTATTTTATGCCCTTATCAAAAATATATTTAGTTTTTTTTTCTAGTTAAATTTTTTCATTTTTTTATGCCACTTCAAAATGTGATAGATCTTTATGCCCCACCCTAAAATGTTTTCAAAGAAAAGAAAAAATTATAATTATTTTATTTTAATATTATTTAGAATTACTAGACTTCGAAATTTTACAAATAAAGATTTAATCTTTGAGATATATACCTATGTCATAGGGGTTCATCTCACATGGTAGCCAATTGACCCGGATCACTAATTTTCGCACTCGTGTTCAAGTTAAAAAAAAACTTTTCTGATATATAATTAAAAATAATCCTTTCCATCTCGGATCTAATAGTTGACAACCTCTTGGGATTTCTTTAGAAACTTACTCTAAAGTCTACTTATTAAGGCATTTGAACTCTTTTTTTGAATATTAATTTAATTTTTTTGGATGATTGGTGGGGTAGAGATGTCGATACAGCTTTTTGCAGAATTCTCAAAGGTAAATGTCTGTCAAATATTACATCCTCCTACAAACCATTATATTTGTTTTACTTTGAAAAAATTGTCATTTTTTTACAAATATAACGAATCATTTGTAACAAAAAAGATGACAGATGCTTTTTATACTTGTTGTTGGATTTATATATTTACATATTTATTTTATAGAAATAAATGTTTTTGCATTTATTTAGACACAGTGCTCTTTTGTTGCTGTTGTTATTTTTTATACTTTTCATCAAATATAAAAAAACAAAAACAAATCCATTCGCCAGGTTTATTAAAATACAAAAAGAAAAAAACTGAATAAAGGTGTCTGTCTACTTATTTATTTATTTTTAATTTTCATTTATCACTTTCTCTTTATCGTTGATAAGAAGAGTCATATGGGGATATATTAAAAAAAAGATTATTGTCTTAAGCCTAGTTTACACGGACTTAGTACTTGCCATTAGTACTATTCCATTTACTAAGCACTTAGCAGACTAACTAGTAGTGGTGATTAGTAGTGGTTCACACGTCTATTCTAACCACTCTAATTAGGGTATAGTGAAAGCTGTAAGATGGCAATTCGAATTGTCAATATACAGGGTGGGGCATAAACATCTACCACATTTTGAAGAAGTATAATAAATGAAAAAATTTAACTAGAAAAAACTGAATATATTTTTGAAAAGAACATAAATTAATTTTTTTAATGTGTTTTAAACATTATATCAGACAAAAAATGGGGGGGGGGGTGGTTAAAAATGAAAATTCTAGTCCTTTCGACCAAACTATGTAAACAAAATTTGGTTAGTTTTGCATTTCTAGCCTTCTGGGGGTCCACAGAATATGTATACAAAATTTGGTTGAGTTTGGTCAAAAGGGCTAGAATTTTCATTTTTAATCTCCCCTCTTTTTCGTCTGATATAATGTTTAAAACACATTAAAAAGAAAAATTATTTTATGTTCTTTTCAAAAATATATTCAGTTTTTTTCTAGTTCATTTTTTTCACTTTTTTTATACCTCTTCATAATGTGGTAGATCTTTATGCCACACCCTGTATGTGCTACTTGCCATTAGTAAATAGAAACCATTTCTATTCACTCGCTCTTGCTACTCTACTAATACTAACCACTTATATTGTGTGTTTACACGACACAGAATTAGTGCGAGTGGTTAGTACTAAGCTCGTGTAAACTAGCCTTTGCTTTATTGTTGTGTTAAATCAGATTATGTTCTCGATGGACATAAATATTATATATAAAAATTGGTATACTTCAAACATAAAAGAAATCAAAGAGGTTGTCCTCTGGTTGATGCATTTTTTTAATGCAATCGAATGCAAGAAGGGGCGCACCAGTAAGATATAAGCCCCTACGGAACTCGAAAGACCCTTACATGACCGAAGAGAAGGGCAAGTTGATCAAGTGAGAGAGTGGAGGCGTAGGTGTTTTTACGTCCTGGTTTTGAAAGTTTGAAGATTATATGATAATTATAAACATATATAGGTATATATAATTTATTTAGACACAAAATAGTCTAAATTATTCAAATTATAAATATAACTTCACTAGTAGCACAATGTTTCAAACTATATAGTAACTATATAGATTCTCACAATCTATATATCCACAATATAGCTACTATATATTTAGTTTGAAACATTGTGTTACTAGGGTTCCCTATTCTTCTTATAAATCTTGCATTATTAAAATGGTAAGAAAAACTCTTAATTTTTGAAAAATTTATTATACCTTTTTCGGCCTTAGTCGAACCCATCTTCAATTAACACAAAATGTAAAATATATATAACAGAATTATTTAGAGTAAAAATTGTTTTGTGTTTACTGAAGATGGGTTCGACTAGGGCATAGGTAATAAGGTATAATAAATTTTTCAAAAATTAAGATGATTTTTCTTACCATTTTAATAATGCAAGATTTATAAGAAGAATAGGGAACTTATATTTATAATTTAGATGCTAGAGACTTTAGTTTTGAAGGTTTGACCTTAATCATAATTTTTTAAAATTATTTCATCTGTTATTTTTCATGGGTTCAAATACCCGATTGGATTTAGGTAAATTCGTTTTGTCTTATTTTATCTTAATGAGTCAACAAACGAATTCCAAATTTCCTATAATGACTGACTTAATTTCGAAAAGGGATTATGTTTATTTTTAGAGTATTTTATATTACGAATAAGAACTACCATTTTATCAAAATATCTTGGAGAAATTCACTTATATTATCCTAATCCAAGATTGAAAAAACTTATTTTAAAAAGACGATTCTCAATTAATATGAGAAATTATTATAAGGTAAAACGACCTCTTCATACTAACATAACTTATGTTTTCTGAAAATAGATATTAGGAATGTTTGGGAAAGTACCACTATGTTATTACAAATACCATTGCAAGTGGAGATTTCTTGTAATGTCACATGTCACATGTTCATTGCATATGAATACATAATCTTATCTCAAATTCTGGGATAAATCTTTTTTCAATTGGTAATCTATAGGTATTTTATAAGAAGTGTATGAGCCTTCATATACCTATCTCATAGTTTGAGATATTTCTTTTTTTATAGTTTTAATTAAAACAACAAAAATAGTGAGAGTATTGAAAATAAGCTTATTTGAAAAATAAACGACTAAAAAAAAATGAAAAGAAAAGAAAAATATTTAATATAGAACTTAATGAAATCCTTTAATAGATAGAATTGAATTTTCCGAGTGGATACGACTTTCCAAATGAAAGGAAAAGTAAATTAAAAAAAAATACAAAGCAAAAATGATATATATATAAATCAGAAATCATTCTTAACTGATAAAAGAGCTTTTAATTCGCTTATAAATTAATTATCGGTTTCGAATTTTTTCCTTCAATTTTTCTTTCTTTGTCTTTATATATATATATATATATATGGCATTTTTCGTCAGGACAATGGCAGAAAAGAAAAAGGGAACAAATCGCGCTCCATTCACACGCATTCCGGAAATTCTCGCAGCCCGGAAAAATATCGCCTTGGGGTTTACGTTTTATTCGAAACACAAAAAGGGAGATAGGGTAAAAAGAAAAAAATGTGAGTCGAAATAGTTGTGAGAGGGCAAGAAATGGTTTGTGTTTGGGGGGTGAATGGGCAGGGGGTGCGTTTTTGGCAAGTGGGTGAGTGTGTTTAAAAAAAACAACAAGTTTATTTGTGACTTGTTCTTTTTTACTCACTCTACATCCATCCATTTGAAAGCGAGATAAACCATCACGGAACTGTTTTAGTTGAGCAGAAGCTCTTTTTACGGGGGCTTAATTAGCCCAGTCGTATTTTAAAATAAGCACGTAGGAAGATAAAAAAATAAAAAAAAATGAAAAATGTTTAGGTCAAGCTATTTATTATAAATAATACATGGTTTCTTTAAATTATGATAATGAATAAACAAGGATAAGCAACTAAATTGTAGGATTTGAAATCTAGAGTTACATCTATAAAAATTATTTTATCTTTTTTTAAGCCATGAAACTGGGATTGAGGATGTAATAATAAAACTCTTAATAGCATACAAACTATTTATTTAATTGTTTTAATTTATTTAATTGTAATAGAAGAGGATGTCTAGTTTTTTTTATTTTACACTGGTGTTCTGCATTAGGAAATTATTCCAAAAAGGACAGACTTAAAAGCTATGACAACAAATTTGGAAATACAATTCTGCAAAACGCTCCATCTCGAAAATGCAATCATTATTTGTAAATTTTTGACTAATAGCAACAGGAATACTATTTTTTTTTTTTAGAAAATCTAATGAGAGTGTCATCCGAGGGGTATACCGCGACCTAATATCGTGTACATCTACTTTCACTTCCACTTTCATTTCAAAGTAGAAGACAGTAAATGAAGGGGCATTATCTAATGAATTTCAAAATAATTCCAGATAATCCCAAAGTCGTGTACACCTAATTAGTAGAGGTAAGTGAAAATCGAATGAGATTCACTAAACACATTTAAATAATTAGTGGAGTTAAGCAAAAGTCGAAAAGAATTCACTAAACACGGCTAAATAATTTGTAGTGATAAATGAAAATAGTATGACGTACTATTCTAAGCCGATTAAGATTATCTCGGAAGATAAGCTAAGAATAGCTTGCACTAATTGCTCTGAAAAGATATGGAGATTGTGAAGAGGGGGGAGATAGGGACAATGGTAGGGGGAAGTAGGGAGAGTACCAAAGGGTATATAAGGAGAAAGAGAGATAGGAGATTGAGCAGTGTTTCTAAGGCAGTGGCGGATGAAACATCAACTGTGAGTATTACAACATGCTCTCTCCACTTTCAACCACCCTCTCAGCTGACACCACCCTTCACTAATAAACAACCCTTCATCCCTTATATTAATTATATGCATAGAATTACAGAAAAGTTTAAATAAAATTTTATTTATTTCAACTTATTGTACTTTTACGTAAGTAGAAATCGTGTGTGTGTGTGTATGTGTGCATGTATGTTTGTATTGAAAGTGAATATATTTTGAGGTTTCAATAACTTAATTAATTCCTGACATCTGTCTAATTTAAAAACCAATACACTTCAGGTACCTTCATTCTTTTTTATTCATCTATAAAATAATTTAATTTTTAATTTAGCAATATTTTTTAATTTCATGCACTATTAATAATTTATTCAAGAAATATTTAGAAAACACTTTGCAGAGCTAGAGAATTCTAAGCCTATATATATTTTTTTTAAGTGAAAATTCAAGAAAAGTTTTAAATTTGCTGCATAAGAGAAAAAATTTAATAAGTAAATCAAGAAAAAGGAAGTGAAAGTCATAAAAACTATGAAGAAAAAAAAACTTTGAATTTATTTTTAGGAAAAACTTTTCCTTTTAAAAAGATTATATGTTAGACATTGGATATAATTTCACCATTTTATAAGTTATTCATATATATATATATACTGTTTGGGCTAATTTCCTTTAATGGAATGGAAGGATATACGCCTGTGACCTTAATTTTAACGTAATTTAATCTTCACTAAAAGTTTACTTATCGTTAGAATTTTTTTTCGCTTTTTTAAATTAAAATTCAAGGGAAAAGTAAATATAAGATAATTATCAATCAATTAAAAATACAAAATTGAATTTTTTTTTCATTAGTATTTTTTGCTAAAAAATAGTACCTATGCAATTTACTTCCGAACCTTGTGTTTTGATTTTTTGGGAATTTTTCGATGAATAAATTTGTATCAACACTATTATATATTAAAAAAATAACATTATTAAAATTAAGTAATATCTGATGGGAATTTATCCAAAAACTAAGAATTTTTCAAAAGTAGAGCCGAGAGGTCACTTTATAAAACTATTTAGTTTTAACATGAAGTGAAAAATGATTTATTTTATTAAATTTTTTGGAGGGTAGGTATATTTTCTAATGAACTCTATCTACATTCAAACATTTAAAATATCCCAGAAGAAATAAAATTAAATTTAGCTTTAATAATATCGAAGAATATTTTATCTTTTATATTTACCTACCTGGTGATTCAAATAGTACAACCGATTGCAATGTGATATTTTAACATTTAAATACATTTTAAGATTGAATTTTCTTCTAGAATGTCTCTCTAACTATATATGGCAGTAAGTTTTATGGTGATTAAAAAATAATAATAATATTTTGGGCTAGTAAGGTGAATAAAAGAGTGCGAACATTACACTAGTTTCACTTAATCCAAAATAAAATGGAAATCAAACAGTTAAAAATAAATATAAAATCTTATAAAAATGAAGTCGGTTAAAAATAGAATTTACTCTCAGCTTAAAATCGAAGAATTTTTTTCGAAATTTTTTTTTGGAAATATAAGTTAAATTGAAAGTTTTTGTGCCGGGAGTAGCAGAATTTTTATATATTGAAGGAGACAATAAAAGAATGTGTCTTCTGCTAGAATAATAAATTTTATTTATTTATAACGAGACTATAGTTTCGAGGGCTTTGCCCCCTTCATCAGTCTATTACAATTGATTCACAGGAATTAATTTATGAATGGGCCTCGAAACTATAGTCTCGTTATAAATAAATAAAATTTATAATTCCAGCAGAAGACACAATCTTTTATTGTCTCCTTCAAGGAAATATAAGTGTTCAAATTTTGAGCGAAACATATATCAAGATGAGTTGCCGTCACAGAGTAGCCATTTGAGCCGGATAGTTATTTTGGCACTCGGGTTCAATCACATTATTCGCAAGAATTTATGTATGTTTCGGACGACGAGACCCCATCCTCACAGGAGCTTACCAGCTCGTCTGCCGAAATATAGGTATATACATATAATAGATTCTTGTTATTTTTTGTGAAACTTACCTAGTAAGTAGTTTATTTGTAATTTTTTTAGTTCATAATTTGTTAATGCTTTTTTCAATTAGCAATAAATGAGGCATTCCACACCAAATCGGACGGTTTGAAAAATTTAAATTTTTAATTTCCTTCATTTTTTGACATTTTTTAGTAAACATCAAAAAACTCTTCCTGGTAAATTTTGAAGTTTTTTTTGATTACAGGTTTAAAAGATATCGAATTTCGAGTTTTTGTCATAATTTCTTCAAAAATGGTTGAAATTCAAAATTTGTTTTTTGAAAATTTTTTTTACATACTTTTTAGAAAAAAAAATACAAAAAAATTATTTAAAGTGTTTTTATATACGATTTTTGAGTTAGAAAACTTTAATCGTGGTTTTGAAACTATGTACTCTCCGATTTTGTTGATAATTTTTTATTCATTCTAGAAATTTTAAGATAGGGTTGATAGTGGTCCTATGATAATTACTATTTTTTTCGATTTTTGAAAATTTCGAAAAAATTTAATTCGCTATTAACCATTGTTAAAATCATTTTTGGTATTGAGTTCCCTTTTTTAGTTATTTTGAATTGATTTTTATCGTTAACAGGTGTTTAAAATAAATAATTAGTGTTTTAGTTTGTTGAAAGAAAATCAAAATCGAAAATCGAAAAAAAAAGTAATTATCACATCTAACCTTAAAATTTGTAGACTAAATAGACGTTTTAAATAAAAAAATTATCAAAAAAAGCGAAGAGTACACACAGTTTCAAAAACAAGATTAAAATTTTCAAACTCAAAAATCGCATATGAAAACATTTTAACTAATTTTTTGTATTTTTTTCTAAAAAATATGTAAAAAAACAAAAATTAAAAAAAATAATTTGAATTTGGACCATTTTTGAAGAAGTTATCAACGAAAAACCGAAACTCGATATCTTTTAAACCGGTGATCAAAAAAATTTTAAAATTTACCAGGAAGAATTTTTTGATGGCTACTAAAATAATTTTTAAGAAAAAAATAAAACCGACTTCAAAAAATTAAATGCAACAAATAAAATACACTAAAAGGTATAAAATAATTATTAACTTATTTAGTTACAACTAAATTACAAAATATTAACATGAAATTACTTTTTGTACTCGGTGCCAATGCGATTCATAAAAGGTATATGTTTGGTACCGACTTAAAAAAGTAATTTCATGTTAATATTTCGTAGTTTAGTTGTAACTAAATAAGTTGATAATTATTTTAGACCTTTTAGTGTATTTTATTTGTTGCATTTAATTTTTTTGAAGTCGGTTTTATTTTTTTCTTAAAAATTATTTTTCTTTTTCTTTTTTAGTGATGTTATTAATAGTGATCATATCATCAGAACTTGACCAAATTAATATGGCACCATCCCTAAGATACCCCTTTCCAATAAAAAAAAGAATCATCAAAATCGGTTCATAGGCACAAAAAAAAATCAGTCTAATAGAGAACCTCCTCCTTTTTTGAAGTCGGTTAAAAATGACAAAAAATGAAGGAAATCAAAAATTTAAATTTTTCAAACCGTCCGATTTGGCGTGGAATGCCCCACATATACTTATCCTACATTATTTGCTATGTAGATATTTTTTATATCAAACAATTTTTCTAAAAAATAGATTTGAGTAAAATTGCTGATTACCTTTGGAGTCTGTGACCAGAGCCATTTGTTTGGGATATTTATCCACGAGACGACGGATCACATCAATTTGCTCGAGTGCCAGTTGAACAGCATCCAGATGTTGAGTGGAACAGGGAACGTAAGCAGACCAAAACTGAAAACAATGAAACCTATTAAAATAATTTGGAACAAGGGGATGTCTTAATTATTATTATCAGCGTTTCCGTCAACAGGGTGAATTTACAAACCGAAAACAACAAAAATAAAACTAATTAAGGAGTATAGAAATGTAACTCGAAAAGTTTTATTAGATGTAGAACATTTCAACAAGTATAAATTTCATCAGTGAAGAAATAAATAAAAAAACAAAATTGTTCTCATAGCATACGAATTTCACATACTTCACAATGAAATAAAACTAATAATAAAATTATACAATTAAAAATAATTTAGATAATATGTTAACTCAAAAACTTTAGCTAGGGTAGAACTAATACTTTGGGAATCTAAATATGCACCCTTACCATAATATTTTGGCTAGTTGGTGGCATAAAATATTTCGAACATCACACTAGTTTCACTTACTCCAAATTCTTAACAACTAACATAAAAATCAAACAGTTAAAAATAAATATAATATCTTGTCAGTATGTCGGAGGCAATTAATTTCTATGGTAAGCTAACAGCTCGGATAGCAACGTTAGCGCTTGGGTTCGATCCCAAGAGGATGAAACCCTCTGAAATACAATATACCTATACTTAATTATCAATAAGATAATTTTTCACTACGATCACACTGTCCCTAAAATATAAATTCTTTTTTTAATTAAAAATACTGGCTCTAGCCAAGAGTTGTCTTTTTGAAAAACATTCCATCTAATTTTCAAAAAATGACCTACTCAAATTCTTTATATTTAGAATATACTAAAAGAGTTCTTCACTGAAAACTTTTGTCAGTCAAAGTAGAATTTTTCAAATCAATTCTTAAATGAATGAAGTAAAATTTCCTTGTATGTCGGAGGCAATTAATTTCTATAGTAAGCTAACAGTCCAGATTGCAACGTTAGCTCTTGGGTTCGATCCCAAGGGGATGAAACCCTCTGACATACAATATATACATAATTATCACTAAGATCATTTTTCACTAAGATCACATTTTCCCTAAAATGTAAATACTTTTTTTAAATACAATTTTAAGATGAAAACAATTTTCAAAACGTTTAATAAATCAGACGTTTCGGGAGAGTTTCTCCTTTATCAATGCAATTTTTAAAGTGAAAAAAAGAAAAAAAAATCAAGAGGAAAATAAAAAATAAGATGTTTTCTCTAAGGTTTAGAAAAAACAAAAACAATATTCTTTTTTTTCATTTTTCTGGTTTTCACTTGAAAAATTGCATTGATAAAGGGGAAAATTCTCCCAAAACTTCTGATTTATTCAATGTTTTGAAGATTGTTTTTTAAAAGATTTATATTCCTTTTAATTATAAAACAGCAATGAAAATTTTTTTCTAAAAAATCTTAATAAAATAAACTGAAAAATAAAAACTTTATCTAAACTTTATCCAAAGTCATTTGAAATATTAATATGTTTATTCCTTTATTATTAATACGATATCACTGGCTATTTGCAGTCCATGTTGACTTAAATTCGAGTGAGATTTTGACATAACTTTTTAGGGGAAAAAGTATTCAAGTGTTAGCAACACTGCCGTTGTTACAAATATTCTTAAGCTATTATATATAATATCATTTACGAACCCCCCCCCCAACCTCCCTTTTGAGCTCATTTAGCAATCAATCAAATCACCTTTTAAATATGAGACACTTCTAATGTAAATATAAGCTTTCTTCGATTTTTCTTTCAATATTTTATTATTTTAAATTATTTTTGAACCCCTCCTCTCCTCTCGCCCTTCTTCTGACTCACTATCAATTTCACATAGTGGGTCATTTTCATAAGGTCTCATACCGTGCATAAGAGAAATTGAATACAAATTGATCAAAGGGTCTAGGTTTGGGAGTTATATTGATAGTTCTATATTTTGAAGCCCTATTCCATAATTTTAGCCCCCGAAAAAATAATTAATCTCTTTTTTGTGATAACCATTTCAAGCGAAATGTAATCAGCTTTTTATTGAAATATATAAAGAATCTACATGTGAAATTTCTTTATTATATTCACACTAGTTTTTGAACTAGAGCGTACACAAAATTTGGTGATGTACTAACTGACATGTTGACAAAATAATTAATATCTTGTAAAATATAATCTTTTTCGATGTTCAGTCATCAAGGACATTTTGTAGAGCAAAACGCGTTGGTTTTGATTAACTTTTTTTTAATCAAATTAGTTTAGCCGTTTTTTAGATATTTCGAAAAAAAGAAAAAAAAAAGACTTTTTTCAAGCACGATTACAATACTTGACTATATACCTAGTTTAGTAAAGTAAAAACTTCAAACGTTTATTATGTATAGAACCAAAAGTTTCGGAAGAATTTCCTTAATTTTATAATAGAATTTTAATTTAGTAATTGTAAAAAAATGAAAAAAAGTTGCTTATATACCTTTTAAGTCGAATGGTATTCACTAAACACGGCTAAGTAATTAGTAGAGGTAAGTGAAAATCAAATGAGATTCACTAAACACGTTTAAATAATTAGTGGAGCTAAGTAAAAGTCGAAAAGCATTCACTAAACAAGGCTAAATAATTAGTAGTGATAAGTAAAAATAGTATGACGTACTATACTAAGCCGATTAAGATTATCTTGGAAAATAAACTAAAAATAGCTTCAAATTATTGGATAAAAATACTTGGTAGGTTTCACATTAACAATTTCTTAATGTGAAACCTACCAAGTATTTTTATCCAATAATTTTAAAAAATGTTTCACCAAGTACCAACACCAAATTCCTTAAAACCTATTAAAAATAGCTTGCACTAATTGCTATCGAGGGGTATATAAGAAGGGAGGAGATAGGGAGAGTATGAAGAGGGGGAGATAAGGTCAAGGGTAGGGGGTGGTAGAAACAACGGAGTGGGAGATAGGGACAATGAGGGGCGATAGGGGCAGTGGTAAGAGGGAAATACGGACAATGGGAGGGGAGGTAGGGAGAGTAACAAGGTGTATATAAGGAAAAGAGAGGTAAGGAGATTGGGCATTGTGTCTCAGGCAGTAGTGTATGAAACATCGACTGTGACTATTAGAATATGCCCTCTTCATCCACCCTCTAAGCTGACCACACCCCTCACTAATAAACAACCATTCATCCCTTATATTAATTATATGCATAGAATTACAGAAACGTGTAATTAAAATTTTATTTATTTAAACTTTTTATACATTTAGTTAAGTAGAAATCGTTGTGTGTGTGTGAATGTGTATTGGTAATAAAAGTGAATATATTTTGAGGTTTCAATAACAAAATTAATTCCTTACATATGTTTAATTTAAAAACCAATATACTCCAGGTACCTCCATTCTTTTTTACGCATCTACACAATAATTTAATTTTTGATCTAGCATTCTAAATTAATTTATTTTTTATCATTTGCTAGAAAGTGAATGTATAATTGAATGCGTGTGTGTGTGTTTGTTGTGAAAGCGAATATATTTTGTAGGTTTGATAACTCAATAATTATTTAACGACATATGTCTATTAGTTGAATAAAAGATTTCACTGTCGATGGTAACAGAATTGTTTTTATTTTTAACCTAAAATAAAAAAAGACATATGTCTAATTTAAAAATCAATATAATTGCAAGTAGTTATTTTTTTTCTATCTCTACACAAACTAATTTGTAATTTAGTAAAAAAATTTTTTTTCTTAATTTATTTATTATTTATCAACCTTTTAATGCGTGAGAAGTGAATGAACAATTGAATGTTGAATGTGCCTGGGTGTGTGATTTTCATGGTTCACTATAACTACCGTTATAATATATGTATATTTATTTAAGTATCGATCTATTTTCGATGCCTTATATAAGTACTAGATATTATATGTATATTCTTTTTGCTATTGATATAGTTGAGCGATCGTTGATTTAGAAAATAAAGCAAAATTATTAATCCATATCCTTACTTCAGTATTCTTATCTCTTAAAAGATTAACATATTCAAAATCAAATATTAAATTAAAATAATAAGTAAATTCACTTGTAATTGACAAGGTCCGAAGTTTTGTTTGATAAAATTTATTCGTATAGTTGAAGAATGTGTCTGTTGGTTTGTAAAAGATAAAATTTTATTTATATTAAATTATTTTCAATACTTGGGTAACGGGTAGGTGAGTACTTCTTTGTACTTATATATATATAAGTACAGACCTACTTCAGGGGATAGCCTACCTGCCCACGTGAGCTTATTATTCTTTTATGAAGAGAATCATGTCCTATCCATAATCCTAACCAACTTTAATCCATGTGTTCACAAATCCTTATTCCTTCGAAATCAAAATGTATCGCGAGTATATTTTTACTTGTGCGTGAGTGTCAGTGAGTTCCTGTGGTGACACCATTCCAGGACCAAGTACGAGACGTTAGCTCTTAAGGTAAAATATCTTTATAATACTCTATTTTTATAATTAAATAAATAAGAAATAGTCTAAATTTTTCAAGTTACTTTTTATGATTTTTTTCACAAAATTAAACATACTAATATTAGGAAGATTTATATAAAAAATACTTTAAATTCACCATAGATATAATTTTGCTAATATCATTTTTTTGTCTTTTTCAGGTAGGTGCTCGTCCTACTAATATTAACATTTTTTAGATTAAAATAATACAAAATTTTTCATTCATTGAATTTTTCAATTTATGATAATTAAAACATTTTTCGAAAATTAAATAAATTAAAGAAATTTTTTCTTTCATTTCAAATAAATATCAAGTAAAATTTCAAATTTATTGAAGATCAGACAATAAAATCATAGATTTAGGACCTTTTCCGAATTGATTTTCTTATTTCCAGAAAAATCAAAACATCATCTTTATCTTTTTCTCCTTTTATCCATTATCCCTCAAATTCCTTACTCTTTCCATCTCGAATCAAATCGCGAGTATATTTATGCTAGTGTGTGAGAGTGAATGTGTTCCAGTGGAGTCAGCATCTCAGGTCCAGACTCGAGACGTTGGCTTTTAAGATAAAATATATATTTAATAATCTATTCTTATAATGAAATAAATAAGAAATACTCTAAATTTATCATATTAGTTTTTTCAAAATTTTTTAAAATCATCAACTAAAATAGATAATATATTAAATAAAATTATATTCCAAATATTTTTATAGAAAAGACTTCAAATTCAATATATTATTTTACTAATATAATGGGTTTTTTTTTCGTTTTCAGGTAGGTGTTTGTTCTACTAGTATATTTTTACTTGTGCGCGCAAGTGTATGTGTGTTCCTGAGGGGTCAGAGTATTCCAGGTCCAGAGGTCTAGTCACGAGACCTTTGCTATTAAGGTAAGATATCGATTTAATACTGGATTCTTATAAATAAATAACTAAAATCAAAATACTCTAAATTTTTTATGTTACTTTTTTCCGAGTTTAAAAAAAATAATAAAATAAAATAGATAATATTTTAAATATCATTATATTGCTAATATTTCTATAAAAAATACTTTAAATTCACTAGGTATATATTTTTACTAGTATCATTTTTTGTTTTTTCAGGTAGGTGCCCGTCCTACTAAAAGTAACATTTAGATTAACTGATTAAGTAGAATTAATAAATTAATTAAAATTAAAAATTTTCTATATTCAATTTTGTAGTCTATTCCTTTTTTCTAAATTTAATTTGAGACATTGGTTTTAAACAATTTCCCTTTTATATTTTCAGTTCAATAAAATTATTTCACATGGATAGATAATAAAATCTGAATTTTGGTTAAAAATAATAATCATGAGTAAATAATAATTAATTCACTTTTAAAAATAATCCCCTTATTTTAAAATTCCCCTCTAAACTTCAATCTATTTTCTGTTTCTGATCTAATGCATAAGTCAATATCGAATCTTCTCTTATCATTAACTACTTTACATACTACACTCAGATCTGCAAATTTTTTATATAAATTCAAATATTTGATAACATTTTTATACAAATGTCGAATGTTTAAGATTTTGATTCGAAACAAATTGCAGTATTGGAGACATTTTACTGGTATTTGTTTCGGGAAAGGTCTTTTAACAATGACTTACCTCAAGTGTAAACGTACTTTGCTACAAATACAATGTCTTCTATTTGTATCAAAACACGTCTTGCCTTGATATTTTCATTAGTTTCGGCTTTCAAATTTCAAATTGTATATCTGAGTATTTAATAGATAATAAAGAAAATATTTAAAATTATCACTCTGTTAGTAGGTCATATCATGTTTGCGATCAAAATTATATTAATGATCTCCATTCAATTATTATTTATTTATCTATCGATGTTGGGGGTGGTGACAGCTACTCGTGGTGCCCCCTGTTCTCGCTAAACAGCTGTCTATGTCTCTGTATTTAAATGAACTATTGAGACATAATCATATATAATATTTACATTTGCATAATTTTTACATACCCTACACATTTCCATTAATAATTAATCAATTTCGAAAACTAAAATATATATTTATATCACAATTATAATTTTTCTTTTTGTGAACAAATTAAAAGCTATTGATTTTACAAAAATATAATAAAAACTACTTGTTTAAATTATAACTAAAATGTATGCAAATAATATTATAATAGATATATATTATATATGAAATTTGAAATTTTTATATTCGAATGAAAATACAAGGAAAACTTATAGATCAATAAATAAAATATTATAACTAGGTCCCTAATTTTAAACAACTTTAATCCGCGTATTCACAAATTCCCGGGACGAGACTTTGACCGTTAAGGTAAGATACCTATATAATTCTGGATTCTTATAATTAATTTAAATAATAATTAATCTAAATTTTTTATATTTGTTAAAAGTATATTTTAAAACTAATCTTTATGTCAAATATTAACTTCCTAGCCTCAGTAGTTTCAGAGTAATTGTGATTACTATAAATAAGTGGTAGCTGGATATATTTACATATTATATAGATATGTAATAAATTATTTTCTTCTTTTTATCAAACCTAACGGTGCTTATTTATATAATTATATAGTACTTGAAAAAAAACTCCATTAAACTAAGTAGTGAGATGAGTAGAAAGTTTTTAAATTTAATTTTTAAATAGCGATCTTTTTATATAAATGCAAAGACGCTTTGGGGAATATCATTTTTAATTTATAAAGTAAAAATAAAATAAAAAAAAAATTCAACTCTCTTTGAGATTTCAATTTTTAATTTTAAATCATAATTAAGTAACAAGAGTGGGTGAAATCGGGTTTCAAATCCTACTAACGTTCTGATCTTACTATAAAACTTTCTCGTTTTATATGAAAGGAGATATGGAAACATGGTCTTTTAACCAAAAAATAAAAATCTTGCCGAGTTTTTTTTTTTTATATTTTGCAATCTATATCTAGGCTTATGAAAAAAATAAAAATAAAAAATAAATAAATAATTTAAAAACTTTTAATAAAATATTACACAAACTACAAAACAATCTAAAACTTACAGTGCAGAAAATTTACATTTATGTTTCTTATTTTTCCCAAATTATTAAAATTTATTAAAAGATATTATTTCAAAATAAATTTGAAAAAAAAATTGGATATTGCTGTAATATGCATTAGTTAACCGTGCATTAAAAATGAGTCAAAATGTTTTAGTACCCCCTGTGGATTGGGGGTAGAATAGATCCACAGTATCTCCTGCTTGTCGTAAAAGGCGACTAAAACGGGTTGAATCTGAAGCTAACAAGGCCATTCAGTAAAACGCTTCCCATTTATTGAATCAATACATCGCTTCGGATCTGGACGGATTTCATGCAATTTGTGAAAATCACGATAGGGCTGACTTGTATTTAGATATATAGAATTAGTGAAGGTACCCTAGTAGCACAATGTTTCATACTACTAACTATATATAGATTTCGAGATCTATATAGCTCCTATATAGTCACTATATAGTTTGAAACATTGTGCTACTAGGGTAGCGTGACATCTATTGACAGTCACATATCGGTGAATAACAACATTTCTCCCGATAATAATACACTTGTAGTTCAATAATGACGAGTGCATCTACCATTGCTGATTTGCTCCAGTAGTTCATGTATGAAAAATGACTATAACAGGTCAAGGAAGGACGACTGAAGTCTGGAAATCATCGGGCTATATAAATTCAATAAATTCAATGGGTTATTTATTTATTATTTTGATATTTGATATGTACTTTTTGTCTTAATTAGGTTAATATATTCAAATACATACATACATAGTATACTTACATAGTATAGGTATATATTTTTGTAAATATCAAAAAGGTTAATAAAATACCAAAATAACCCTGAATTTCACATCTCAGGATTTCGGGTTTCGGGATTTTGGGCTCCACCCAAATTTAATATCCAATAATGGTAAAAACTCAATTTTTGAATTTTTTGACTTATAATAGTTTTGATCTAGCAGGGCAATATTTAAGAGTAAGGAACCTGCCCCTCTAAATCTATTTCTGACCTAGGATTTAGGGGAGCAGGTAGTAAGATAAGTATCATAAAAATATTTTTTAATGTGAAACAAATGACCTAGAAATCATAACTCATAGTAAATGAATATTGCATATAATATTTATTTACTTTTATCTTTATCAAAAAAATACCCTTAAGTATTGTAATGCTGATCAAAACTATATTTTAACACAAAAAATTCAAAAAAACAACATACAATTTTTTATAAATTTTTGATTTTAAAATTGTTTAAAGGGAAAAAAGTTCAAGATTGTTGAGGAATTGAGGCCAAGAATGTATTGTAGTATTAATAAAAAAAGATTAAAGATGTTTCGTCTCATAGTGGAATTATCTTTTGAAAAAGAGTGATAAATAAGATGGGCCACTGAGGAAGTTGAAACGTCTGGCCCATTTAATAAAAACTCTGTTTTTTATAAAACCATTTTGAGTCGCGAAAGTTAAATAATGTAATCAATAATTTCTTATGTTAATTCTACATACCAGGTGCACCGGAAAGTCATTACCGGTTTTTCTAACAGATGTCGCTAGGCTTAAGTATGCAATGTTATGATTTGACACATATGCATTTTATTCTACTGACATCAAGCTTCAAAGCTATACATGTTATATTTTGCGAAAGTAACACCTTCATAGATTTATACCTGTCAAGGTGTTAAAATGTCAAGTTTCATGCCTGAAAACGTGCATTTGCGGCACGCATTACTTTTCTTATTTAATCAATAGAAAAAAGCCGCTGAAAGTCATCGTTTGCTGGTAGAAACTTACGGTGAGCATGCTTTAACGTTAAAAACATGTGAGGTGTGTTTTCGAAAATTCAAAAGTGGTGATTTCGATGTGCAAGATAAAGAACGTTCTGGTAGACCAAAAAAAGTTTGAAGATGCGAAACTACAGGAGTTATTGGATGAAGTCCCAACCCAAACTCAAAAACAATTGAAAAAACAATACACCGACAACAAATGATCAATTTGAACCACACATTGATCGAAAGACGTCCAGAATAGGCCCGAAGACACGGTAAAGTTATTTTACAACACGATAACGCGCCGTCTCATAAAGCAAAACCGGTCAAGGAAGCGTTGAAAGCACTTGGGTGGGACATATTATCGCACCCGCCGTACTCTCCAGATCTTGCCTCGTCCAACTATCAACTTTTCGCATCGATGGGACACGCGCTTGCAGAGCAGCACTTCGCCAATTTCGAAGAAGTTAGAAAATGGCTCGATGAATGGTTTTGCTCAAAGGACAAACAGTTTTTTTTGGGATGGCATCCATAAATTGCCAGAAAGATGGCCAAGATGTATAGAATCAAATGGCCAATACTTTGAATAAATAAATTTTCCATTTTCTTAAAAATTACGTAGTTTTTTTTCGAAAAAACCGGTAATGACTTTCCGGTACACCTAGTATTTAGAAAATTATTTTATTATATTTTGAAAAGGAAAAATGAATTGAACACCCGACTGAATTCGAACCCGTGTCTCTCTCCTTTAGCCGAAGAGTGCCTTTACCAACTAGGCCACGGATGAACAGACAGGAAAGCTTTTTGGATTGAATGTCATTTTTCCTTTTCGGGACTTTTTCTATTTAATGTATAGTTACTTTTTAAACGTTAGTTTTAATTTTTTCTTAAAGCAATTTGAGCCGCGAAAGTTAAATAATGAAATCAATAATTTCTTATATTAATTCGATATATTTAGAAAATTATTTTATTACTTTTTTTTTAAAAGGAAAAAATGAATTGAGCACCCATCGGATTCGAACCTGTTTCTCTATCTTTTAGCCGAAGAGCGCCTTTACCAACTAGGCCATGGTTTTAGGTTGGATGTTTTTTATTTTATTTTTTTATTTATTGTCCCATTCCCTACTATTCCTGTTTTAATTAATATTTATTATGGATGCGAATGATATATCGTTCAAAAATTTAGTTTTTTCCTTTATTGAACATTAAATTTATATACCTCTATGGTTCCCAAACTCCAGTGTTTCTTGGCCTGCACTATTCAGAGATGAGTAAGAGTTATTTTAAATCATTTTATTTTTTAGTTCATTCCATTAAAACTAGTAGCTAAGAATATAGCATATAAAACGACACAGCATTTAATAAAAAAAATTAATTTGATTAAAAAAAAACAATTGTGTTTGTTTCTCACCTCATTGAGTTGAAGAGCCCTACCAGGACTCATTTTAAACAAAACAAAAACCATGTACTATGCTGGTAAATTTTAAAGCGAATGAGTTGTAAAATTAACCAGAAAAGAGATGAAATAGAGGTTGAACTCGGTGGGTTGGAAGGGCAGACATACTTTATAGCAAGCAGAGCTGAGAGCTGAGTGCGTCTTAAACCTTACAAAGTTTCCTCAACCAAAAAGATGTTCATCTTGCAACATAAACCATTCGAATATTTTAACATCAAATTTATAACCTATATAGAAGCGCATTCAAGAAAAACATAAATTTAGAACGGTAAATGCAATTTATTAAAAAAATAAAATATATATTAATATTAAATTTAGTTGAACCTGGTTTATAGGTACATTATTTAAAAAAAAAATATATATTTTTTTACAAATCAGTGAACATTGAACCTTATTATATTAAACGAGCAATTCTTGTATATATATATATATATATATATATATATATATATATATATATATATATATATATATATATATATATAATTTGCAGTAAAAACCCGTTTTTACTAAGAACGGGTTATTACTAGTTAAAAACGCGTTTCATTGAATACTTTTTGGCAACTAGATTTTACTGATATTCGTTAAGTTTGATCCGAGGGGTGAACCGCGACCTAATATGCTGTACACCTACTTCCACTTGTACTTCCAAATATTTCCAAGTACTTCCAAATGTTTCCAAATACTTCCAAATGTTTCCAAATACTTCCAAATATTTCCAAGTACTTTCAAATATTTCCGGGTACTTCCAAATATTTCTAGGTACTTCCAAATATTTCCAAGTGTTTCCAAATATTTCCAAGCACTTCCAAATATTTCCAAGCACTTCCAAATATTTCCAAGCACTTCCAAATATTTCCAAGTACTTCCAAATATTTCCAAGTACTTCCAAATATTTCCAAGTGCTTCCAAATATTTCCAAATACTTTCAAATATTTCCAAGTAATTCCAAAATACTTCCAAAGAGGTGTACACCTACTTTCAATGGCGGATCACCCCTCGGTTTGATTCAAAGGTCTAGAATCTTCATTTTTGAACTTCCGCATCATTTTGGGTGTTTATTTTCAAAAAATTTTTAAACGATAATGTAAAAAATTAGAAGCAAAGTTGTAGAGTATATAATTTTTGACATTTTTATTTAAAAATTTTTGAAAATAAACACCCGAAATGAGGCGGAAAATAAAAAATGAAGATTCTAGACATATGAACTAAACTCAACCAACATCAGTAAATTCTAGTTGCCACAAAGGTATTCAGTGAAACTTGTTTTTGCTAGAAACTGTTCTTACTGGAAAACGGGTTTTTACTGCAATATATATATATATATATACATCATCATCATCATCAGCCTGTCGATATCGACAATCCACTGCTGAATATAGGCCTCTTCCATCAAATGGAAGGGGGTTGGCATTAAGTCACCACGCTTGCCAGACGGATTGGTGACTAGGAATCAGATTATAGCCGGTCAAATATCAATGCAGGGACTTGGACTCGAACCCGGGACTCCTGCTTAGAAGGCTAGTGTCTTTAAGCTCTCGGCTAATCCGACTTCTCCATATATATATATATATATATATATATATATATATATATATATATATATATATATATATATATAAATTTTACTACAATTCCCATCTGTCTGATTTTTTGGGGAATCGAGACAGATGAATTTTGTTCAGATATTCAATAATAAATTTTATTTAGAATGTTTATATGTTAACATTAAATGAAAGCGAAAGTTAAAACTTTTATCCGGTCACTGTCCTATTTTGGTGCAATTGGGACCAGACTCGTTTTGATAGTGAACCAAGAGTTGAAAAAAAGATACAGGACCCAGCCGGGTATGATCCGATATCTTCCGCGTTAAGCCCGCAGATGCCTTCTCCATTTAGGCGATGGATCCGCTGACTAGATCCTATAATCAAATTTTTATATATATTCAACTCTCTAGTTCAATCGCGTTTTCTTCTATTTTCCTTATAGTATGGTTCTTATAAATTTACTTCAATTCCCATCTGTTTTTTTTCAACTCTTGTATAATATACAATCGGTTTCTCGAAAACGACTCAACCGATTTCGATGAAATTCACGGGTTCTGCATTGGATTTTTGACGTTTCTATTATTATTCATAATCAATGCTGAAGACATTGAGAAATCGTCTTAAAATCTAAAATATCCATCGATTCTCATCTACATGAGGATTAATCATTTTCCATTGAATTTTCAACATTCCGACTATTATTGGTAACCATTGCTGAAAACATGGAAGAATCGACTTAATAACAGGTCTCACTTTTGGGAAAAAAATATTTTGATAGGTTTTTTATGAAACTAATTATTTTTATCAAAATAAAACAAGTGGTTGATTAAATAAAAAACACATTACCGAACGAAGATCGTTCCTCCAGGTACTAATACATTAAGCCGCGAGAAATAAAAGGGCACATATACCTAATGGAAATTCGATTTATTAAAAAAATGTAAAGTTAAACCTGGTTCATAGGTGTATTAAAAATTTGAGGGTAAATAATATTTTATTCTAAAAGATAAAATAATTAATTAGACTCACTTCGCTTCAAAAAGGAAAGAAAGAATTAAAAATAAATAAATAAATATGCTACACTCTCTCAAGCGCTATCTTGATTTACATGTCTCGTCTTTTCGCAAACAAAAACGTATTCTACGTTTATTATTCATTTTTTACTTTATCCAATGCGACTGGCTGGTCGCTTCCGGATCCTGATTTCAGTAAAAGAGGCTGACGAGAGGTATACATTCATAATGGCGATATAGCTTAACTTTGGGTTTTAATTTGGATATAGATAATGCGAATAGGAAAAATATTTAGTATTTTTGAATAAATTCAATATTCCAGCCGGCTTGAGAACTTCACCCATTGATCAGCATAAAGAATAATAATATTTCATTTCATTTTATGAGCCATTAATCAATACTTTTATCGTTTACAATCACAAGTCAAAAAATAATTGAATATGTAGCTCTTGTCTGAAATCAAACTTGAATTTGAATTATTTTTTCCTTTAGAGCTTTTTAACTTCATATTTGTTTGTACGTATAAGAAAAATATTGAATTATAAAATACTATATTTAAGAGCCTAGATTAATTTGTAACAACGCTGAAGAGAATTTTCTTTAAAAAAATTACCCTCTTGCCTAGAATCGAACCGACGAACTCTTGAATTAAGGGCACCAGCTCTAGCCATTACACCAATGCAATATTAATAGTTATACCTTGATTTCTGTTACTAAAATTATATATTTTTGATTTAGACTTTGTGTCGAGATAATATTGTATTCATTTGAACTCGAATGAAAATGAAAAAAACACCAATAGATTTTAAATTAAGAAACATTAAATATATATTAATTAACGAGGCAAATTTGAAATATAATTGTCAGCTCGGGTTTTTAAACTGATGGCTCCAATGGATTTTCATTAACCAGGCAAATTTGAAATATAATTGTAATTTGGACTCGAATTTTGAAAATGAAAGACTCCAATTCATTTTAAATTAAGAAACATTAAATATATTCCTCCCCCTCCCCCCTCGCCACTCAAAAATTAAAGAGGCAAAACTTTTAAGAGACGATGTATTTTCGGTAGTTTGCGGTTATACATTTGGAGTGTGGTTTTTTAAGAGGAATAAAATTTTTGGACCGAGACGCTGCTCGCCAGGTCACCAGCGGAGGGCCGAGCTTCGAGGGCGTGCCAAGGCACGCATGAAAAGCTCGTAAATAAATAACTGTACTAATTAAAATCCTCAAAATGTAGTCTGAATTTGAACTTGATTTATGACGTTGGTGCGCCTGTATTTAGGCAACATTTTAGTCGCAGCAGAATGAAAGCTGCGTAAGAGCTAGGCGAGTCCAGTCGTTGGCGGAATGCTCTAGAGCAGCGGTCTCCAACCTTAATTTATGCGTGAACTACTTTCGAAGTTAAAATCATCTGATGAACTACTCGTTACAAAAAATTTACTTATAGCTTATACAACCTTATTTATACAATTTTATTTATATGTCAACAAAAAAATTGACCAAATCTTTCAAAATATTTAAAATTATATATGTAGTTATATTAAATTTTCTATCAAAGTATTTTATAATATGCATAGCTCAATAAATATTTTTTTAATTTTTACTATTTACTATTTACTATTTACTATTTTTAAATCTTTAAAAGGATTGTAGGGAGTTGGACAATAATTTAAATCAAACGCAAATTTTCTTAATTAAATGGGCCAAACGTTTCGTCACTGATTAGCGACTTTCTCAGTAGCTCATTTGATAAACTTATTTGTTAGGAGTTCTAACTATAAGAAAAAACATTTTTAAAGGTTATGTCTTTTTCGCAACATCAATAATTTGTCATTAAAACAATGAAAAAACATATAAAAAACAATTTAGATTGTCTCTTGTTATCACAAATTTTTATACTTTATATACGATCCTTTAAAAGATTTGATTATGAATGCGAACAATGAAATATTTACCAAAAATTGTCGCGAGCTATAAAAAATGGCGCCGCGAGCTACCGGTAGCTCGCGAGCGGCGGGATGACGACCGCTGCTCCAGAATTTATGGCATGTAATCCATCAAGTATTTATGAAAGGATAATTTTATAGATAAGATAGAGTGGTGCCTCAGTTCCGTTTTATTAATGTGATTTTGCTTTTTACTTTTTGCGAAGCATGGGTAAAGTATTGGAATCAGTCTCGCACTAAGCGCGACTTAAAAGGGTCCTCACGTAAAGACTACGGAAGCCATGGTCTCAAACAAAATCATAAATTGTAGTATTCATTCAGGTTGAATTTTAGCTTTTTTAGAATCTATCGTTATTTTGAATTTTAAGTCAACATGGACTTCAAATAGCCAGTTATATCTGATTACTAATAAAGGAATAAAAATATATTAATATTTCAAATGATTTTGGATAAAATCTAGCAACGATCCATTGCAGTTTATTATTATTTTTAAGTGAAAAAGAAACGTGAACTTAAAATCATTCTGATTATTAGTTTTTTTATTTAAAATTATTTTCTCATAAAAGTTAATTGAGCACATAATTATTTTATTTTTTTAATCTTTAAAGAAATTAGTTTTTTTTTTTAATTTTGGTCTTTAATAGTGAAATTAACTTACTCCGATCAGCTAGAAAAAGTCACCAATAGGCTGAATATTCTGTCAAATTGACACGTTATTGTTTAGCATGTAGTTATTGACATATAATTCGATAATATCGATATTATTTATCATATTAGTATGTAAAGCACAAAATCGATGATAAATTATTATTTTCGTTTAAAATACTTAAATTGAATTATTCAAAAATAAAATCGGTAGAAGCAATATAATAAAGAGATTATTAAACAAATATATTTAATATTTCTTCTTAAATAAATCGAGTGGGATGAAATATAAGAATCAAACAGAATAAATTAAAAAAAAAATGAGTAGAAAAAATAATTCAAAATGTTTAAAGATTTCCTTAACCCCTTCACACCCTTTGCTTTCACCCAACCAACCCTTTAGCCTTATCTCCCATTCAGTCACGATAAATTATATTCAATATAGCAAGATAAATGGAGCATGAAAAAAAAGATTTTTATAAAGTTAGAAATTGTATTCGCAAAAAGAAAATGGATAAAATAAAAAAAAAAAAAATACATATATATATACGGGCAAAAAGGAATATATTATTCAATTCAGGTAATAACGAGAATTTGATTGATAAAATATGTCAGCATTTGGTGATATATCGCTATTAATTTCAAATATAGATTTCGAAGAAAATACCATGAGTGTGTGTGTGTGGTGGTTGAAATATTTAAGGGTGAACATATTTGAAAATAGAAGTTGAGGGAAGTTAAAAAAATGTTCCGTTTCCCTTTTGAAGGTGGCGGAATTACCCGAAGGGAATACAAATTAGAATTTAAGGTAGCTTCAAATTGAAATAGGGGTAGATATTTTTATTTATTACTCCCATTTTCAAATCGGTTATCTAATATTATGGCTTGTGTGAGTACCGAAAGATGGTCAATTAAACATGGAGCTATCACTCACATTCCAGTTATTATATTGATAAATAAAAGGTCCATTTTATTACTTTTCATAACAAAAATAATGTTTTATAAAATAATTACTAAATTTCAAAAATTAGATGAAAAATTAATTACACATCTTTTTTTTTAATTTTGAAAGTAATAATAGAAATATTTTCAAGTGATAACTTAGAAGGGGAAGATTATATAAATAACATAAAAAATTATCTCTCAGAGATACAGCTATTAAAGTACATTTAAAGGGTACTTATCCAAGGCTTTCAGACATATATTTCTATTTCTGTTTTTCTTGATTTTTGTTGTATTTATTTATTTACTTATTTATTTATTAGCTATCTATTTATTTGTTAATTTTATTCTAGTCTTTCTCCCTGAATGGCCCTTTTAGTGTCAATCAGGGTGATCAGTGATAAATAACTGTGATATTTTGAATGAATGTAAGAATGAATGATATAGTATGTAAGTTTATTTTATATTTATTTATTTATTTATACTTAATTTTAGTCTTCCTCCCTGTATGGTCCCTTTACAAACAGATAGGGTGGTCTGTGATACTCCAGTGAAATCTTAAATGAATGGAAGAATGCATGATTTAGTATGTATTTTTATCTATTTATTTATTTTATTTATCTCCCTGTGTGGCCTCTTTACAACCACACAGGAGGGTTTGTAGTAATTCGCTGTGATATTCCGAAATAATTTTGAGCTGTATAGCTAAAACAAGCATAGTGGTGTCAATGGCCTCATAGCCGACACGCCAATAAAGAAAAAAAAATAATAAAAATAATTTTTAAAAATTCATGAATATATTCTAATAAATGTGTTTAATATTTACATTTTCAAAATTGGAGTTCACCAATTTCAAAATAATCGATCTAATTATGAAGATTTGCAGTTTATGAGGATATGGTCCTTTATCGATAGGTCTATTAAGGTGAAGAAGGAATTGGGTAGTTTGTGAACAGTAGAAAGAGACAGAGATAGAACTTTTATTATTTAAAAATAAAATTTATTTTAACAAATTTAATAAAATGAATTTGGTAATCATTAAAAAAAATTCAAGAAAAATAACTTATTTGGATCTTATTTATTTAACGAGCCGAAAGAGGGACATATAGACTGACAGACATACAATTATATCAACAATAATAGGGTTTGATCAATGTAATTATATTATATTATGTCTGGGTTGATTTAGATGATTCTGAATGATTCATTTATAATTATTTTTTATAGAGCCTGATGAAGCCACAATAAATTGGTAAAACGTTGCAATTGATAGTAAGTTTTAACACGGTGTTTACTTGTTCCTTTTTTCCTCTGATTTGTCACATCTAATTCTGATAATGGAACTGAATAATAATAATTATTAATATTTAATTTTGTGATAATACTAATGTAAAAAATATATATATTGATTTTATAAATGTTAAAATATATGTATAATACTAGCACCTCTGATATGACATCAGCGCCGCTCCGGTGTTGACTATCTTAACTTAATTTATTACTCACTTCGTTTTCTACTCGAGTCCATATAACATGCTATAAGTATATTGCTTTTTCCTCATGTATTATTCTATTTATTGTAATAATGTGCAACCTCAATAAAACGCTTTATATATTTTATCTATAAAATTATCTATCATTGTGATACTCCGCTATCCACACCTTTTTATACCTCTTAACAACAAATACATTTAGAAATCCGATACATAATATCATAAAGTTTTTAACCATTAAATTTTTTCCATTCAAAAGTCTAATGCCGATAGGTGCGTTAAAATTTTTAGAGAAAATCAAGATAGATGAATTATTTATAATAAATAGTTAAATTTATCGGCAGTGTACATTTATATTTGCTAAATATAAATTAATTAAATTTTTCTACAAAAATACTAATTTTGCTAATTTGGCTATTTTTACAGCTCCCTTACGGAGCCGCCTTATTCAGTCGCCTTTATCTGTATCATACTAGATCGGCACGGCCCTGATTATAAATAAATACAAATCATTTATAAAAACAATATTGAAACGTTTATTGGAATACCAAACGTTTCGGTAGAATTTCTCCCTTCATCAATTGAATTTTAATTTAATAATTTTAATAAATAAAAAAAAGATTGCTTCAAGAGATGAATATTATAAGCAACCTGTTTAGTATTCCACTAAATGTTTCAAGATTGTTTTTAAAACAGATTTGTATTTATTTATATCAGAGGTCGGGGAACTTTTTTAGCCATTACCCCAAAATATTTTTGAGTAGGTCGCTGTTACTCCTACATTCTGAAAAGCAAAAAAAAGCAACGTAAATGTGGATATATTATTTATTATTTATTAAATTAAATGGAATTTACACGAAAATTATCCGTAAGTAAATAAAAATTGTAAACATTAATATAATAATTCAAACTCTTTTACGTTTTAGAAAAATGATGTTTCATTTTCGATAAAATGACTTCAAAATTAAGACTTTTTGACCAGAGCCCAATTTGAATACAGTATTCGGGAAATACTACAAATAATAAATAAAACCATTAACAAATCATTTTATAAATGAATTCAGATTTAGTTATACTTAAATATTTTTAAAGTTTCAACAAAATAAATAAAATATTGTATAAAGCTTAAATGAAAAGAAAACTAGCGCTATGTGGCGGGGCCGAAAACTTAAACACTCTGTTTGGGGCCAAAATAACAATTAGTGAAGTTGGCTTGGAATTGAAAAAGCGACGTTTAATGACTGCTTTTTAAAAAAAGAATAAAATATGCGAACACTCACTCATCATGACAAAAAACGTAAAACTTTTATTAATTTTACGATTTTGAATTCCTGGAAAAGATATCAAAGTAAAAATTCTATAATCTATATATATAAAATTAAGGTTGTGTCTGTGCATTGCTCCAAATCACGCCAAATTTTGGTTGCACACGTTTCAAGCAAAGTTATGAACGAAAACATCCTCAACAAAATTCCTGTCTGTCTGTATGTATGTCTGTCTATTTCATGTGGTTTCCGAAAAGTTGCTCACGATTCACGTAAAAACGGCTGAAGGGATTATTATGAAATTTCATATTTACATCAGATGTCTTCTTACTTACGTTTTTAGCTATATAACGTTTTGATATTTTGACCCCAGAAGGGGGTTTGGGGGAGCGCACGAATGAAAATTATCAAATAACTCCTAAACTATTAACCATACGGCAAATTTTATAATAAACAAAGTTGTAGGGGATGTAATTTCTGACAACTTTTGTTTAAAAAAATTTCCCCAAAAAACCACCCAAAAAGGGGAGGGGAGGGTGAAAAAATGTAAATTCTTGCCCTTGGAGCAAACTCAACCAAATTTTGAATACATAATCTCTGGGCCTCTAGAGCTAGAGAGCTAGAAATGCAAAAACTAACTATCAAAAATGGGGGGGGTGTCAACAAATGAAAATTCTTTCTCTTGGGCCAAACTCAACCAAATTTTGTATACATAATCTGTGGTTCACTAGATTTTTTTTTTTAATGATATTGATGTGAGAAGGAGATACACCAGAAGGTGGATCCCCTAAAGGCCTGTATGGGCTGGCCCCTCCATCGTGAAAAGAACAGAGTAGAAGGAATAGAAGCCGGGATCACGAGCCAATCTCAGAAACTTAGATACAATTCAATATCCAATTTACTAAGGTTTTAGGGGCTTCGAGCAGTGGTAAATTCTCCGCGCGATAAATTCGGTTAAATTTATCTCCCACTTAATTTTTATTACCAGACCCTATACTTACAGAAAAAATGTCTGGGTATAGCCGGGAATCGAACCCGAGACCTCCGGGTTGCCAGTCAGTTATTCTGACCATTACACCACGGAGGCGGAAGGCTAGAAATGCAAAAACTGAGTGCGCAGGGTGGATGCGGGGGTGGAATGGGGGTGGGGTGAGGAGCGAGGCGGATTATGGCTGGGGTGCAGGGGGTGGTGCGGGTTGGAGTCGAGGGGGCATAGCGGGGGTGTGGTGCGCAGAGTTGGAGGGCACGGAGTCGGGTCCGGGGTGAATGGGGTGCGGGTTTCGAGGTGGGTGGGTGTGGGGGGCTGGGGTTGGGAGGGGGTTAGTGGGTTAGGGTGCGGAATGGAGTGTTGGGGTGGTGGTGTGTGTTGGGCATGGTGCGGGGTGGGGGTGAGGTGGGGTTCGGGGGCTGGAGGTCCAGGGGCGTGCCCCTGGCTAGCAAGAGGGCCGCCGAAGGCGGGCCTTGCAGCTAGTAGTTTTATAAAATAGAGAATTTTAAAAATGTCCTTATTACCCCCGATAGTTTAATTCTTACCCCCTTTGGGGTAATTTTCCCCAGTTCCCTGACCGCTGATTTATATATCTAATCACAATCAATAAGAGGGGATCCTCATTGATTTCTCTTTGCGTATAAACATTTACCATGAAATTGATAAATTACAGTCAAAAGTTAAATGAAAAGTTGAATTAGCCATCTGGAAAATTGAAGAAAAACCGCTGACACAATATAACATAGTATAAATATACGGGCGTAATAAAAGAAAATAAACAAAATAAATAAATAAATAAAAATGCCTTCATTTTTTCGCGAAATAAGAGAATAGTCAGCATTCCTTACATTTAGAAAGAAATGTTTGGGGAGGGATGTAGGGGAGGATTCCTTGAGAAAAAACAAAACAAGATAATTAAAAAAGAAAAAGGGACAATTGGAGGGGATGATAAAGAGAAGTTTCATTTATCTGCTGGTTACACGGCGGTGCAAATGGCTTACAAGTAGTCAAATATCGCCTCGCAGAGGAAAATGAGGCGTTATAAGTTTTAACATAGTGGTAATGTATAAATAAATATTCATACAAAATCTACTGTGTTTTCTACATGTTTATAATTACTATATAATTATAACAAATACATAATTACAATAATACTAATTACTATATCACTACTATATAATTACTTTAGATAAGTAATAAATTGTGTTCTAATTCCTTAATATTTTTCAGTTTACATTTTTTTAAATTACTGATTCAAGAATCCAAAAAGAATAGTATACAATTTTTTCTACTTTTTAATATAACATTTATACTAAAAAGACAGTCTTTTGGAATTTTTTAATTTGATGAAAATAGATGAAATTTTTTAAAATTTCAACATATCAATCGTTACAATTTTGATTTTAAAGTCTATAAAAATAACAAGACTAATTTAAAACGAGGACATCTATACTTATAATCGGCTTGCCCGACGACGCCGACTTGATTTTTTTTTAATTTTATGACAAATACAAATTTATTAAATTTAGGAAATTTAAATGATTATTTCAACACGGACTAAAGCTAGAAGATCAAGTACAGTCGATGGTGGGAAGTAATCTCCGAAATCGAAGCCTCAAATACAATGTATGTATACATTATTTCATGTAAAATAATTGCTTCAATAAAATTATAGTACCTGGAGCCACCGAGCGATGCACGGTAACTCCTGACCCCCCCTTCCGAAACCAGACACCTCGTCCCCACCACTGCACCCCCACTCCGCCCACCCCACCCCCGGATCCCCCACAACTGCATCTCACCTCCTGGACCTCCCACATCCACCCCACCCCGCACCCAGTTTTTGCATTTCTACCTTTCTAATGGTCCACATATTATGTGTATATTTGTTTACTCGTACACCAATTTGCCCACATTTGTTCATATTGATAAACATTATAAAAAATATAAATAGGAAAATAATAATAAAAAATAATCGTATAGGATCTGAAATAAAAACATAAAATTAAATAAGATTTGTTTTCAAGTTATATAAAAAAAGCAACTTCAACCACTTTATTTGTAAACACACCTGTTTTGTTATGATTTAGACACCTGTTAATTTTTTTTTTTTTTTTTTTGGCTTTTCGGCCATGGTAGCCATAAGCCATTTACGATACTATTTATTTTTATTTTTAAATTTGTCTCTACCTCGGGGTCAGATTTTAGCCGGATGCCTCGAGCCGGATTCGAACTCGGGTCCTCTTGGTTAGCTGGCTGACATGCTACCGCCTAGCCTACCCGACCCCCTGACACCTGTTAATTAAAAACAAACAAAAAATTCCTAATTTTAATATGATATATTGATATTTGCTATAACCTATTAGTGGGTTTTAAAATTAAAAAACCAATTAAAAATAAAAGATAATTGAAAAAAATTTAAACAAACTTTTTTATTGAGATTTTCATCTATCAATAATTACTTTAATTAAGAAAAGATTAATTAAGATTAAATTTGTCGAGGACCAGACCTATCCACATCGCTTTTTCATCCTCAAAACTTTTTAATAGAATTTGTTTCATCAAAATCGGTAGAGCCGTTTTAAAATAGAACTAAGATACAAATATATATATAAATAAACAAACAATTTTTGCTCGTTTAATAAGAGTAGATTATTATATTAAAATTATTTCATATTTCAAAACCCACTAGGGAGTCCAGGCGGCTTAGCCCCGTGACCAGCAAGATGGCCTCCCAAGGCGAGATTTGCAGTTGATAAAATTATAAATTTCCTATTTTTTAATACAACCTGTATTTGATAGATATTGACAAGTCACCCATAAATATGTAGAAAATAAGGGAATTCATTGAAAATGATAATATTGCACTTTAAATATAAATTTTTACTTTATCATACAGGGTATGATCAAGTATTGTTTTAAAATTAAAAAAAGCCAGCTGATAATGGTAAGAAAGCGAAAAGCTAACGGGAATTTATTCATATATAGATAATAATTTTCTTTCTTTCTTTTCAGTTGACTCGCGAACACTGGCGAGTGAGGGTATCTGCTGTCTGTATTCTAGAGACCATAAGTCCATGGCTACAGATGGGATACACAGAACCCCTTAAGGTAAGAATAACCGTTTACTTATTTATATTATATTACTTTACCATACAGGGTATGGTCAAGTATTGTAATCGTGCATGAAAAAAGTGTTTTTTCCTTCTGTTTTTTTAAAATATCTCAAAAATGGCTGAAACTATTTTGATTAAAAAAATTCAGCGAAACTATGGCATTTCGTTCTACAAAAAGCCCTAATAAGTGAACATCGAAAAAATATATTTTTCGAGATAATAATTGTTTTATCAAAATGTCTGTTAGTTAGTCTGTCTGTCTGGTTGTCTGGTTGGGTGTTCGTTAGTCTGTGCGTTACCAAATTTTTGTGGACGAGCTAGCCCAAAAGCTAGTGGGAATATCGAAATTTTTTAAAATTACAACTAAAATTGTTTACGTCCTTTGTGTTAAATTAGAATTGATGACTATTTTTGATTTTAAGTCGATTCCTCCATGTCTACCACAATGGTTGATTAAGATTAATCAAGTCATTTTCAAGGGTATTAAAGGAACTAAATTCATAATAAATAATGTAACAATGTTGGGCTGTCGGGATTTTGACTTTTCAGGATTTTAGGGTGTCGGGATTTTGTTATGTAGCTAAACGTTTTATTTATTTTTTTTTCGATTATTTCTTTGCTGTTTTAATTTTTTTATGTGGATATGCTAACCAATATTTTAATTCTTTATTTATATTTTTAACTAAAAAAAAAAAAAATTGGGGGTCCAACAAAATCTCTTTCCCGAGGACCCCATATTTCCCTAATCCGGCTCTAAGGGTTGACCAGTCCTCCTTTAAAGATTGGACTCTCTATCTCTGTGTGTGTGTGTGTTTTGGACCAAATCATCACAGCAATACTTTGAACCACAAGATCAATAATTGAGTGATTCTAGTTAGATTTATCAACACTTGAAGACGCTTTCGGAATTAGTTGGCACTTAAATCCAATTCAATGGTCTATATAATCTCCAATGGCATTTACCCCCTCTCTCTTTCATTCCTTCTTCCTTCGGAAACATGTCTTTCGCACTCGTCCATTTCTTATGAAATTTTTTTTAACCCAATGTCAGAGTTAAAAATACGTATCATTTCCTTTCCTCGATAGCCATTTTTATTATAAATTATAGTGACCATGTGTTGGCGTTCACATTGATATTGCATTGATTTATTGAGTTCCGATGATAAAATAAAGATGGCTGACTGCCCAGGCAATGTCGTCATTTTAACCCCCACCACACAAAGTCCTTACCCCTACCATCGTATCATCTAACATACTTTTTAACTAAAATGAAGTCTCTCGTATAAGTAAGATTAATTAAATTCCACAAGATATTCGTTCGGTCTAATGAATAATGATTTTATTTTTTGATTAATTATCAACTTTCACTGGTGACTGGGTATTTTAAGATATAGAGGTAAAGGAATAATATTTTATAGCTAATTAATGGTGTAAATTGAAAATGAAGTCAAATTCTGAAGTTAGAAAGCTCAAAATCTAATGAGTTTTTAACTACAGAAATATGTAAAGTAAAAAAAAATTTGAAATTTTTTTTTAGAACGACTCGTGCTAAACAAGCATCTGCACTTTTATTTATGTGAAACCTACCTAGTATTTTATATTTTAAATTTTAAAAAGTTTCTAAAAAAAAAATTTCAAAAGTTTTCTTTACTTTATTTAAAACTAGCTGCAAGGCCCGCCTTCGGCGGCCCTTTTGCTATCCAGGGGCACGCCCCTGGACACCCAGCCCTCGAACCGCACCCTCACCCCACTCCCACCCACCACCACCCGAAACTCACCCAGTAACCCCACCCCCCACACCACCACACCAAACTCCATTCTGCACCCCAACCCACTAAACCCCTCACCCCCACCCCACCCCCAAACCCCCTCCAACACCCCCACCCCCGCACCATGCACCCGTTCACAGCCCCCGCCTCCACACCACCACTTGCACCCCACCCACCTCGGACCCCACCCCGTGCTCTCCAACCCTGCGCACCACACCTACCAAGACTATAGTTTCGTAAATTTATAATTCCAGCAGAAGATGCACTCTTTTATTGTCTCCTTTAATATAGAAAAATTCTGCTACCCTCGGCACAAAATCTTTCAATTTAATATTTTTTATATTGAGATTAAGTGATAATTAGATTTTGGTTGAAATTGCTCCCAAAATTAGTGGGAGAGGGTTTTTAAAAATTTGAACCCTTTATTCGATTTGCACCATATTTTACTTTCTACTCATTATAATTCAAGCAGCACAAAAAATTATATGATTCAGTTTACTCCTACACGAAGTAACCTAATTTCATCATGAACTTTGAAATATTTAATGTTTATTTGAATAATGAATCTATTATAAATCAAAATTTCCTTTTATGTTAATACATAAAATAGTAATATTAATTTAACACAAACAAATTCTATAAACAGGGATATAATTATATTTTAATTATTTTATTTAAAATACATAATACCTAATAATATTATTATATATATTAGATTAAATTTAATCCTTTTCATTTATTGTCCCTTACACATAGGTTTATATATTATTTCACGTTAATAAATAAATAATATGGATCTCTAGCTCCCTCACGTAATTCAATAGATATTTTGAATATTTTAGATTGGATTGTCAAACGGAAATGTATTACAATTGGATTTAATGAATACTCAATATATAGGATAAAAAAAGATGGTCAAATAATGTGGAGTTAAAGCGGTAGTTATATTAAATCTAGATAGCTGACTGAAAATAGACCATTTTCCAAATGATCAGAGCATGGGCTTCATTTTAAAAAGTCACAATTTTAAATTTTCCGTTCTAAAATCAGACTCATTTTATCATTTTTAAGTCGAACTTAATTAAAGTGATGTCGTCTCTTTATATGAGTTTAGACTTTAGAGGCTCATAAGTCACTAAACTATTGTATTTTGAGATTTTGACAATTATTTTCTACATATACACCAGTTTTAATTTTAATTTTATCAAGTAATATATTGTGACAAATTGGACTGACAAAACTTAAATAAGTAAGTTTTGTTTCGCCCGATTTGCGCTCTAACTTACCAATTGCCACACTCTCCCTCAATATTGACAATTCGACAATATTGAGCAAGTTGTAGCAACTGATTAGTTTACGAGCAGATGTAACTCAGGGAGAGTATCGAAAAATAAAGACAAGATTAGTCCACTAAAAGGGCTAATCTTATTAAAGTCGCAATGCTGAATTTTAAGGTGGTAAATTGGTGATCTGCTTCGCTAAGAGTTACGACTTTAATCGCCTAAGCTGTTGTTTTCCGACCTGACCTACTCGCTGGTTAAACTTCCTATTGGATGTGAAGATACTATGCCTGAAATGACTTAAGCTATAATCCTGTTGTTGTTGTTGTTGCAAAGAGGCGATAAGATAAATACCGCAAAATTTATAAAAATTTCGCCTGAATGAGAGTGACAAAATACCTGTGATCGGATGCTGAAAGAAAAGGCTTAATTGTAACGGACTCTGGTTTATTTCCAAAAAAAAACAAATTCAAATGAGTTAATTAAAATTTATGAAATCAGTTTTATTGATATTACTAATAGAATTTCTTTTATTTGTTTATAATTAATTGCATTTAAATTCTTTTCGTGAAAATTAATAAATTAAACAAAAGGTTACACTTTATGAAATTACGATAAATTGATTTGATTGTTATAATTGAGTTGTATTTAAATTTTCTTAAATAAAATAAAAAATAAAAAAACTTAGTTTGAAATTAATAATAAAATTTAAAGTTCAAATTTCTTCTATTAAGTTTTACAAATTTAACACCATGTTTATTTATTTTACTTCTAAATTTTATATCAATAAAATTCGACTTAATTATTTTCGTTTATAAACAAATATTGTCAATTGTTTTAATTGTATCAAATTAAATAAATTATAATGACTTATTTCTTTTAATTAGACTTATTATTTACTCGTTGTGTTTATTTATATTTTAATTTAATTTATAACAATTCAGGTTCATATATTTGTCTTATTATTATTAATTATTATTGGTTTGTTTAACTAAAGAAACATAGAATATATTGGTCATCTGACTTGATTTGTTATTTTCAAGTTCCGAGAAATTTGATTATAATGTTTACTTATTATATTAAATAAAAATGATTTTTTTTTTATTTTTTATTTTTTTGTTTTTATATAACTAATTTTATATCAATAAAATTAGCTGAAATAGGCTTGTCGCACTACACATATGTAGGGTAATTAATTTATCCCCTTTTAATAAGGGTTGGTTATATTAAATATTAAGTTATTTTATTATTAATAATATTTTTTTTTCCCTTTTTTTTTATTATGGAAAATATATAAAAAAATAAATTATTTTAAAATTTGAATATCTCTTAGATACAGATGTTTTTTCGGCTCCTTCAAGATTTCTGGGTCATCCGTCCCTCCCATGCGTGATTGTGACTATATTTCTAATCTAGCCGGTCAGCTGATTACAGGAGAGCTTCCTTATCCCTCTTTAAGGGGAACCGTGCACTTCACTGAAATCAAATGTTCAGGAGTGGGCGGTATCAGTGACGCTAATTTATAATTACTATTTAGCAATCCGCTGGTTAATTAGATCAGATACCCTAGATTATTAATGGTGGACGCCATTTTGACTCTGTTCTAGGATTTCAAAAAAATTTATATTAATGAAATTGAGAGAAAATTTACTGAGTTTAAATTATTGATTAAATATATAAAATTAATTATGTGTTTTGCCTCGACACCCATTCAAACTAATATATTGTGTTAATATTTAATTTTATCTTTATTTAAAGTTACTTCCGGGAACCAATATACCTATGTTCATTTCTTAATTATACATCCAATTATCGGCTATTAATTAACATATCATTTACAAATTAATAATTAATTTCAAATTTATTATTGAAGGGAACCTCTTTTGTTTTCAATCGTTCGTTTTATTCAATCCGACTCTAGGCTTATTTATGGTAAATTAGTACCTTAGGGTCAAGATTGTGCTCTCTGCCTATTATAATTTAATAGTTAATTAAGTTCATTCATTAAAGAATGTACCAAGTACTTATCTATTTGAATCACCGTGTCTGGAACCACTGAACAGCACTTCCACGCGTTCGGCAGTCTTGAATTTTGGATAACTCCCAGACCACAGCTATTTTCTTGAAAATATCAATCGCACTTGATATATAATCACAGGATGTTTTCACAGAACACTTCATATTACGATAAAACGTTAGATTGTTCAAGATATACTTGGATTTTTAACTATCACAGATGGGTTTTTGATTAGGTCAGTAAACCACGTGCGTTACATATGAAGGTCATAGGCAAAGAGAAAAAGTTCATCTTCAAGGCACGCTGTTTGGTCCTACCTCGGTTGACCTAATTACCCAATTAGCCGCGCACGGCGGCACCAATCAGACTGAGATTTTAATTAGTACTTCTTTCCCGATAGATGTCCGTCAAGTTCACTTTTCGATATAACTTCAAATAATAAATCATACGTCACTTTGAATTGTCATTCAAAAAAAATAAAAAATATTACAATTATACAAATTTAATTAATAACAAAGCCTGTTTCGTCACAATATATTTATATTCTACGACATTGATGGAAAAGTTTCTACTCGTAATATTTTAATTAATAGTAAGCGTTGAGCTTGAATTACTATTCAATCCTTCGCTCAAGATTCCAAATCAAGCTATAAATTTTGTAATCTTTATGCAAGTCGATTTTCGAGAAAAAAAATACTTTTTTATATCTCTATTTGATAGTATTTTAAATGTAGTAATATTTCCCAGGGAAATGAAATTTTATATCAAAATCAAGCAATATTGGAAGGACGGTTTCTAAAATTTTCCCATTTCTCTTAAGGTCTTTTCGCTCCATTTGAGTCAAAAGAAGTGTAGTATCTAATATTTAATAAAATAAGTTAAAATACAAATGAAAAATAATAGAATTAAAAAATAAATAGTATGAAATCCGTAAATGTTTGAAATAAAAACAATAAAAAAAAAAATAATTAAATACAAAAGTTAGTTTGATTTATTCAAATCAGCTGATAATAACTCTTGTGTGATTTGGCAATGCGTTGTATTTCTACTGTTTATGTATTCATCCAAACATAGCATTTATGTGATTTTTTAAAGTAAATATCTCAGTAAATTCGACGCTCAATGATATGTGTCACAAAGCTAATTTTTAGTTTTTTTTTAACTTTATCTATTCAACTAATAGTAGTATAATTCAAGAGAAAGTGTCAACATCTTAATTTTTCATAAGACTGAGAAAATGATTACATTTTAAAAAATTTTATTTTCAAAAATTTGCACGCTAATGTGTAAATGAAACTTCAGCAAAGCATAGATAGAGACTTAAACTAATATAAAAAATTAAGTTATACTAATAATCTAATATTTTTTATTTAACAAGAGACGAAAAAAGACCTCCTTGAGTGAAAAAATGTTACAATTTTTGGAATTTTTGATCCCAAATTATTCTTTCTCAATATATAGTAGGTATATACCTATATTAGGCATAGACAAAATGATCTATTAGAAACAATTAAAATTGTTGAAATATTAAAAAAAAAATGAAAATTATTCAAAATTTTATAAAATAGAAAGCTTTCAAAAAAATGTAAATTTTCAAAAAATTTTCAAAAATTGGAATTTTTTAAATTTTTGAAAAAAAAAGAATTTTCAAAATTGGACTATTTTTAAAATGTCAAAATTTTTAATAATTTTTAAATGGTATTAAAAAAAAATGATAATTTTATTTTGTCCATAGATATATAGGTAGGCCTTTATCATATTAACTCGAAATTTTGATAAAAGACCACATATATCAATGATTTTAAATAACAGGTAATAAATCCGAGTGTAATTCACTATAATTTCACGGGATTATGGTATTTATTTGAGGGGCGCCCTTTAGGTAAGAAGAAAATTATTTTTGTGATTTGAGTTCCAAGACCAAATGAATATGTGTAATGAAATAAAAATAAATACTAATATTTTAAATAAATTTATAAATGTTATAAAAACAATCCCAAAGCGATTAATTTAAAAAATAAAATTTTTTTGGGAGAAATTCTCCCTTTATTTATTGACATTTGATTAGTTGATTTGTCAATGAATATAATATAGAAAACTAAATATATACAAATATTTTGAAAAATAATGCTTACAGATTATCTTCAAGTATTAGTAATATTTGAGAAAGAAAAAATTAATGTGCCAATTGTATCTCATAAATAATGTTTAAAAAATTCAAATCTAGTCTGGTTTTGATTTCAGTTTCTAAAATCGGTTTAATTCATTTTTTATCCCCATAAATTCGAGATAATTGATCCGTTTAATTGCTGCAGATGAACTTTTTATTACCCTCCCTTTTGGAGTCTCTGTGGAGATAGAATGTTGGCCAGAAGAGCAAGAAGAAGAGTGTGAAATTCGGATGGGGATTCCCTTAATGCGGAGGTCCTGATAGATCCCAGAGGGCGTGTAGGTATAGTAGATTCCTTTTATACTAATGTTCATTTTTAATTAGGATAAATACGCGAGTCTAAAATGTTTAAAGAATTAATATTAATATATTTTAAATGGAAGAGAAGAAAATGAAATATTAGAGGATTTTTTCAAATTATTATACATGGTAATTATTACACTAAAAGTGGCTTAACATAACACAGGAAAGTGTTCTTCATTTTATCGGGATACTGAAATTATTTATGACATGACTGAAATCTAAAAAGGTAAAACCGAAACACTGAGTAAATTTTTCATTTGTACTTGTATAGAATATCATTATTCCGAGACCCTTACCTACTTTTCTGCTTTTTGAAGTGGGTAAAAATTAATTATTTTAAAGATATTTCAATGAAATTATATTCATTCATCTCTATATGAAATACTAATTAAAATAATAGTAACATTTTCAACTAAATTATTTATATTATATATTTATTTATTTTTTTATCAAAATCCATAGAGTTGATAAGAGGGACCCTTACCTAATTTTCTGCTTTTTTCAAGGGGTTAAAAAGTAATTATTTTAAAGATATTTCAATGAAATTATATCCATTCATCTCTATATGAAATACTAATTAACATAATAGTAACATTTTCAAGTAAATTAAATTATATTTTTCTATCAAAATTCATAAAGAGTTGATAAGGGGGGACCCTTACCTACTTTTCTGCTTTTTTCAAGGGGTAAAAAGTAATTATTTTAAAGATATTCCAAAGAAATTATATCCATTCATCTCTATATGAAATACTTAAAATTTTCAAGTAAATTAAATTTTATTTTTCTATCAAAATCCATAAAGAATTGATAATTGGGGACCCTTAACTACTTTTCAGCTTTTTTCAAGGGAGTAAAATGTTATTTTAAAATTATTTCAATGAAATTATACCCATTCATTTCTATATGAAATAGTAATTAAAATAATAGTAACATTTTCAAGTAAATTAAGTTTTATTTTTGTATCAAAATCTATAAAGAGTTGATAAGGGGGACCCTTACCTACTTTTCTGCATTTTTCAAGGGAGTAAAAAGTAATTATTTTAAAGATATTTCTATTAAATTATATCCATTCATCTCCATATGAAATACTAATTAAAATAAATTAAAATTCTCAAGTAAATTAAATTTTATTTTTCTATCAAATTCCATAAAGAGTTGATAAGGGGGCCCTTGCCTACTTTTCTGCTTTTTTCAAAGGGGTAAAAAGTAATTATTTTAAAGATATTTCAATGAAATTATATACATTCATCTCTATATGAAATACTAATTAAAATAATAGTAAAATTTTCAAGTAATTTAAATTTTATTTTCCTATTAAAATCCATAAAGAGTTTATAAGGGGAGGACCCTTACTTTATTTAATATTAAAATATATATATAAGTACCAAGTATAGTGCTTATTTTTTAATCAAATTCTTTATGATTAGATAATTTTGCAAAATTGTTATATATAGCCTTTTTCAATATTAGCTGAAATTTTTTACATAAAATACGTATCCCTATGATTTGAAATAGGTAATAAATTGAAATGAGATACAAATCTTGGAGGAAAATTATATTTTTTGTCCTGATAAGAAAATATACATTATCTTATAAAATTATTAACGATCATAGTATAATATATTATAGTGAAATATTAAACTACTATAGATGTTCATGGAAATGCTGACTTATTATCACTTTACTCCCTTTTAAACTAAAAATTGGAAAACTACATAAATTCATGGATTTTATAATTTGCAGGATAAACTTTAGAGCCACTCACTGGGAAGGAAAAAATCTTACACGTGCTAGAATCAGTAAATTCTAAACTTACTCTAGTAAGTTAAATTTATACACCCGAAGCACTATTTCATACGAATCTCCCTTGAAAATCCTTTATATATACGTATATACATAGGTATGTATATAATTGTCTATTAAACTGAAAGTATGAATATAAAAGGGATGAATGAATATAAAGATTTAATATATACTCGAAATGTTTGAATGTCCCTTCATAAAACCAAACATTTAATTTCGTCTTGATTGTGTCCCACCAATAAAGGGAATTATTTAATTCGCATGCAAATGCGTTCATTTAGCATTTTAGAAAAATTTTCGATTAAACTCTAATATCAGTGGAAAAGTCTTAAAATTTTAATTAAAAAAAATCTGATTTATTTAGTAGGTATATATGTTTTTATTTGATTTTCAGTTTATTCGTATTAATATCAAATTAACATTAAATTAAACTAATCTACTTAACATAAATATTGCTACTATTGCCCTACTTCATAATATTCTGCTACAATTTGCTACCTCGGGAAATAACGTACAAAGTATTCTTAAAATTAACGCTTTTATGCAAAATAACTGATAAAAAATTTAAATTAGGTCACTTTGAGAACACTGCTTGATGCCCAATTACAAATATCATTAGAAAAATTTCATATGGGGCGTCCAGAAAAACATATATATACATACCAAAGATGATATTTTTAAGAATTTTGAGATTAGCCCCTCCCCCCGCACAGGGGTAAATTTTAAGAATTGGGTCAAATTGACATAAAAAATGAACTCAGCGCTATGTAATCACCCCATGTTAGAAGTTTTAGAATTTTTGGAAAAAGTTATATATAGTCATATATATAACATCATGGTCCATCATAACCAACAAAGGCGGCTGTGATGCTGAGATAAACAGGCGCATACAGATGGGGAGATCAGTAATGACGAAGCTAAAAAAAATATGGCAAGATAACAGCTTAACCACTAATACAAAAAAAATTTAGTCGAATCGCTGGTTTTCCCTGTCATGCTATACGCATCAGAAACATGGACAGTGAAGCAGGTCAACCGCAGAAAAATAGATGCCTTCGAGCTATGGTGTTGGAGGAGGATGCTACGAGTCCCCTGGACAGCGCGACGAACAAATATCTCGATTCTTGGTGAAGTCAGGGCTGATCAGCGGCTGTCGAGTATCGTGCTCACAAGGGTCATGAGATATTTTGGACATCTTACCCGTGCCAATGATGGATTTGAACGAATCGTGATCCAAGGAAAAGTGGAGGGTTCACGAAGACGAGGCAGGTCACCGGCCAGATGGACCGATCAGATAGGTGTAGGTGTTGGCGCTGGTCTCCGGAAGGCTACTGTGGAGGCTCGCGATCGCTCTAGATGGAGAAGGGTGCTCCACAAAATAAAAATTGTGGGAGCATGGAGTTAATTAAGTCCACGCAACTTCTGATAAGAAGAAGGCGACTACGAAGAAGAAGAAGAAGATATATAGTATACATACCAAAGGTGATATTTTTAAGAATTTTGAGATTGAGCCACTCCCCACCCCCAGGGGTCAATTTAAAAAAGTTGGATCAAATTGACATGAAAAATGATATTTTTAAGCATTTTGAGATTAGCCCCCCCCCCCCCCCAGGGGTCAATTTTAAAAATTGGTTCAAATTAACATGAAAAATGAACTCAGCGCTATGTAATCACCCCATGTTAGAAGTTTTAGAATTTTGGCGGCCTACATCGGGTTTTGGCACACTGTGCGACTATGCGCCGAAGCGATTTTTTAATTTTAAAATCAACTAATAGTTTCATGACATCATGTCACATAAAATTTATTAAAATTATGAAATTTAAATCATTATTTCAAAACCCACGGGGTCCAGGGGCGCAGCCCTTTGGCCAACAAGATGCCCGCCGATGGCTGGCTTCGCAGCTGATAATATTATAAATTACATGTTTTATAATACAACCTGTATTTGATAAATATTGACAAGCAAGTCTATAGAAAATAAGAGAATTCATTGAAAATGATAATATTGGATTTTTAATATAAATTAAAAAAAAAAAAACATCCGATAATGATAAGAAAGTGAAAAGCTAACGGGAATTTATTTATATAGATAATAATTTTATTTCTTTCTTTTCAGTTGACTAGCGAGCACTGGAGAGAGAGGCTGTGTGCTATCTGTGTACTAAAGACTCCATATGGCCATGGGTTGCTACAGATTGGATTCACAGCATCCCTTAAGGTAAGAATAGGCATTTACTTATTTATATTTTATTTTTATATCTATCTACTCTGTTAAAATTTTTTGTAAATTTACCAAATGTTTACAATATCTACAAATTTAAGTATAGTAAAAAAAATACTATTTTATATATTTTTTTAATTGTACTATTTTTTCTCCTAATTTCCATTCTATTTGAAAATTCAACGTACGAATATTGTTTATTTTGTTTTATTTTATTTTTATTACTGAATTATAATACGTTTTTGAATTGAATGATTGCTGAAAAATTGTAATGAAATATTTGAAGGAAAAACAAAAAACAAAATAATAATCATAATAATATTATATACTATGGAAATGCAAAAACAAAACATATGCGGAAGAAATATCATCCATGATAGTTAGGGGGAGGCAAAATTCATTTCCCCTCCCCCTAGAAAAATCGAAACTCAATTATTATGAGGCATCCCATATGTATTTCTCATTAAATTATTTCGTTACTTACTAGACCAAAATTTATCTAAGTTTCCACATTCATTTCACCTATTACTGTTTAACCATTTGAGGTACACAAATTTATGTAATAATCTTTATAAAGAATATTTAATTTCCAACAGAAAAGTTAATATGGCTAAAGTGTCTAAAATCAATAGATTACGTTAAAAAATATTCCAATATTGTATAGGAGTGAATGGACTTGAATCAATAACAAATGTCACTAATGGCCAGACATCCTCTCGATATGACAGACCAAAAGAATTATAAATAAGAAAGAATTCGATCTTATTTTGTTGATTTCATCCTATTTGGCGGTTCATAGTACCTTTTTAATTTAAGAAAATAAGCATTTTGATTAAGGATTTTCTAGTTTAAAAGAAATTGAATGAAAAGATTCAATTTCTTCTCTGCCGGGAGCGAATCAACTAGAAATGCCATAAGTTTTTATTTTTTCTCATTAGATATTTATTCAAATCAATTCAAATTTCATATATGTGTCTTATTTTCATTTATCTTTTATATTAAATAATTATTATTATGAAATTTCCATTTTAAAGGGTAATTTATTTGAAGTCCAATTTGAAAAAAACGGTAATATAGCTCCGTTGAAATTTTTTTAAAAATATGAAATTAATAGACATTATAAAAAAATGAATTATTAATAATTTAATATAATTTTGAACGAAATCGGTTCAGTACTTTTTGAGAAAATGGTCAAAAACCATCTGAACGGTCAAAAAACGATGTTTTTTGAAAGCACGAGATGCCTTTAAAAAAAGTTTAAAAGTCATATGAAACGAAACATTGACTTGTGACATGGAGGTGGATTTTTAAAATGTTTCTAAAATGGCCTTTCATGGAGGTTTGCGGAGTTTTTGACTATTTTCTCAAAAGTACTGAACCGATTTCGTTCAAAATTGTATTAAATTATTAATAATTAATTATTTTATAATATATATTTATTTCATATTTTTAAAAAAGTTTTAATGGAGTTTTTAGCGTTTTTTCAAATTAGACTTCAAATAAACTAACCTTCTTTAAAATGCAAATTTCATAATAATAATTATTTAATATAAAAGATAAATGAAAATAACAGGCAGATATGAAATTTGAATTGATTTAAATAAATATCTAATGAGAAAAAATAAAAACTTATGGGATTTCTAGTTGATTCGCTCCCGGCAAAGAAGAAATTGAATCTTTTCATTCAATTTCTTTTAAACTAGAAAATCCTTAATCAAAATGCTATTTTCTTAAATTAAAAAGGTACTATGAACCGCCAAATAGATGAAATCAATAAATAAGATCGAATTCTTTCTTATTTATAATTCTTTTGGTCTGTCATATCGAGAGGATGTCTGGCCATTAGTGACATTTGTTATTGATTCAAGTCCATTTACTCTATACAATATTGGAATATTTTTTAACGCGTAATCTATTGATTTTAGACACTTTAGCCATATTAACTTTTCTGTTGGAAATTAAATATTCTTTATAAAGATCATTATATAAATTTGTGTACCTCAAAGGGTTAGACAGTAATGGTGAAATGAATGTGGAAACCTATGATAAATCTTGCTCTATAGGCTTAGATATTCTACATATTCAAATACTCTAAAGAAGAAACATTTTGGTATTCTGATTTACTTAAAGAAAGTTCATTATATATAATTAGGAGCCTGATTATTTAAGTAGTTAGAGAGTGTTAAAATTTCAAAATTAAATATTTTTTTCTGAGAAAAGTAAACATTATTTTGCCGTTTTAATGTACCGTATGTGTTTTTGTAATTAAACACTACTGTATTTCTGTATTCAATTGTGAAAAAAAATTAAATATTTGAATACAAATTTAATAAGGTAATATTTGTGGATCAAGATTTGCAACCCCCCCCCCCCCCCCGCCCCGTGGAGGATAACGATTAATCAATGAAGTTGACCTCTGATTGAAGCAAATAAAGTTGTGATGGTTGGTGACTTTTCAACCAGGGATGCTGTTGAAAAAAGTACCACATGATATGTAAGTTTTCAAATTATTATACGTTATTTCAAATATTTCTATAAAAAACATTTTTTTTTGTTTTGAAAAGTATATTGGTTCTCGAAATGAAATAAAATTGTTGCATAGTTTCAAAGAGCAATTCAAATTAATGAGTTTTCCAAAAAAAGTGCAAAAATAGAAGGTTTGAAGTCCCTGCTTGGTATAACTTCCATTTCAAGCATGTCAAAGACAAGTCCAGGCGAGTTTTAGTCAAATAAAAATTATTCTCGCATGAGGAACTATTAAATTAGTAATAATACAAAAAAATAAATAAATCAACATGTTTCGGGTATTTCTGGACTAATCCATTTTTAAAAACACTCAATATATAAGATCGGAAATAACTAAGAGCTCTCTAGATAAGTCAAGGCTTGCATATAGCAATAAGATTAGGAAGAATTTACAATTTTATTATAGGACAGGTTGATTCTTGTAGAAGATTGTCGATTTCCATCTCAGGGATTGTGGAGTTCACAGTTTCAATTTCTGGACTCCTACCCTCTTTCACACAAAGCAGTATCCGTTTGGGGCGAAGGTCCCAAAATATATTTATAAAAATCTAATGTTAAATTTGAAAAATAACGATGAAATTTACAAAAAAAGCGAAGATTTCAAAAATTTCAAAAATGACGGGAAGTTATATTTATATATTTATGAAAATACTCTAAATCAGTGTTTTTCAACCTTTTTTCATGACGCGACTCTCTTAGTATGAAAAAAATTTTGCGACCCCCTAACCTCCGATGTTTGCAATCTCTATTTTTTATGTTACAAATATCAAATCCGTACAACATTTATTAATTTTGATATCTATCTATCTATCTACAATTATTATAATCGGCTTGACCGACGACGCCGACTTTATTTTTTTAATTTAAAAACACACTAATAATTAATAACAAATAAAATTTATTAAAATTAGGAAATTTAAATTATTATTTTAAACCCTCTACGGAGTCCAGAGGGCTTCGCAGCTGGTAAATTATAAATCGCTTAATGACGGAAACAACCACAATACTTGCATTTAAGCTTTTAAATTTTTAATTAATTAGTATTCGAAAATTGGATGTCAAATTTATAATATAGGGATTAGCAGATTTCAACAAGTCCATTCCCAAAAGCCATTCCAATAATTACAGGTATTACTTATTCTATATTTATAGGTGAAAGTCGACGTTAAATGATTAGTTCTAGTAGTTCTATTGGATGGTTTTGTTTATTTATATTATATTTAAGTTCATGAGCTGCCCTGCTGGTTGTGTGATTGCACAGCATCAACCCGCCCTTCCTAGCATCAGAATCTCACCCTTTCGACTCATAAGGACATTAATCCACCCGACAGATAATTTAATTTTACCCCCTGGTTCGCATTTGGGGCTTTGTTTGTAGAATAATCCGGGTGACGTGTGACATGGAATATATTTTCTCTTACGCGGGAAAGAAAACGGGATTTCGCTTCTTCTTTTGGAGGCTTGACTCTTTACTTTTTAGACAGTATCAGAGACAGTAATAGGAATTGGAGTGAATTAACCAACGCAGACGAAAAATGATTTTTTTTTTTTGATTATGAAAAAAATGAAATGCTACGGATCGTTGCTAAATTTTATCCAAAGTCATTTGAAATATTAATATGTTTATTTTTTTATTATTAATCAGATATCATTGGCTATTTGAAGTCCATGTTGCCTTAAAATCAAAATTAACGATCGATTCTTATCTATTATTAGAGGAATAACCTTATTAAATTCCATTTTTGATGTTTTGACCATTAGCCAGTGGTGTAGTCAGAAAAATTTTATGGGGCGGGGTCAATCCACAAAGCGAAATATTTAGTTGGAATTTTTTTATTAAAACAAATAGGTAAGTAGGTACTTCAAGAAATTAAAAAAAAACATAATTCTTGATTAAACATATGAAATATATTTAATTAAAGTTAGTTTGCCATAAGAAACAGTTTGTCGTTGCCTTTACTCATCCCATGAGCCCTGCCCTTGGGGGAGGGGGTTCTGACCTCTCCAAAACCCCTTCCATGGCTACCTGCTATTTGATATATATTAAACAGATCAAATGAATAAATTTTAAAGATATTAAAAAGAATACTATCTTACTCTAGGTTTTTTAACCTTTTTTTGTGGTCTTCATGTAATTTTTGATCAAAAGGTATTATCAAAAAAAAAAAAAAATAGGAATATCTTTCAATTTTGAAGTAATTACGGAGAAATTTCTATATTTTAAAATTAACCCTGGGCAAGGTTTTATCTTTGCGTTTCACTTTTAAAATTTGAATTTTTAAAACCCCTCTCTATGGTAAAAGCATAAACTTCTTAAAAAGTAAACTGTACACTAAATATTTAGTATTTAACCCAAATGATTTCGAATAAATTTCATATTTTAATATGAACCCTTTATTAGTGTTTTGAGTTGGTTTTTCACTTTTAAAATTTGAATTTCTTAAAATCTTTCTCTACAAGCATAGTCTTTTTAAAAGTAACCTGTAGGTATACAAATTTTTTAGTTTCTAGCCAAATTCGTTTCGATATCTTAAAATGAATCCTTGTTTATAGAATATGAATATTTTAAAATCTTTCTCAAAATTAACATTTATTCTCCGATTTCTGCTAAAGATTTTTATTTTTTCTGGTTTGAAAATAGCTAAAATGTTGGGCAATTCGAATTTTTAAATTTCTCTCAGTATATATTCCCCACTTAAATTGCCTCGTAGTCTTTCCATTTTAAACTATAAACTATTTCCTTCTCGATATTAGCTAATGTATCTTTTTTATTTGATCTCAATTCTTTTTTAGCGTCGCAGGGTCGTAAATATTGTGTTAAATCCTATTTTTTTAATTTTTAAAATTTGTAATTTAGTATATAAAAAAAATGGAGAGAGCTTCGTTAAAATAAATATATAATTTAGCTAGCTTTATTATTAAATAATTTTAAAAATACTCGATTAGTCAAGGATCCTTTGGTGCCTGTTTAACCGAATGAGAATTATACTCAAGTGGTTATGGTCGGGTGCTTTTGCTGATAATCTTTTTTTATTTTTAAATAATTTTATGATAAGCAGATTAACCTAATAATAATATTGAAGCTGTTTTAATTATAATGTATTTAAAAGCTCGATATAACTATAAATAATAAATATTTTAAGTACTATTATTTATTTTTAATATCTTTATTCAAAAAATATAAATTGGTATGATCCACTTAAACGAATTCAAATAAAATAAATCTGTTTTTTAAAAAATACAACTATTTTTTTATCCTCTAATGAAACTATTAACCTAAATTCAGAGTTTTAATTAAAAAAAAATATGAATAAATAAATAAATCCAAACGTCAATCTCTCGTCTATATGTGATTCGTTTTTCCAATTAATGAAAAAACTAATCCATTATATTTCACGTGTTATTGTAATACTGAGATCGTTACTGGATTATTTGGAATTGGAAAAATTGGATTTTACGCGGTTGAAGATAAAGTATTGATAATTGTCAAAGCTTTGTGGCTTGATAAGAAATATTCTGGATCAACTTTTGAATACTCTATTTAATAATATAACAATATTTTAATTACATTATTAATAAGTTAAACAAATTATTAGTAGGTTTATTTATTTTTATTTTCTAAGGATGAAAATAAAATAAATAAATAAACAAAAAGTGTAAGTAAACATTTTTTTTTGGCTTTTTCAGCACTAACCATTAGCCATTTTACGATACTATATATCGCGAGCTTTTTGCGAAAAGTCATTAACCAACATTTTCTTACATTTGAGATAACCCAATTTCAAACTTAAGATTAGTTTTAAAAATACTTAAGTAGAAGTTTAATTGATTAGCTTTTGTTTTTTGTAATTATAAATATGTTTCATACCTCACACAAAAGAGTAATACTTTACATATATTAGGTATATATATATTTTTTTTCACTCTGTAAAATCAGAACACTGTGCACTTAGGGAAGTTGTTTTTTACATTTAATAGGGTTTGTGTTATTTTGATTCCCTTAACGTATTTTTATATCGATAAATATGATCGAAACACACAACTAAGTACTATTAGATGAAAATCCACCAAAAGTGTACTTTGTGACTTTTCGCAATAAGCCCACGATATATATACTAGTATATAAATTAATTTTTTCTCAATAATGTAGGGATCAGATTAAAGTCGGTTTCCAGCGAGTCGGGCTAGATAGAACCCATCGCTACTTTTCTTAGAAGGCATGATGTACGTTACTTACTCGTACAACCTGACCTCCTAACAAAAAAATTAGTTTAAAATTGAGAAATAACAATGATCATAGAGTCTAAAGTATTGGTCAAATAATTTTTTAAATCGAAAAAAGTGGAAACGTTTTTAAATTTATTTGCATAATTTTTTTTTTGTGAAAATAAAAACGATTTTTCAAATATATTTTCGGTTTCGGGTAAAGGGTTGTTTCCTTTAATTTCGCAAAGATTTTTAGCGAAATTCGTGACATCAAACAATTTCCACTTTTTTTTGATTCGAAAAATTATTTGATAAAATCATTGGGCTTGAATTTTCAGACTAAATTTTATCAACTGCAATAACTTTTTAATTATTCATCGTAGAACTTATTCTATACATTATACAAAGTTGTGTATTTCAAAAGGTTAGGCAAAAAATGGTGAAATAAATGTTTCATTTCAAATTTGACCTCTTATGCAAGCAAAAGTACGTCACCTACAAAAAAGTTACATAAATCAATTTTTAGAGATTTAAATCAACCACGAAAAATCTTATATAATTAATTTGTCTACGACTAATGATTTAGAAGATAGATTTTAAATTTATATTCACGAATTTTTTTTTGGTGAAAATAAAAATAATTTTTCAAAAATATTCACTTTTTCTGGTAAAGGGTTGTTTCCTTTAATATCGCAAAAAATGTTAGCAAAATCTGTGACATCAACCGAATTCCAGTTCTGACAGTCATGGCGAGAGGCTTGGGTAGAAGAACCTCTCGATAAAACAGACCAAAAGTATTATAAATTAAAAAGAAATCGATCTTATTTTATCGATTTCATCTATCTTAAAGTTCACAGTATGATTCTAATATAAGAAACTAGCATTTTAATGACAAATTTTGTATTTTGAATGAAATTTTATGAAAAGATTCAATAATTTCTCGTCTCAGGTAGCAAGTCGACTAGAAATGTAGAAAAGTTTTATTTTTTCCCCATTAGATATTTATTCAAATCTATTGAAATTTCATATCCGTCTGTTATTCTCATTTATCTTTTATATCAAAAAATTATTATTGCAAAATCTGTGTTTTAAAGAGTAGTTTATTTGAAGTCCAATTTGAAAAACGGTAAAAACTCTGTTGAATTTTTTTATTTTGATATTAATAGACATTATGAAACAATTAATTATTAGTCATTTAAATCAATTTTTGAACAAAATCGATGCAGTACTTTTTGAGAAAATCGTCAAAAACCTCGAAAACTGTATATGAAAGGCAGTTTTAGAGAGCACTTAAAAATTCACCTCCATGTCACAAGTCAATGTTTCGTTTCATACGAATTTTTCACCTTTTTTCAAAGGCATCTCGTGCTTTCAACAAACGGCCTTTCATAGACGGTTTTAGGGGCTTTTGACTATTTCTTCATAAAGTACAGCATCAATTTCGTTCAAAATTGATTTAAATTATTAATAATTGATTGTTTTATAATATCTATTAATATCAAATTTTTTTTTAAAAATTTCACCGAAGTTATTAGCGTTTTTTTAAATTGGACTTCAAATAAACTACCCTTTAAAATGCAGATTTTCTAATTATAATTTTTTCATATAAAAGATAAATGAAAATAACACACATATATGAAATTTCAATAGATTTGAATAAATATCTAAGAGGGGAAAAAATAAAACTTTACTATATTTCTAGCCGACTTGCTGCCTGAGACGAGAAACTGAATCTTTTCATAAAATTTCATTTAAAATACAAAATTCATAATTAAAATGCTAGTTTCTTATATTAAAATCATATTGTGAACATTAAGATAGATGAAATTGATAAAATAAGATCCATTTCTTTTTAATTTATAATACTTTTGGTCTGTTTTATCAAAAGCATGCCTCTCGCCATGACTGTCAGAGGGAATAAAAGTGGAATTTGGTTGATGTCACGGATATCGCTAAAAAAATTTTGATATTAACGGAAACAACCCTTTATCAGAAAAATTGACTATAAAAAAAAAACATATTTTTATTTTAACCAAAAAATAAAATTCGTGAATATAAATTTTAAATCTTGAGATTGAGAGATAAAAATATATATACATTTTTTTTACCAGTAACCTTGACACAAAAATATAGCAATCAATCAACTATAATACAATCTTCCCTGTGTTATGAAAACAGTACGTCTTCCGAGCGGCCCTAGTACTATTGAATTAACTCAAAAAACGTATAAAAAATCATTTCAACATTATTTTTTTTTCTATGTGTATCTCATTATCAATTATCTCGGACGAGGCTTTCATATAATTGCAATCGAACTTCACTTACAGGTAAGTTCGTTTGATTTACAATAATAAATCAAGAACGTAAAGTTGTAGAAAGTTAGTTCTGGTGCCAAAATGTTTGTATTTCCAATATGGAGAACTATCTAGCTTTATAACTTTTGGTTCAAAAATGCATAAAATATTTTTCTTTTATAAATTTTAAGGTTTATTTAGTCACATAAATTAAACAATAATTTCAGTATCCTATTTATTTCATAGATTTACTAGACAGTGTTAGATTTTGGTCTTGGAGAGGTTTGAATTTTAAGAATAATATATTAAAGGTGTATATCTATATATGTGTTAGTATAAAAGTAAATTTATTTGTTTTTGAGAATAGTTGTATAATAATGAGAGATTTAATTTAGTTAAGTAATTAGGATTTGATTGTGAAATATAGTAATTAGAATATCTTTTTAATTTATCATCAGTTCAAACCATATTCTAATACCAGGGACAATTGTTTATAAATTATTTATTTTTTTGAAATATCCATGTTAAATTAAAAAAGAGTTAGGTATATGAGTGACAAATCCCAAAACTTGTACGAAATTGTATGGTTTTTATTTTGTATAAATGTTTATAATAGAAAAAATCTTATAAAATGTTTCGTTTTTTCAGGTACTACTGAAGATGGTCTACCAGTTGTGACCGAAACTGTATAAATAGTGTTAATTAACTGAAATTACTCTATTTGTTTAATTTCTCTGACTAAATAAATAAACCCTAAATTTGTAAAATTAAATTCTACAGTCACTTCAGTTTTGGAAAAATCTTATAAAAAATTATTTTCCCTCAAGATAATTAAGGTAGTTCTTTCACAAATGCAAAAGTTCAAGAAGTCTTCGAAACTTGGAATATAATTCATTAAAAGCATAATGAACACACTGTTAAAATTTAAAGACCATTTACCGCACCAAACATAAAATAATTGCAATTAAAAATAGCATTTTGTGCACATGGTAGCATGGGAAAGGGTGGGAAAATGATCATTATTTTATTATTTTTCATTGAAGGACTTTGACTATCTTGATGAAAAATTAATATTTGTTAGAATAATATATTCGGAATAAAGATAAGAGTAAATAAATATTTTATTTAATATGGATTTACTATGAGTTAAGGATACTGGGTCACTTATTTCACATTAAAATTAAAAAATTAAAAGATATAAAATTTTTTTTCTTTTTCAATATATATATTTCGGGCTATCGACCCATCTTCAGGAAATACAGAAAGTAACTAAATTAGCTTATTGAATGACAGGCTATATATATGTTTATTGAACAGAGAGACAGAATTTATTATTATAAATAAATAAAATTTATAATTCAGAAGAAGACACACTCTTTATTGTCTCCTTCAATGAATGAGATCATCAATAATTGAATTTAACAAATAAATTGGAACAAAATTTAAAAACTTTTTCCAGACACAGTACACTCGCCAGTTAGAGCCGCTCTAGTAATAAACTTAAATTTATTAAACTAACAGAAATTTAATTATTTTTTATTGTTAAAGGTAGTTCTTTCCCGACAATCCACACACAAAGTTTTAGCCTCGTAACCACTCTACACATGTATGAACGATACTAAATTTTTAGGTTATTTTTTTTTAAATGACTGTACTTCTCACACTATTTTTTCATGTTATTTTATCCCAATAATTATTATCCACTAGAGTTTCTAAGTATTTTGTTTAAAATTTTTAATTATTATATTTTCGTGCCTTTTTCTTTTATTTTTCCATATTACTTGTTACAACGTTGCCGGATCGTTTCCAAGCGTCTGTACTTATATCCCTCCACTAAAAATAATCGCCCAAATATTTTTTTTATCAAAACTACGAGGTAAATAATTTCATTTTTTTTTTTTTATTTTAAGTTATTCCGAATATAATCAGTAGAGATTGTGGTGTTGGTGCAAGGTGAAACATCTTTAATAAAGATAAGAGTAAATAGAAACTATAGTCTCGTTATAAATAAATAAAATTTATAATTCCAGCAGAAGACACACTCTTTTATTGTCTCCTTCAATATATAAAAATTCTGCTACTCTCGGCAAAAAAACTTTCAATTTAATCTCATTCATGTTTATAGATACAAATTGCTTTTACATCTTTCATTTTTATTCAAGATAATGCTTGACAAACCGAGCGTAGAAAAAATCAAATACAATCTGATCAAAGCGCCTATCGAAGAATTTTGTAAAGTTTTATTTTAAATCTTTTAAGACGTGAATTATTGACACCCAAATAGTCAAAGAAAATATCCGTATTTCACTGTCCGCTTGCTTGTCTGTACAGTTCGGTTTCTCTTTCCCGAAGACCTTCCATCTTAAATTGGTCTTTAATGTTCGGGAATTACACCAGCGAATTCATCTTTGTCGAAAATGGCGCATCGAGGGTGCCGATCCGATCTGCAGGATCAATCCCTTTTCGGCTTGGAGGGCGGGGGGTCCACCCACACACTGATTGCTGATGGATTCCCGAGCTTTCAAGAGGATAGAATAGGTGGTTTGCAGACACTTTGTCAAGGTGAGTTTTATCAGCTGACGGGGGTTTCTATTTTCTATATACCAATCAGCACAAAATTTTCTTCTCATCGTACCTATTTATTATAGCTTAATTTTTACTATAAATGGGCCCCACATTTGAAAAGAGAATCTTATATATATATATATAAAATTAAGGTTTTGTCATGTACATTGCTCCAAATCACGCCAAATTTTGGTTGCACAGGTTTCAAGCAAAGTTAAGAACGAAAACACCCTCAACAAAATTCCTGTCTGTCTGTCTGTATGTATGTCTGTTTCAGTGGTTTCCGAAAAGTTGTTCGCAATTCTCGTAAAAACGGCTAAAGGGATTATTATGAAACTTCATATTTACATCAGATGTCTTCTAACTTTACGTTTTTATCTATATACCGTTTTGATATTTTGACCCCAGAAGGGGGTTTGTGGGGGCGCGCGAATGAAAATTATCAAATAACTCCTAAAATATTAACCCTACGGCAAATTTTATGATAAACAAAGTTGTAGGGGATGTGATTTCTGACAACAAAAAATTTTTCTTGAAATGAAAATTCTTTCTCTTGGGCCAAACTCAACCAAATTTTGTATACATAATCTGTGGGTCACTAGAAGGCTAGAAATGCAAAAACTTGGTGCGGAGGGTGTGGTGAGGAGTGAGGCGCAGTAGGGTGGGGTTCAGGGGGTGGTGCGGAATTGAGTCCAGGGGCATAGCGGGGGTGGGGTCCAGGTGACTAGGCGGGGGTGTGGTGGGCAGGGTTGGAGGGCACGGGGTGGGGTCCAGGGTGGATGGGGTGCGGGTGGTGGTATGGGGGCGCGGGTTGGGAACGGCTGCATGGTGCGGGGGTGGGGGTGCTGGAGGGGTTTCTGGGGTGGGGTGAGGGGGTTAGTGGGTTATGGTGCGGAATGGAGTGTTGGGGTGGTGGTGTGGGGGTGGGGGTGTCCAGGGGCCTGCCCCCCAGGCTAGCAAGAGGGCCGCCGAAGGCGGGCCTTGCAGCTAGTACTTTATAAACTAAATTAATGGAGCGAGGCGTTGGTTTATAGTAGTGTTTCTCAACATTTTTTGGTTGACGGCACACTAAAAATATCTGGAATCATTTGCTAAATATAAAAAAAAATTGACACAGGTTCTGGATTTGGCCATCCACTTGACTTTACCATATACCTACTTCTGGTTGAGTTTGGTACAAGGGCCTAGATTTTAATTTTTTGACCCTACAACCCCCTACCTCCTCCCCCCATTTTGGGCGGCTTGTTTTTGCATTTTTAGTGTTCTGGGGCCCACCGATTGATTATGTATACAAAATTTGGTTGAGTTTGATCAATTTACCTTTTTAACTAACTAACAGACACACTATATCCACCACAATCTAATCAGCTCTTAATCTCAATGGACCAAAACTACGTGTGAAATTTGGTTTTGATATTCACACTAGTTTTTGAGCTAGATCGTCCACAAAAATTTGGTAACGCACAGACTAACAGACTAACTAACAGACATTTTGACAAAACAATTATTATCTCGAAAAATATAATTTTTTTCGATGTTCACTTATTCGAGCTTTTTCGTAGACCAAAATGCCATTGTTTCGCCCAATTTTTTAAATCAAAATAATTACAGCCGTTTTTGGGATATTTTGAAAAAAGAAATAATAAAAAATTTTTTAAGAAAAAAATAAAAACCGACTAAAAATTAAATGCAACAAATAAAATACACTAATTAAGCAGTATAAAATAATTATTATCTTATTTAGTTACAACTAAACGACGAAATATTAACACGAAATTAATTTTTGAAGTCGGTGCCAAACAAACTATACCTATAAGCCAGCGTACCCGCCAAACGTACTAAGTAAGATCCGTCGAGTGCGATTCATAAAAGGTATATGTTTGGCACCAACTTCAAAAAGTAATTTCGTGTTAATATTTCGTCGTTTAGTTGTAACTAAATAAGATAATAATTATTTTATACCTTTTAGTGTATTTTATTTTGTTGCATTTAATTTTTTGAAGTCGGTTTTTATTTTTTTCTTAAAATTATTTTTATTTTTCTCTTTAGTGATGTTATTAATAGTGATCATATCATCAGAACTTGACCAAATTAATATGACACCATCCCTAAGACACCCCTTTCGATAAAAAAAGAACCATCGAAATCGGTTCATAAACAAAGAGGTTAGGTCTAAAACAAACCTAATAAAAAAGGTCTAATACCTATGAAAAAAAATCGAAAAAAAAATGGGACCAATCGGAAGCTAGACTGGACCCAATGCAAAAAAAATTTTCAAAATCGGTTGACAATTGGCGGAGATATGAGGTAACATAGGCACAAAAAAAAAAAAAAATTCAGTCGAATAGAGAACCTCCTCCCTTTTTGAAGTCGGTTAAAAAAGACTTTTTTCATGCACGATTACAATACTTGACCATAACCTATATGGCAAAGTGAAAATGTAAAAGTTGTATGATACAAAAAAAAAAAAAATGAAGTAATTACAAATACTATTTCAAATTTGAAAAATCCATGGGATTTTAATTATTTGTCAAAAATGCCCCCGGTACATTTGACAATCTCTCACGGCACACAGGTTGAAAAACACCGACTAGAGTGCGCAAAATCTAAACAGTTCTCCGCATTGGAAATAGAAAAATTTTGCTACAGAACAAACAAACTTTACTAAACTAAAATATGTACTAACTATTTATTTTAAACACCTGTTAACGATAAAACGTCAATTCAAAATAACTAAAGAAAGAGAAGCCAATACCAAAAAGTGACTTTAATATTGTTAATATCGAATAAAATTTTTTCGAAATTTTCAAAAATCGAAAAAAAAAATAGTAATTATAATAGGACCACTATCAAACCGGTCTTGAAATTTATAAAATGAATAGAAGTTTAAAATCAAAAAATTATCAAAAAAATCGATGGGTAGGTACATACAGTTTCAAAAACAAGATTAAAATTTTCAAATTCAAAAATTGCATATAAAAAAACACTAAATAATATTTTTCTATTTTTTTCTAAAAAAGTATGAAAAAAAATTCACAAAAAATTGTGAATTTCTACCATCTTTGAAGAAGCGAAAAACCGAAATTCGATATCTTTTAAACCGGCGATCAAAAAAATTTCAAAATTTACCAGGAAGAGTTTTTTGATAAGATTTCTTTAAGTAAAATTATTATTATTATTATTATTGTTGATTTTATAAAATCATATGAGTATAAAAAATTAATTACTTGAATATTTCATGTATAATATAATTTACTGTCCCCCAATAGATTTTCAAGATAAACTCAAAACAAATTTCATTCCAGATTCCAGAGTCAAAGATTTGAAAAACTGAGAGCATCACCTTCATCGGGTGTAAACTGGTCTTTGGCATTACGTCACCATGCTCACCTGGATGTTTCCATGTCCGTTTACGCTGAACATTGTTGTAGAGGACCCATTTCTCATCGCCCGTCACTAATCGATCCAAAAACGACTCGTTATTGAGCCGCCCGAGTAAAGAAACGGCCGCAGAAATTCGTTTGATTTTCTTCTTCTCGGTCAGCAAATGGGGCACCCATATATCGAGCTTCAAATCGAATCCCATCTTTTTTAAACGCCGAAAAGCGGTTGATCTGTCAACGTTTAGTGCTGTAGCAACTTCTTCTGTTGAAATTCGCGGGTTATTGAGCACTAAAGTACGCAAAACATCGTCATCAATGTCAGAAGGTCGACCAGAGCGTGGCTCGTCTTCAAGGTTAAATTCTCCGCGCCGAAATTTAGCAAACCATTTTTCCACAGTTCGTTTAGCTGGTGCTTGATCCTGATAAACATCTTGAATGTTTTTCACTGCTGCGGCAACGTTTATTCCCTTCCGAAACTCGTAAAGCATAACATGCCGTAAATGCACTTTATCGATATTCATTTTTAAAGTGATATTTATCGAAGCAGTTTGTATGAAAACAAATGATTTTTTTAAATGAAAGCTGAAGACGTCACCTTTCCAAGGATATATAATATGTAGGAGTAGGCATTAATGACAACACGTTACGACGCTCATAACTCCATCTATTGAAACTCCGCACGAACTTTTGCACGCACCTCAATAGTAGGTACTTAAAATTTTCCCTACGACTAAGAATAACTTTCCAACTATGAATAATTATAAATTAAAGATATTTTTATTAATCTTAAGGTAGTTGTTCCGCCAAATGGGTTTTCTTTGCGATTTTTTTGAAATTTAGACAGATTATTATTTAAATACTTCTGCATCGATTGGAGGCAAAAATGAAATTTATGAAGAATATAGTTCTGGAGATATTAAATTTCAAATATAGAGTTTTTAAGCCTCTTATACATTGCACTATACGGGATATCCGAAAATTTACATACATTTTTAATTATAATTAAGAAACCCTTCTTACCATTTTTATAAAAAATTAAACCAACATTAAAAAATAACAAATACATATTTTAAGACAATTTTGATTCATAGTTACAACATAGTTTCTGAAATAATAATGAATAAATAATGAAAAATCTATAAAAAAAATTTACTCTAAAAACAATTTGGCAACAGCCCATTTATTTAACCAGCGAAAGATGTATAAAGCGCGCATGCGCTAGAATTTTTCAAAATTATAATTTTCATAGGGTGTAACGTAGGCGTTGATAACATTTGTTAAAAAATAACAAAACGATTTTTATAGAAATTTAAAATATATTAATTTGAAAGTTTATATTAGGAAAATAAGGACAAGTTTTTATGTGTGACTTTTTTATTTATCAACCAACGTTTCGTCGACTTTGCCGACTTCTTCAGGGCTTCAAATACTCATGTCACACATTCGTCTAAATTTTCTTATTATCTCCGTTACCATTGAAAACAATTTTTCTTTCTTTTCTTTTTATAAACTATTTGAAGGCCTGAAGAAGTCGGCAAAGTCGACGAAATGTTGGTTGATAAATAAAAAAGTCACACATAAAAACTTCTCCTTATTTTCCTAATATAAACTTTCAAATTAATACAAATTATGGACGGAAATGATAATAATAATTTAAAATGTATTTTATCTGTAATTTTAATATAAAAATATTCAATCTCTTACAATGGTGCCAGATTTGTCAAACGATCACGGGATTGGCTAGAATCGGTACATAAACAGCAAAAAGTTTTGGGCTTTTGAATTATAAATCTTTATTGTCTGTTCTATATACTATAGAATTAACTTTTTGCTAGTATTGTCGCGAAACAACTACCTTAAAGTGTTCTTGGATATTACCACGCTTTATACTCCGATAACTCTAAAAGAAAACTAAGACACAAATCATTTCCCATCCAAAAGTCTACCAACATTTCATTTTTATTCTAATTTAATGCTTAGTTGTGTTATCGTGATATCTGACATCGTTCATTATAAGCAAGACAGTTTTTTATTGCTTTGGATTGTGGCAGAGATTGTTCACATCAGTAGTTGAAAACGACTATTAGAATTATGTGTCAAAACTTAATATATTTTCTCGTTTTGAACAAAATGTTTTTATTTACAAATAAAAATTTACATATTCATTATTTTACATGATTTGGGCATCGAGTAAATACTCCCCTTCCATGTCCATATTTACAATAATGTCATTTATTATGACTTTTGTGGAAAAAATTTTTTTAAAAACCACGACTTGGCTAGTTGGTAGAATTTCCAGAAGAGAAATAGAGAAAATCAGTTAAATACAATTGTTATATCATAAGCTCTTTAATAGCGTAGTCAATGGGTAGAAAATTTGACACAGGTTTATATTAATAAATTGAACCTCTCTTTCAAGTTTCAGCTTTCTAGCTAAACCATTCGCTAGCGAAATATTTCCAAATCACTAAAACCAAAAGCCTACCAACATTTCTTTTCTACTCCAATTTAATTCTAGTTGTGTTATCGTGATATCTGACATCGTTCATTATAAACAAGTCAGTTTTCTCTTGGTTTTGATTCTGGCAGATATTGTTCATATTGTCCAATGCTAATCTTATACTAATCCATTTATGGAAATTATCCCCCTTGTAAATCCCTTTTAGTTATTATTTTTTTCTCGTTGTCATGTTCAAATGTCCACTCAGTATATCCTTTTAAATCTTCAGGATCATGCACATGGCGAAATTTCTATTTAGGGAGGACTTATAAATCCACACGTTTTTCCATTTATCATGTATAGAAAATCCCATTTGACATAATTATATAATTTTACTTAGTGTATTTAAAATTGGATTTACCGACATCAACAAATCACTTGATAATTTATAATTCTATTTTCTATATACATATATAATAATATTATTTATATTTAAATCTGATTCGTTTTATTGAATTTTATTGGTTAAAGTTTCATTCCTGTTATTTCATTATACAATTTGATATTCAAAACAAAAAACAAGCTTAATAAATTGAGTCTTTGTGGGATTTTTCTATTGTCAGATTAATAATTATGAAATTCATATTCATTAGTTATATGTATATGATATGAATATGAATACTTTCAATTTAAAGTCCTCAAAATATTAGATTAAAATAAAGACTAAGTTTTATATATATGTAATGTTTAGGTTTCTGTTTGTCTTTCTGTCTGAGGATTGTAGATCGTAAATTAAATAATAATATTATAAACAATTCATTTTCCCAAAAATCAAAAATGGTATTAAAATTTAATTGGAATGATTATTTTGATGAGAGTGGATTCTTTGTAGGGTTGAAAATAAAAATATTTTTCATCATGGTTAAGGTATCTCTGTAAAGATCTTCTTATGGAGAATAAGGTTAAGTTTTTGTTGTAAAAGCCAGCTGGTTATTATAATAAAACGAATTTACATACATCCAATCGGGTATTTTGACCAATGACAAAAAATAGATAGAATATTTTTTAATTAAAAAGACTAATGATGAAGATCTATTACTATTAGCCTGTAGTAAATAAATTATATATTATACATGTGTATGTTTATTTGTATCAAGCAGAGAACAACCTCAGTGATTTCTTTTTATTACTCAACAACTCTGCTACTCTCGCCAAAAGAAAATCTTTTCATTTAGTATGACTTTACGCCTTAAATTTATTAGGTAGGCTTAGGATGCACAAGGAAAATAAAATGGTTGCATAACTTTAAGGGGCTCCACAAAAATTCTTAAAATTTATGTATTAAAAGAAAAAACAATAGTTTTTTTAATTCTTTTTATAGATAGATTTTATCTTTGGTTTATTAATTTTTAATTAGTATGTTACTTTTGATCATACTAGTTCAGCAAACTCATTTTTTTTCAATCTTGAAAAAGTTAAAAATTTCCTAAGATCTCGAAAAAAAATTGATTTTTTTTACCTCAAATTGAAGCATTTTTTATATTAATAAAATAAATAATTTTAGTGGGGTTCAATCTTGATGGTAAGTTAAATATTAAAGGAATCGCCAAATAATTAGAAATATTTCAATAGAAAGCACATGTTTTTTTTTTGTTTTTTTTTTGTTTTTTTTTTTATTTAGTATTCTGTTTTTTAAAGAAATTGACAAAAATCCTGTAAAAATTCATGGGAATTGATAAATGAATATTTTTATTAATTTTTTCCGACTCTAGCTAAAAGATAAAGATGTAAATGAAGAGCTAATGGGAATTTATGGATAACAAAAATATGTTTTTTTTTTCTTTTCAGTAAACGCACATATTTGGCCGAGACAAGGTGTGGATTGAAAACCATGTAGCCAGGGGTACGGGTAGCAGAGATTTACAGCATAACGGTGAGGCAGTTACTTAGCTAGAAATTGTGTGCCCTAATGAAAATGTGGTCCAAGCCCCTCCCCACCAACGTCAAAAAACGAATTTAAAAAAATATAATAAAATATTTTATTTTATGTATAATATATTTTTCAAAAATTTAATATAAATGTACAAAAAATATGATAAGTAGATATAAAATGAAATTTGAAAATTAAAATTATATTTTCTTTGTCTTTGCAAAATAATTGAAAAGATCTTTGATATCCATTTTTACTACTTATTTGTGGTCAATAAATAATAATTAAACAAGATCGCGTGATCTACTTTGACCGAAAGAATTGTTTTTATAATAATTATATATATAATAGCCTAGATTAATTTGTAGCAACGCTCACGTAATGCTGCCTACAGAGGAGCGTTGATGCCGTTGATATATTTGCGGCAAATTTGAAATATATTTCTAATATGAACTCGAATTTTGAAATGAAAGACTCCAATTGATTTTAAATTAATAAACATTAAACATATTAGTAGATTAAAAATTCAGTTTATTGGACAAAGTTTTTTTATTGAAGTTCTTCTTCAATTTTTGTACAACGTTTCGTCTCTCTCGAGACTTTTTCAAGTACTCAATTAGCTAGAACAACATTGGTTGAAATAAAGATAAAAATAACTGAGACATAGTAGAATTTTTCTCTAAAAAAAAAAAAGAAAAAAAATTCTACTATGTCTCAGTTATTTTTATCTTTTATTTCTTATTTATTAAACTGAATTTTTAATCTACTAATTATAATGGACATTAATCAACATAATTAAACATATTGATAATTATTCCTCCCCCCCCCCACCTATCCGCTTAAAAATTAAATATTCAATTCGCTTTTCTTTGCGCACAAAGAAAGAAATTAATCACATCTTATTTGATTTATATTTTATATATTATTTGTTTATTTTTTAATAATTTGCCACTTTTTTATAATGTTTTAAAAATCTAAATTTTGTTATTCTTATTTTTTGATTTTTACAAAATTGAACGACTTAAGACACGCATGTCCGAGTTTCTCATGGCAATACTGGAGGGAGCAGCCTGTCATACAAACAACATCTGATCTCTTTTAAATATTTGCAGCCTTATATCGATTATCGATCCTAAATTAAAAAAAAATGATATAATATAATTCTCCTTCTCACATGATCCCATTTATTTAATTAAATCTATTTCCACACAAAAAATATCACAATGCTGTAGATTATAGGAAAAAAATGCTTCCAGATTCATATCTAAGATCCTCATTTCTGTAGCTGTGTTAGGACGAAAATGAGGCGAAACTTTTAAGAGACTATGTATTTTCAGGAGTTTACAGGTATACATTTGGAGTGTGTTTTTTAAGAGGAATAAAATTTTCTGGACCGAGAAGCCGCCCGCCAGGAGCACTAGCCCGGAGGGCCGAGCTTCGAGGGCGTGCCGAAGGCACGCACGAAAATCTCGTTCTTAATAGTTTTGATTATTTAATAGATATGTAGCTGGAATGATTAAATTTATTAAGAGTTGAAATTTTGTTTAAAAATCACATATTAATTATAATTATTTATTGAACTCGAACAAATAATTATAAATAATTATGTGTGATTTAAAAGAAACAGACTAATAGCAACTGTAATTGGAACTGTAAGAAATATAGTATTAATACAACATAGACTTCCGAAAATTCACTCTCCAAGCAACCATACATTTCCAAAAATTAATTTGAAAATTTCCTAATTGACATTAACGATGTTAAAACTTTTTTTTAACAGATAAAGTACTTATAAATATTTGCGTACCAATTTTCAGCTCATAAACTAAAACCTTTCAAGATTGGCATTTTGTACTCTCAAGAAACGTTTTCAGGTAAAAATCTAAAATTTGGTGCATTCTAATATATTTGCGTACCAATTTTCAGCTCATAAACTAAAACCTTTCAAGATTGGCATTTTGTACTCTCAAGAAACGTTTTCAGGTAAAAATCTAAAATTTGGTGCATTCTAATATATTTGCGCACCAATTTTCAACTCATCATCTAAAACCTTTCAAGATTGGCATTTTGTACTCTCAGGAAACGTTTTCAGGTAAAAATCTAAAATTTGGTTTCTAAGATATTTGCGTACCAATTTTCAGCTCATCAATTAAAACCTTTCAAGATTGGCATTTTGTACGCTCAGGAAACGTTTTCAGGAAAAAATTTAAAATTTGGTGGATTGTAAGATATTTGCGTACCTATTTTCAGCTCATTATACTTAAACTATTTTCTACTCTCAGGAAACGTATTCAAGTAGAAAGCTATAATTTAATATTTAAAATATGCATGGTTTTATAGAAATTCTGAATTTGATTTGAAAAGGTCTGAATTTTTTTTTAATCCGGAATTTGGTTTGAAACATCCTGAATTTGATTTTGAATATCCTGAATTTGATATGAAAAATTCCGCACTTGAATTTTAAAATCCTGAATTTGATATAGAAAAGTCTGAATTTGAACTGATCGGGAACTTCGAGAAAAATTGCATGCTCTAATAAAGTATTTATAAAGCATTTAATGATATTTTTCATCTTTCTTTGATCAATATTAATTATTCAAAAAATATTTTTTTCAAAACATATAATTACGGACAGCTAATAATCACATCTCGAGACGCTGTCCGCCAGGGCCGACCGAGTGCCAGGCGTGCCGTAGACACGCCGGGTACTGCTCGTTTTGTTATAGTTGTCATCTCTGGGTGTTAGTTTCAGAATATGGATCCAATAATGTATTCTTGTCAATATTAATTTACGACTTAAACTTTTAAAGAGCAATATCGTATTATTACTATCGAACATAAACAACAATAACAGCAACATCAACAACAACAACAAGTCATTGTTGTTTATAGTATCTACATTTTCAGTGGATTGTCTAGTAAAGTTAACATGGGTGCCTTGTTGACAAATTGTCAAGTTGCGCAGTTTATTCCGTTCATAAATAGATATCAGATATCATCGGGATTACCATTACCTCAATTCAAATATTTGTTTATTAGATCAAAACAAGTTGATTTTCATTGTTTAATAAGCTAATTTTGAATTATTGGTTAATGTAATTTACATTCTCATTACAGCTTTTAGGCGAAATTTATCGAAATAATTATGTTGAGGGAATATATGATTACTATATTTATTACAATGGGTGTAATATAATACATATAATAAATAAATATTGCCTAGTTTTTAGTTTATATCAAGGCTTAATCTTTATTAGTGTATTGAAATAGAAATTATATAATATTTTAAATTGCAGATAGAAGTACTTTAAATTTCTAGAGAAATCACATGAAGTTGTCATTTACTAGAGATGTAATCGATTATTTTTAATTATGTCAGAAGGGTTATTTTCAACCACTCACAATCGAACCCGAGTGCCAAAATAAGAAATCCCGGCCAATTGGCTATTCTCTGAGGTGAACACTGAACGGCTTGAAAAATTTGAAAAAACATCGGACGGTTTGAAAGATTTTAATTTTTGATTTCCTTCATTTTTTAACATTTTTTAGTACTCATCAAAAAACTATTCCTGGTAAATTTTGAAATTTTTTTTCACCGGCTTAAAAGATATTGAATTTCGGTTTTTTGCTTATAACTTCTTCAAAAATGGTCCAAATTCAATTTTTTTTTTTACTTATTATTTAAAAAAAAATAAAAAAAAATTATTTAAAGTGTTTTTATATACTATACGATTTTCGAGTTTAAAAATTTTAATCTTGTTTTTGAAACTGAATGGACTCTTCGATTTTTTGGATAATTTTAGTGGTCTTATGATAATTATTACTATTTTTTTCGATTTTTGATTTTGGTTTTCTTTCAACAAGTTAACTTATAAAAATACTTTAAATATTTTGTTTTGTATTTTTTTCTAAAAAATATGTAAAAAATAAAAATTTCAAAAAAAAAATGGTCCATTTTTGAAGAAGTTATGAGTTAAAAACCGAAATTCGATATCTTTTAAACCGGTGATCAAAAAAATTTCAAAATTTACCAGGAAGAGTTTTTTGATGGGTACTAAAAAGTGTCAAAAAATGAAGGAAATCAAAAATTAAAATTTTTCAAACCATCCGATTTGGCGTGAAATTTGTATATCGCACTAATTTCTTTAAAATTCACTCTTATAATTTTGGAAAAAACCGAGGAAAAATCCTTCCGTTGCCCTTAAAACTTTGAAGAAATGTAAAATTAAAAACATGGATCTATCTTTTTTAACTATATATCGATCATGGGTATGTGTTTAAATTTAGAATTAGTAGGCTGCACAAATGAAGATTTGAATTTTTGAAATCTGTGAAATATTAAGCGCTATATAGATATAAAAGATCAATTTGCTGAAAGTTATAGATTTGATCATCCTGAAAAAAAATCATGATATTATCTTGTACTGATTCCGATTGATATTGATGATTTTATTAGATTTCCAGGTGAATATATCTCTTCTGACATGTATTAAAATCATGGATGAATCTCTTGATTTTTATTCAAATTAGTTTTTATATTAACATTAAAATTTCATTTACTCGAATACATTTTGCAATGCTTGATTAGAATAAGTAGGCGAAGCAATCGTATATAAAAAGTATCTTAAAAGAGAATTTCCTTTAATACTTATATACTTTTAGTTAGAGTTTATAATATAGGAATTAGAATCGATTTACTTGTATGTAGACTGTAGAGAGAGGGTTGAATACAAGCTCTGACTTGTTCGTAAACAAGCTCAGACCTGTTTGCTTGAATTGGAAGAAATCTTTAAAAATCTGATACTCCTAGGATTTCCCTTTTCACTATGTGTGATTTTACAATAACTAGTACTCTCTTATTGCAGGGTCCAAAGTTCACTCCTCACCATGACCCCATACGATTGGAATTGTGAACCCCGCCAGCCCAAAATCAACGCTTGCAGCGGTTGAGGACTCTCCAGTGAATTCCGGCGCACCCACGTCTCTTACAGGTGAAATTTTTTTTCCATTTTTTACTTTATCCAATGCAAAGCATGGGTAAAGTATTGTAATCGCTCTCGGGGCAAGCGTGGCTTCAAAGGGTCCTCAGGTAAAGACTACGGAACCCATGGACTCAATTAAAGTCACAAATTGTAGTATTCAATTAGGTTGAATATTAGCACGTGACGGTTTTGCCAAAAATTACATGGGGTCTCGTCGAGAGGCCAAAAAGTGCGATTTTTTCATTTAGTGCGTGCGGATGGATGGATGTATGTATGGATGTATGTATGGATGGATGTATGTATGGATGGATGTATGTTATCGCTTTTTTGGCCCACGATTTTTTCCACACCGTTGCACCGATTGAAATGAAATTGAAAACCTACCATTAGTTTAACAAAATGAAGCGCTGATTAGTTTTTGGTACATATCGGCCCACAAACATTAGTACTTTATTTCAGTACTTTTTTAGTTTTTTCTAAATATCTTGAAAATGACTTAACCAATTTTGATGAAATTTAATATCCTAATTAAGTACCTTGGGGACCACAAAAAAGGTTAAATAAAGTTTTTAGTAAAATTATATTTTAAAGTACTTTTACTCTAGAGTTAGATGGTACTTTTTTAATTTTTTAAATTCTTTAAAATTTATTCATTTGAAAGTTTTAATATAGCTCATTTAGCCTTGCTTAAGTAAGAATGGATAGGCTTCTCTCTGTGAAATGCTAAAAATTTGGAAGGAATTTTTATGAGTAACCATAGCAACTGCGTTGTTTTCTTATCCGTTACCTTTGCTGAAGACAGAGAAATCGATTTTAAACCAAAAATAGCGATTGATTCTCATCTAGTACTTGAGGAATAATCATTCTATATTGGATTTTTGACGTTTCGGTTTTTATTAGTAACCATTGCTGAAGACATAGAGAAATCAACTTTAAACCAAAAATAGCGATTGATTCTCATTTAGTAGTTGAGGAATAATCATTCTATATTGGATTTTTGACGTTTCGGTTTTTATTGGTAACCATTGCTGAAGACAGAGAAATCGATTTTAAACCAAAAATAGCGATTGATTCTCATCTAGTACTTGAGGAATAATCATTCTATATTGGATTTTTGACGTTTCGGTTTTTATTAGTAACCATTGCTGAAGACATAGAGAAATCGATTTTAAACCAAAAATAGCGATTGATTCTCATCTAGTACTTGAGGAATAATCATTCTATATTGGATTTTTGACGTTTCGGTTTTTATTAGTAACCATTGCTGAAGACATAGAGAAATCGATTTTAAACCAAAAATAGCGATTGATTCTCATCTAGTACTTGAGGAATAATCATTCTATATTGGATTTTTGACGTTTCGGTTTTTATTAGTAACCATTGCTGAAGACATGGAGGAATCGACTTAAAATCAAAAATAGCGATTGATTCTCATCTAATACTTGAGAAATATCCATTCTATATTGGATTTTTGACGTTTCGGTTTTTATTAGTAACCATTCCTGAAGACATAGAGAAAACAACTTTAAACCAAAAATAGCGATTGATTCTCATCTAGTACTTGAGGAATAATCATTCTATATTGGATTTTTGACGTTTTGGTTTTTATTGGTAACCATTGCTGAAGAAATAGAGGAATCGACTTAAAATCAAAAATAGCGATTGATTCTCATCTAATACTTGAGGAATAACAATTCTACATTAGGTTTTTGACGTTTCGATTATTATTGGTAACCATTGCTGAAGACATGGAGGAATCGACTTAAAATCAAAAATAACGATCGATTCTTATCTAATACTAGAGGAATAACCTTATTGCATTCCATTTTTGATGTTTTGACTATTAATGGAAACCTCTACTGAAAATGTTGAAGAATCGACTTAAAATCAAAAAGACTAAATTCTTTTTTGGTAAACAACTCAAGCTTATTCCTCGACTCTTAAATGAGAATTATTTTTGAATTAATTTCAATATGAACTACAAATTGCAAGTGATATCTGATTAATAATAAAGGAACAAACATATTAATATTTCAAATGAATTTGGATAAAGTTTAGCAACGATCCGTTGCAGTTTATTTTTTTGAATTTTCCTTATTCTTCCCATGGGTGCCTTGTTTAATATATTTATATTACAGTTTTAAAAAATAAATCTCCAGGTATATCAATATTTCGATTTCTACTACTTTTTCAAAATATATATTATAAAGTATAAACAAATTATATAAAATTAAAATATATATATTTTTTTAATATTTTCAGCTTCTCTCCAAGTCAAAAGAGTGATACGGAGATCAATACCAGATTATCCGGAGCCTGGGGCTATTCAGAATATTCTACTCTCATCTGGGGTGAGTTTAAAAAAATATATATATTTAATTTCAACTCTAGAAGCTGAAAATTCTAATAAGAGGGGTTCAGCTGACAGGGTAGCCAAATGGCCTGGCTTGTTGATTTTGGCATTCATGAGGTGGTGAAAACTACCCTACTGATTTACAATTAAAAATAATCTATTCCATCTCTGATCTAATAGAAGAAAGCCTCTTGTGATTTCCAAAAAATAAAAATTTAAATTATTGTAATTTATATATCTATATATATAAAATTAAGGTTTTGTCTGTACATTGGTCCCAATGACGCCAAATTATGAACGAAAACACCCTCAACAAAATTACTGCCTGTCTGTCAGTCTGTCTGTCTCTATGTTTCCGTGGTTTCCGCGAAAAGTTGCTCACGATTCACGTAAAAAACAGCAGAAGGAATTATTATGAAATTTCATATTTGCATTAGGTGTCTTCTAACTTACGTTTATAGCTTTACAACATTTTGATATTTTGACCCCAAAAGGGGTTTGGGGGCGCACGAATGAAAATTATCAAATAACTCCTAAACTATTAAACCTACGGCAAAATTAATCATAAGCAAAGTAGTAGAGGATGAGATTTCTGACAACTTTGTTTGAAAAAATTCCCCAAAAACAATCCAAAGGGGGTGAAAATGTAAATTCTTGCCCTTGGAGCAAACTCAACCAAATTTTGTATACATAATCTGTGGGCCTCTAGAGAGCTAGAAATGCAAAACTCAGGTGCGGGGTGGAGTGCGAGGTGGAGTGAGGGGGGTACGTGGGTTATGGGTCCAGGAGCTGTGCCCCTGGCTAGCAAGAGGCCTCTCCGATTATTGCAAATATATAAAAATTAAAAAAAAATAATAATATTAGGGTGAACATTTTGCTATTTTAATTTTGAAGTAAATACACAAAAAATACATTTTTTAAGTATGGGATTTTTTTAACTTTTAACTAACATTTGTATAAATAACAATAATAATAACTGTAGTAGGTATAAATGGTGTGGATAGCGGAATATCACAATGATAGATAATTTTATAGATAAAATATATAAAGCATTTTATTGAGGTTGCACATATTATAATAAATAGAATAGTACATGATAAAAAATATAGCAAGTTATATGAACACTAGTAGAAAATGAAGTGAGTGATAAGTTAAGTTAAGATAGCCAACACCGGAGTGGCGCTGATGTCATATCGGAGGTGCCAATATTATACATATATTTTAACAATAATAAAATGGTAGGTAAGTAATTATAAAAAAATATCTCAAATAGCACATTTTCTAATTTTTGGGTTCATTTGTAGGGCGCAGGTGACATTAATTCGCAACTGCGAAGGGTTCAAATAGATAATTCTCTTTGAAATAGGTTTGCAAATTTCTGGTAGGAAATCGAGAACACTGATGTATTTCGAATTCTATGGCCATTGACACTGAAAGTGGCCTCTGAATCCTGGACTTGGGAATTATTTATCTAACCAAGGATAATATTTTGAAGAAAGGGAAAATCAACCTGCTCTTTATCTCTAGATATTTTCATTAACTATAAAATGGGGTTAGGAATTTAGTCCAGAATTCAGTTTGATTAGAATTTTTATCGTTAAGCTCATCGTGTTTTAATTCGTACAATAATCAATAGAAAGAATTAGTTCTGGAACTGTTTCCATTGAAATGGTAATATTGTTATTTATTTCAAGTGAGTAATAGTAAGTTTTATTTATATCAGAGGTGTCCAACCTTTTGGCTTACACTGGCCGCATTTGAAGCAAAAATAAATGCATCGGGCCGCATATAAAATTTACTAATTCCATCGATATTTGTTAATCAAATAATATAGTTAATAATACTATATATATTTGTCTAGATTAATTTGTAACAACTGCTTAGAGAAATTTCTCTAAAAAAATCACCGTCTTGCCCAGAATCGAACCGACGAACTCTTGAACTAAGGGTATTAGCTCTAGCCATTACACCATTGAAACATTAATAATTATATATCTTGATTTCTGTTACTAAAACTATATATTTTTGATTTAGACTGTGTCAAGATAATATTGTATTCATTTGAACTCGAATGAAAATGAAAAAACACCAATAGATTTTAAATTAAGAAACATTAAATATATATTAATTAACGAGGCAAATCTGAAATATAATTGTCAGCTCGGATTTCAAACTGATGGCTCCAATCGATTTCATTTACCAGGCAAATTTGAAATATAATTGTAATTTTGAAATGAAAGACTCCAATTCATTTTAAATTAAAAACATTAAATATATTTTTGTAATTAATTAAATTAATTGAACCGCGTAAATTTGAATAATTCCCATGATTCAGCCTGCGAATTTTTCGCAGTTCATAAATCATTTCATTATTTTTGTTTTGAAAAGGAAAATGAAATTTAAATTTAAATTTTAAATTTAAATATATTCATAATTACTCCCCCCCCCGCCACTCAAAAATTAAAGAGGCGAAACTTTTAAGAGACGATGTATTTTCGGTAGTTTACGGGTATACATTTGGAGTGTGGTTTTTTAAGAGGAATAAAATTTTTGGACCGAGATGCTGCCCGCCAGGGCACTCAGCCCGGAGGGTCGAGCTTCGAGGCGTGCCGAAGGCACGCACGAAAAGCTCGTATAGAATAAATGGCAAAGAAGCAAAAATGTTAATAATCTTGAGTTCTTTTCCTTCAGGATTTTGTTTTTAAATTATTTAATACTTCAAAAAGTTTTAATTACTGAAATAATAAATAATTAAAAAATTGGAAATATGAGTATTCGAAATTTCGTTATTTTGTCACCTGATAGCTTATAGTTAATTTTATTCTCGAAAATAGCTTCGGGTATGTAATGTAAGTTTATATTTCTAAAAAGTCAATAAAATATTGAGAAGCTGATTGCTGATTGAGACCTGATTGCAGTTCCATATAGCAAGACTGCATTTCATCATCATCGAGTATACAGTCCTAAGACTGGTTTGATGCAACAATCCGTCTCCACTCGACTCTGTCCCCCGCCAGCTGTTTGACCTCTCTAAATGTCTGGCATCCCATATCCCCAATTATTTGGTTGAAATATTCTAATCTGGGTCTTCCCCTTCCTTTCTTTTCCCACTTCCCCTCCAAGATATCCCTAAGCAGTCGCCCATGTCTCCGTGTGTGCCCCATCATCTGATCTCTTCTCTTCTTCAGACTCTTCCACAAGGTTCTTTTTTCTCCGATTCTTCCAAGAACTTCTTCATTTGTAATTTTATCCATCCATTTGATATTCATCATTCTTCTGTAGCACCACATTTCGAAAGCCTCTAATCTCTTTCTCTCCGCTTTTCTAATTGTCCAGGTTTTCACAATCTGTACATGGCTATGTGCTCGATACATATGTCTTCAATAGCAACTTCCCTGTTTGTCTAAGCTGATTGAGGAGGAGCATAGTAGTTTTTGTTTTGAATTAAACCCCATTTTTGCTTTGGGCAATTTTTGATTTAATTTTGTTTTCGCTCCTCCTATCCTAGCTGTTATTTTACTTCCTAGGTAGCGGAATTCCTTAACTCCTTCTAGATTTTCTTTGTTAATTTTGATGTATTCCTGTCTCCTTGTTTTTCTTCGTACATACTAGGACCTTGGTTTTATTCTTTGCTTATTTTCATTTTGATTTCTTCTGCCAGTATTTGGTTAATTCCATTCAGGGCGTTCTTCTAATCTTCTTTAATGCTTCCTGTAGCTAGGGCAATGTCATCGGCAAATCTTAAGATAGCGATCTTTTGACCTTGATTTTGATGCCTCAGTATCAACTTTGTCTTTGAATTCTTTAATCGCGTCTTCTATGTATAAGTTGAAAATCATGTGGTGACGGCACACAACCTTGTCTTACACCTTTTTTTTATTTTGGCTTCTCTTTGCTCTAGCTCCTAATATTTATATGTTGCCGCCTGGTCTTGATATAGATTGCAGATCAGTCTTCTCTCTCTGAATTTATATTCCCGCCTGTTTTGATATTTTAAACATAATTTCCCAATTGACGTTATCGAATGCTTTGGCTAGGTCTAGTGAAACCGATGGTAGACAGATTCTTTCCTGATAAAAGCCCTTTCTATTATTAGTCAAAGAGAGAGGACTGCTTCTCGGGTGCCTCTGGTTCTTCTGCAGCCGAACCGGTCTTCCCCCAGATTTTCTTCAACTCTTGTCCTTAGTCTTTCTCTGGATGATTTTGGTTAGGATCTTGGAGGCATGCGAGGTTAGGCTAGATGGTCCTGAAATTCTTCTGCCACATTTATCCGCGCCTGGTCTTTTGGGAAGTGTGACTATTTTGAGTTTTTGAAATCTTTGTTGGGATGATTCCCAATTTGTAGATTTTGCTGAATTAGTCTGCAAAGTCTCGTCAAGTGCCTTTTCCCCAGAGTTCTGTAGGATTTCTCTAGCTTGTATATTGTCTATTCCGGGTGCTCTATTATTTTTTAGTTCCTTCAAAGCTGTCTCGAATTCTGATCCTGGAGTGTGGGGTCCCCTTAATTCGCTTTTCGTCCACGGTGATTCTTCTTCTTCTATTGGGTCTCGCTGTTTTTTCTTCACCATAGAGTTCTTTCTAGGTGTTCCTTCCCATCTAGTTTGCCAGTTCGGCTTTTCGTTTAGAATAAATGTGGCCTCCTTTATCTCTTTATGTTCTTGCTTTTTGGTCTTGCCTTCTTGAAAATTTCTTTTTATTGCCCTAGTAGGCTACATCAACTCCTTCCACACTACTAGATTTACGTTGACTTTCTTTACATTTTTCTTGAATCATTGCTTTCTTAGCTTTTCTACACTCTCTTATAACTTTCCCTCTTGATTCTTATATATGTTTTCTTTCCCTTCTTCGTCTTCTTCTCTTGTTCTTAAATTCTCTGGATCGTCAATCAGTAGCTGTATTTCGTTCTGTCTCTAGTGGCTTTTTAATTTTCGTTTTTCTTTGATTGAAAGACTATCGTTGGCATGTTTCGGTCAGGCTTGATTGTCATATCATTCCATTCTTGTTCGATTTCTTCTTCTTTATTATATAGTTCGCAGTTAAAATATTAAAATCTTATAAAAATGGTTGAAATTATGCCAAAATTGTGGATTATTTTTTCGGAAATTTCGATATATTTTTCACATTCAAAATTGAAAATTTTCCTTCATTCTTCGAAAATTTTTAGAGATTTTTTAATTTCTTCTTATTAAAAAAAAGTATCAGGTGAAATTGTATCAGATTTCTATCTCTTCCAATAATATAAAATTTCAATGTTTTAAGGAAATTTATAATTATGTCGGGCCGCATTCATTGTGGCGTGGGGTCGTGTGCTTGACATCCCTGATTATATTAAACATTTGAAGAATCTTACAGAAACAAACAATTTAATGTTAACCCTGAAACTGCATAAGTAAATCATTTATGAAATTCTTAATAAGTCAGATAGATCCAGGTGGATACCGCTAACTCAAGGAATTATTGAGGTCAAAGTCCATCCTAAGCAATAATCCTATCTACACCATTATACCCAAAATCCAATGAAAACTTTATTAGTCATTAGTCTGTAGGTTCAATGCTTAGGTATACCTAGAAATCTATGGAATCTCAAAACGGTAAATTCTAAAAGAAAATTAAATGTGCTGTAGAAGCAATGTTTTGGTTCAAATCGATAATCTTAAAGTACCTACTGCTATGATTACGTTTTATAGATTTTTATTGCTCCTCGATTCTTGATGTTTTTCAATTTTTTCCAGCATCTATTGACCCAATTCTTTCACTAATAGTTAGTTTATGTCATGAAGGTAGAAAGCTATTTATTTAAAAATTCAAAAAAATTCGAAATAACAATTGGAATTTTATTTTCAAAATGGCGCTTGGATTTAAGGTTAGTTATAACTAGAGACCGGATTTTTGCAGTAAAAAGTGCCAAAATATGCCATAAAATATGGAGTTAAAAATGCTGAAATATGCATGGAATATGCTGAGTACGTTGAAATATGCAAATATATGCAGTAAAAGATGGCAAAATAAATTTTTTTATGCACTAAAAATTTAAAATTGAAAACAAAATGACCATATATATTTGAAAGAGTGCTTTGAGAGAAATAAAATGATAAAAAAGCTATAGACACCAAGTCTCAAATATCTACTTTTATTGCGTAAAATATTGCACAAAATTTTGGTTACATTTACCATAATATAATATTATTAACAAATCTTTAAACTCAAAGAAATAATAGGTACACTTGAATAAAATAAACATAATAAATATAATTATGTTTCAAAAATGTGAACGAAAAATACGGTGAGAGTAGTTTTATTTAACAGACACGAGTGTATTGTATTGCTTTTATTTTTCACCATATATTAACAAGTTTTTCTTATTGACGTACAAATAATAAACTAATAAAATAATGCAAATATTTGACCGGCTATAATAATGTGATCCCTACAATAATTTACACACACTTCAACACACAAACATGAACACTAAATGTTCAAAAAGGGCTATAGTTCCCAAAGGCCGTTAAAAAATAAAGAAATAATTAACAAATGATCTCTAAAAATAATTAAAATTTGATTCTAATTGTAAATAATTTATGTTTACAAGTGTCCACCTGTTTTATTTCTTATTTTCTTTAATTCTTTCTCCGAAAGTTACTTTTAAAACATCCGTAGTTTGTCACGAAATGTGCTATATTTGACAAAAAATCCTTCCAATATGCAATTTTATGCAATATTCTTCAAATAAGCAATTATATGCGATATTACTCAAATATCCGAAAATATGCAGTATAAAATTTAACCTACAGTATCCTAGATGCATGATTCGGATAGATACTTGATCTCCTGGGTCGTATGTGTCGGCGAACGAAATATGCAATTGCATAGGAATCCGGTCTCTAATTATAACGTATCGTCGTTTTTTTAAGGTTATGTTTATATGATTACAGGTGTAAGAGACAGTTTCGGGAGATTCATATTTTGAAAAATGAATAGTTATTTAATATTTGAAAATATAAATGATAAAATCACGAATACCTTATTTCCTAAATTCCGAATTTAGTTAATAATAGCTTTTTAATTTGATTAAGATTCTAAATGCATACTAAGAATAACATGACTTTTAATGTGTTTAAATTTGAAACTGAAAAAACTTATAAATTGGAAAAAAAACAAAAAAAAACAAACAAATTGCTGTTTCTATAAAACGTGCTATCT
>JALMQS010000085.1:17846195-17906093 GCA_024734495.1 Forficula auricularia
AGTTCAAGTATGTCAAAGACAAGTTGAGACGAGTTTTAGTCGAATAAAAATTGTTCTCGTTGAGAAACTATAAAAATATTAATATTGCAAAAAGGAATAAATAAAGAAAAGAAATTTTTGGACTAATCCATTTCTAAGAGCTCTCTATATATATGATCAGAAATAACCAAGAGTGCTATAGAAAAGTCATAGTTTTCTTATAGCAATAGAATTAGGAGAAATTTAAGATTTTCTTATAGGACAGGTAGATTCATTGTAGAAGATGGTCGGTTTTCATTTCAGGGAGTGTTAGTTTAAGTCAGAAGAATTAATTTTTGACTCCCACCCTTACTCACATAAAGCAATATCCCTTTTGTGGCGAAGGTCCCAAAATATAATTTTAAAAAATCTTATGTTGAATTTGAAAAATAACGAAAATGATGTCGTATTCGATGAAATTTGCAAAAAAAAGGCGAAAATTAAAATAAAATTTCAAAAAATAAAGGATACTTTTTGACAGCATCCCGTTAAATTTTCCATTGCTCTTTTGAAGAAATTCAAAATTCAAAACACTCAACCACCTTTATTTAAACTTTATAGTTTGGCTATGTGTTTAAGTTTAGAATCACTAGATCGCGAAATTTTACAAATGAAGATTTTAAATCTTTAAGTAAAATATTTAACGCGTTAACATTATATCAGAGGGGTTCGCACCTCACAAGGTAGCCAAATGTCCAAAATTGCTGTTACTGGCACTCGGGTTCGATTCCCGAGAGGGAGATAAACAACCCTTCTGGCATATATTTAAAAAAAAACTAAAAAAAATGCTTATAAAAAGTACAAAATAATGTAATACTTAATCAAAACGCGTGGGACGCAGAAACATGTACTTTTAATTAATTTAAACAAAGTGCCCCACGCTTTTTGATTAAGAATTACATTATTTTGTACTTAAGCGCAAGCTAAAAAACACCCTAATAATTAATAATAAACTTTTAATTTTTATTTATGTATGTGAAAGTTAAAAAATTTATTTCAATAATTTCTGACTGTTAATTTTACAGATCTAGAAATTATTCATTATTTTTGAAAAAGGAAATTGAACCTGTCGTGCGTGCTCATTTTTATTTTTATTTTTTCAAAAATATATATTATGTCATAGTGGTTCGCACCTCACAGAGTAGCCAATTGGCCCGAATTGCTGTTACTGGCACTCGGGTACGATTACCGAGGGGTGAAAATCAACCCTTCTGACATATATTTAAAAATAATTCATTCTATCGGATTTAAAGGAGTTCGTGTCAGTTTATCTATCTGGTTGAGCTTTAAAAAAATCTTTTGTATTTCTGCAGAGTGACAACGTCTGCCTACTAAATTCTTTAATAAAAAAAATTGTTAATAATGAGTTTAATTTCGAATAAAAATCTTTGTTTTGATAATATTAATAAAAAGAATATTGAGATAAATTTTTCTCATTATAAAAACATTTATTTAACACAAAAACGATTTCAACAAATAGAGTTGGAATTCTACACTAGTGTTTTTGTTATATTCTGTTCGCTGCAAATAACTTTTTATTTTTACATTTATGAATAACTAATTAACTAGAATGTCAAATCTATTGAAAAATGTATCATTCGATTCATAAAAGTTGAATTATTGATCTATATAAATTTGTTGAAAATGGTATAATTTGTATAGAAGTTAGAGCCCTTTTAAAAGCTCGGTCCATTTATTTCCATGTTAAAAGGACAATTTTCAATAATTTATTTTTCGGTAATGGGATAGATGATCAACTTAAAATTTCGAGAATAAATATTTTATGCATTCAACAATGATTCGATGGTAAAAATTTGAAAATTTTCTTATTAAAATGATAAACAGTCCCGGACACCTTAATAGATGGCAGGATTGTGATGTTCTAAAAAAAATTTATAATATCATTTTTTATCAAAATAGAAGTATCGGCTGAAAGAATTCATATTGGAATTAAGTATTTATATATATGTAGGTATACCATATAATTTAGATTTCTTTTGAATATTTTTATTTTTCTCTTGAGAGAGAAAAAATATCTATCCCTTGTCGGTTTTCATTACATTCTACAATTATAATTAACTAGATAGGAATGGAGGAGGAAGAAGAGTTGAAGAAGTTGATACTTGTGCTTTTTTTTACGATCTTTATACACAGTGAACAGATGATAATAAACACATTGGCTTTATTAAAAAAAAGAGACAAAGGGCTTGTATCCGTTTGATGAGCAATTTTTTTCTCTTTTTGTTCTAAAGTTGATGAATTTTAAAGGAAAAATTTACTTTTTGTTTTTTTATTAAAAAATAAATAATTGGAAAATTAAAGAGTATTTATAATTAAATTACTTTTTTTATCTTCCTGTCTTTTATCATGGATGGAAGAAATAATTTTAATATTTAGGTATATTGTATTCAATAATTTAATTTTCATTAAAAATATTTTTAATTACAGAAATTTGTTTTAAATTAAATATAAAAGGAATGGAAATTTATGTTGATTTTTATGAAAGAACTGAAAACATAAGAACTTTCAAAGGCCTGGTGCAGCTTTAAAGAAAATAAACTTGATCGTTGCTAAGCTTTATCCAAAGTCATTTGAAATATTAATATGTTTATTCATTTATTATTAATCAAATATCACTGGCTATTTGCAGTCCATTTTTAAAATAAAATAATAAAGAATTTTAAAAAAGTACCTAATAATCTAACTCAAAAGTAAAGTACTTTAAAATATAATTTTACTAAAAACTTTATATAAATTTTTGTAGTTCTTTAACTTAATTAAAATATTAAATTTCATCAAAATTGGTTAAGTCATTTTAAAGATTTATAGAAAAAACTAAAAATGTACTGGAATAAAGTACTGGACTTAGTGGATCGATATGTACCAAAAACTAATCAGTGCTTCATTTTATTAAAATAATGGTAGGTTTTCAATTTTATTTCAATCGGTTCAACGGTGTGGGAAAAAACGATAACATACATACATACTTACCTACATACATCTGCACAAACACATTGAAAAAATCGCACTTTTTGGCCTCTGTACGAGACCTCGTGTAATTTTTGACAAAACCGTCACGTGCTAAAATTCAACCTAAATGAATACTACAATTTGTGATTTTAATTGAGACCATGGGTTCCGTAGTCTTTACCTGAGGACCCTTTGAAGTCACGATTGCCGCGAGACCAATTACATGCTAAAATCACATACCTACATACAACTATGCTTGTGCCTCTACAGTAGATTGAAACATAAATGGAAGAAAAATATTAATTCAAAATCTTTAAATTCCTACGCTTACTTCCAGACTTTCGAATTAATTGTTAACTATTTATTTATTTTTTGAACTTTTATTGCTTTATAAAATTCTCAAATTAAAATTTTACTTTATAATAAAATGTATGTAATAAATGGTACTTATAAAAAATTCATTTATTTCTATTTCAACATAATATATTGAAATTATTTCTTTTTATTTTATTTAGATGGAATTTTTTTAAAAAATGTCTCTACTATAAAATTAAAGAGAATAGAAAAATGGAAGAATATTTTTTTTTATCTCTTTCTTTCTCTTTTGATTTCGTAGTTTTCTTTTAATTTTAAGAAAGTTTTCTCATTGAGATGGAACAAGATACTTCGCTATTAACCCAATTAAGGGTGCCAAGTGCAGCTGTTTTGCCGAGAGTGGAGAGAATTACCTAGAAGACTAGCATAGTTAGTAATAGCTACTTATTATTTACCATTCCACCACCATTTCGTATATATATATATAATATTATATATAGCTGGTTTGTATTTGAACAATTCAACTTTATGAAATCAGCAGAAAACGCGCAACGTTTATGTTAATAGACTGTTAATGTCTATTAGTACGAATAATCTAAAAATGTTCAACTAAGAATATTCTAGTAAATTGAATTAGATGATCTACACGAATATTTTAGTTCTAAGAAAATTCCCGAGGATTGAAAGATTATTCACAGGATATTCCAATGTCCAAAAAAGATATTATCAGAATATTTATAGATTATTCTTGTGCTACCTGGGTATATTCAAAGAGATACCGACGTATTAACAATTTCAAGAAAAAAATCTTTCTGGTCGAAAATTTTAAAAAGTATTTAAAATTCGATTGTTTTAAGGCTTCAGAGCTATATTTAAGGAGGTTCGGGACTGTTTATCATTTTTATAAGAAATTTCTCAAATTTTTACTATCGAATCGTTGATGTATTAAATATTTAATCCCGAAATTTGAAGTTGATCTTATGTTCCATTACCGAAAAATAAATTATTGAAAATTGTCCTTTTAACATGGAAGTAAATGGACAGAGCTTTTAAAAGGGCTATAACTTCTATATAAATTATTCCATTTTCAAAAAATTTATACAGATCAATAATTCAACTTTTATAAATCGAATGATACATTTTTCAATAGATTTAACAGTCTAATTAATTAGTTATTCATAAATGTAAAAAATAAAAAGTTATTTGCAGTCAACAGAATATAACAAAAGCAAGCACTAGTGTAGAATTCCGACTCTATTTCTTGAAATCGTTTTAGTGTTAAATAAATGTTTTTACAATGAGAAAAAATTTATCCCAATATTCTTTTTATTAATATTATCAAAACAAAGATTTTTATTCCAAATTAACCTCATTATTAAGATTTTTTTATTAAAAAATTTAGTGAGCACAGGTTGTCACTCTGCAGAAAGACAAAAGATTTTCTCGAAGATAAACCAAATAGATAAGCTGTCCCGAACTCCCTTAAGGAGATATCGAATTTTAAACATTTTCAAGAGAAAAAATCATTCTGGTCGAAAATTTAAAAAAATATTTAAAACTCGATTGTTTTAAGGACCTCAGTGCTATATTTAAGGAGATATCAACGTTTAAACACTTTCAAGAGAAAAAATCATTCTGGTCGAAAATTTTAAAAAATATTTCAAATTCGATTATTTTAAGAATCTCAGAACTATATTTAAGGAGATATCGACAATTCGATAATTTAAAAGTGAACTAAACGTGTATTATTTATAGGACCATTTGATTTAAAATATATAGGTAATCCAATTCATTTATTATTATTTTTTTTTTAATTCAAAATCCATTCTATAAAATTTAAACAAATAGCGTGTTCATTTAATAATTTTAAACATTTATAAAAAGAACTTTTTATTTACTAAATCTTCCCGCTCTTGTTTGAATTTATTCATGCATTGAAATCAAACATCCAATATTAAAAAAATCTATTTACACCTAGTAAATACAAATAATGATTATCTACCAATATCCTAGATATATTTGTGTGGGCGCATTCACCATAAATCCTTACTTTGGAAATGATTTGAGGTCTCTGATTTGCATCCAGATATTAAATAGCAATATTTACTAATTATTAGTATTTCTATCTTAATTAGTAAATAATAATCCGACAAACGCGCTATTTACCCCCTATTCATGTCCCACGTCAGATAAATGGGGCTTTAAGCTCAGCATCAAAGAATCAATTTTGAAATTGTTATGATAAGAGATACAGATTTATAAATGTGCATTACTTAACATATAAGTAAGTACATCCATATTTTATTTATTAAATACTCTGTGTATATTATCCTTGTGTTGTCATATTGTTAATGTAATTAACGGGCATTCACACTCTTTTTACAAAAATAATACTAAAAATAAAATATTTAGGATGTCATAATAAATATAATCATATAATTATATATAAAATAATATGTATTTTGGAGTAATTTTATAGTAAAATAATAAATACTCTAGGGTCAGTCTTATTGTTTTAATAAAAAATAAGATTAAGAGTTCACACACGCGATTTTACCATACACTGCTTCACTTGTATATTAAAATTTAATAAAAATTAAAATTTATTACACATTACAAATGTATCTATTATTAAACACCTATTAATTAAAATCAAAACTTAGTTCTGAGTAATTATTTTTTAATTATGCCATGGGGAGGGGGGGGATTTAAATCGATCATATCTGAAAAATTTTTAAAATAATTAAAAAAAAATCAAAAAAATTCTTAATTTTGTTTAGTTACAAGCCGGAATTTATATTTAGCACCTGAAGATGCAACCAGCAATTCTGACCTTTCTATTATAATGCATACCTAACCTCAACACAGGCGGTGCTGAATTATTCTAAACCAGTCATTAATTTTTTTGTAGGAGGAAAGATTATTTCTATTAATAAACTTAATGTGGTTATCCACATAACTTTATCATAGACCTGCCCTCTCACTTATATTTAATATTTAATAAAATAATTTATAATCATTAACGAATTTTTATTATTTAAGAGGTATGGTAGTAATATTTACATTTATATATTCCTTTGGGTCAATAACAATTACCAAAGTGATTCATTTCCATAAGGTCGTATATAGTGAATAAATTAAATTTCATAAGAATAGATCAAAAATTAAATAGACAATTATATATTAGAAACGAAGCTATTGAAGCTTTTATTTTTGTTATTAATTTGATTAAAGTTTGAATTTTTATTTAAATCACACATGATTAATTTATAATTATTTATTGAAACAAATAATTACTATATAAATACAACGTTTCGATCGACTTATTCTGCGATCGTTCTCATGTATGAGCACCCACTCCGATTATAGGTTAACTGAACCAATCACGTGTACTTCCTGTTTATCTGGGCTCAAAACACGATTGTACCGACGGCATCAGCGCCCCCTGTCGAATTGAGCAATTATATAATTTGAATCCCCCCCAGCTAACTTTCTTTTTGAGTAAATTCCATTTGTCTTGTTTTGTTTTGTTTTAGACTGAAAATTGTATAATTTAAATCTTTAAAATCCCTCCTTTATTTTAGGTTCGATTTCAACCAAAATCTATTTAGCTCTTAATCTCAAAAAAAAAATAATAATAATAATAATACATGTGATATTTCGTTTTGATATTCAAACTAGTTTTTGAGCTAGAGTGTACACGAAATTTGATAACGCATGAATTAACTAACGTACCTACTAACAGACATTTAAACAAAATATTATTATCTTGGAAAATATAATTTTTCGATATTCACTCCTAATATAGGATTTCTTATAGGACAAAACCTCATCGGTTAGCTCAATTTTTCTTCATCAAAATATTTTATTTTGAGACATTTTTTAGATATTTCTAAAAAAACAAGTGAAAAAATCACTTTTTTCATGCGCCATTACAATACTTGTCCATTCATACCCTGTAAGGCAAAGTAAAAATCTGTGATGTGGAAATCTCATGACTTTGACATACTAGTTTATCTATCTCCCCCATTATTAGTGATGAGCAAAGCAAGACCAAGACCAAGACTGGCGTATTCTTGGCCTTGGTCTTGCCCGCCTGTTCTTGCTCGGGTGCTTGTGTCCTGATCTTGCTCGGCTGGTCTTGGTCTCGGTCTTGGACTTGCTCGGCTGGTCTCGGTCTTTGTCTCCCAGTCTTGGTCTGGTCTTGGTCTTGTCCAACCAACTTGCTTTTTTGCAAGACCAAGACCAATTCTGCTCATCACTACCCATCGTATATTAAAATTAAATAAAAATTCAAATTTATAACGAATTATTACTTATGCGAATATGTAAAGATGAATAATCAAAAGGATTTCGTTCTATTGTTTTAAAATTGTCTTGTCTAATTCTATATATGTTTTTTTTTTTTTTTTTGGCTTTTCGGCCTTTCCAACCATAAGCCAATTTACGATACTATATATTTTTTAAATTTTGTCTTTACCCCGGGGGTCCGATTTTAGCCGAATGCCTCGAGTCGGATTCGAACCCGGGTCCACTTGGTTAGCAGGATGATACGCTACCGCCTAGCCTATCTGACCCCCCCCCCGCAACTATATATGTTATTTCTAAGATTTTCAAATATAATTAATTTTGTTAGTATAAAAAAAGAAAAAGAAATTTGTTTATGTGAATGTGAAATTTTTTTTTGAAATTTAAGTTTCTGATGGTCTTCAAAGGTAACTGAGACAAAAGAAAATAATGTACTTTAGAAGATTGTGTGATGTAACTATTTGAAGCCCTGAAGAAGCCGGAAAAGTCGACGAAACGTTGATTGATATATAAAATATCACACAAAAAACTTGTCCTTATTTCCCATTATAAACTTTCGGAATAATTAATATTTCTTAAAATATAATTTTTGGATTTTCAGTACGTGATGTTTTATTGTGGATCTAAACACCGTGAATTCGCTGAATTATTTTATTTTATTTGTGTTTGCCATTTTTGAGATATTTCAAAAATTCGAAAAAAAAATATATTTTCATCCACGATTCCAATATTTCACTATACTCCTTTGCTAAATATATTTTATTTTAAATATTTATCTTTTCAATGTTTTTCAAAGCAAAATGAAAACAAATGTTTATAATGAATTAATTAAATTGTAATTCTAAAAGAGTCCTCATGAATTGATTTTTGCTATATTTTAAATAATTGTATTATAGTATAATAATTTAGGTATATATATCGCTAATCAAATTTCTCTTTATATCCGGTTTTCATTTCCATATCCGTCTTTATTTCGACACATCCCCAAACTGCAAATGAATCCTTTCCACGTTGGTCGACTCACTTTCATTTTCATTCCTCTCGATGTTTGAGTATATGTGATGGGTTGGCTTTAATTAACTTTGCTTTTAATTAGCTCGAAGGTGTGTCGAGCAGCTGTCGATTATTATCCATCCTCCCCAAAGAGTCTCTATGACTTTGGAGCCAATCCATTTGTAAAATAAAATCAAGCGAAAAAATTCAACGTTCACTTTTGATCAAAGTCAAATAATTAAATATATATATATATATCGGAGCTTTGATTTTTTTTATTGCGCGATGAATTGGACTTTTTAAAAATTTAATGAATGAATAAATATCGGATGTTTTTAGATATTGATATCTTTTATACCTATATTTTATCTTATTTCCCATTATAAACGTTCGAAATAATTTGATTTTCAGTATAGATTGGATGAAAACAATATGGAGGCCTTGTGGAAGAGGAGGGATTAGAGACTGCCAATCCTAGGCCTGGGTTTCATAGAATGGCTGGACTGCTTGGGACTGGGGGGCGGAGCTTAAGCCTGATACGCAGTCTCAAGGCCAAATGTTTCCAGGCTGTTGAGTGGAGGAGCCTAGACTTCCTGAACCACTGGTTATTGGGAACTGACATGGAGGCGTGGCTTCAAAATCATGTCGGAAAGTAGCTTACACTTTTAAATATTTAACCCGTATGATAGTAGGCTAAATTTGTCCGCCTCCGTGGTGTAATGGTCAGACTAACTGACTGGCAACCCGGAGGTCTCGGTTTCGATTCCAGCTATACCCAGACATTTTTTCTGTAAGTATAGGGTCTGGTAATAAAAAAAAATAAGTGGGAGATAAATTTAACCGAATTTATCGCGCTGAGAATTTACCACTGCTCGAAGCCCCTAAAACCTTAGTAAATTGGATATTGAATTGATATCTAAGATTCTGAGATTGGCTTGTGATCCCGGATTCTTTTCCTTCTACTCTGTTCTTTTCCCGATGGAGGGGCCAGCCCATACAGGCCTTTAGGGGATCCACCTTCTGGTGTATCTCCTTCTCACATCAATATCATTAAAAAAAAAAAATTAATAAAATGTTATTAAATATCACAGATATATTATCTTGGACGGGCGATAACCCAAATCAAAAAAATATTAATCATGCACAACGGATTTTATCTGTTGGTCATTTAATTAAATGCGGCATAAATAATGAAAAAAGTGATAAAAATGTGACCGTAGTTACCGCGGTTTGTATACAAACGTCACACAAGAAAGAAAAGCCGCATGAAATAAATGCGAAAATATGTAAAAGCGGAAAAATAATTTCTATTACATGTTCTTGTAAGGCAGGATTAGGACAAAAGTGTAAACATGTAGTGGCAACATTATTATATTGTTATCGGTGAGTTTAAAATTTCTAACCTCTAATATTTCTAAACTTTGACACTTTTACATTCAACATGCATGTATTTAATTAAAAAAAAATTTTTATTGTAGTTAAGGAGATGACTTCGAGATATTTTCATGTAGAGATTTAAAATGGAAATGGAAAACTGTACAAACCAATGCCTTGAAACAATATGATCCTGCTCCAATCACTGATCATCCTTGTTTTTCTAAATCTAAACCAGACAAATTCTTTGAGAATTTAAATGAAACTTCATCGAGCAATACACTTGCTGATGATGTATCAAAATATTTCTACTAACACTGAACGATCACCAGCCTTTGAAAAGTTATGGAAAAACAAGTTTAAATTTTTATTAGCTTTACTCTAATCTGTCAATCTCTAACTGCACAATATACTCTATTTTTTACTTGTTACGTTCTGTAAATACTCCAACTTCAATTTTTATGTTTTATTTTTAGAAAATTTGTTATAAAAAATTTATTGCTAATATAAACAGCATGTATTTACTCTACAGTTGTAAGCTATTAATAGTTTGTTTTTTACCACCAGACTTCGTGACTCAGTTTGTCAGTTCCCACTATATATTGAATGAAAACAATATGGAGGCGTCATGGAAAAGGAGGGATTGAAGACTGTCAATCCTAGGACTGGGTTTCATAGAATGGCTGGACTGCTTGGGACTGGGGGGCGGGGCTTAAGCCTGATAGGCAGTCTCAAGGCCAAATGTTTCCAGGCTGTTGAGACGTGGAGCCTAGACTTCCTGAACCTCCGGTTATAGGTATTCAGGAGTTTCAAGAAATCGTTAAAATGATACCCGTAGAATTTTATCAAAAAATTCATCAATATACAAGAGTAAATAGTTCTAGAATGAAAATGTCTGTTTATATATTATATATTAAATGAATAGGTAGGTACTATTTTTATAAAAAAATAGTACCTATTCATTTAATATGCGAATGAGGTCCATGGATGCTGTGGATGCTGCGTATCCCCAACATTTAAAACATTAATAAATTCGACTTCAAAATTTCAGGAGGATCTTTAATTTTTTTTTTTTTTAATGCAACCGAATGCAAGAAGGGGTGCACCAGTAAAGATGCAGTTCCTATGGATCTCGAAAGACCCTTGCATTATCGAAGAGAAGGGAAAGTTGATTAAGTGAGAGGAGTGTAGACGTAGGTGTCTATGCACTCCGGTTTTAGAAAGGTTTGAAGATTATAGGTGCTGGGAAAGATGGAGGCTGGGAGAGAGTTCCAGTTCATTGAAGTCATGGGGATATATGTATTGGCGAATGAAGTGGTACGGCACTTTTCAAATTATTATCCGTTATTTCAAATATTTCGATAAAAAACATTTCTTTTGAAAAGTATATTGGTTCTCGAAATGAATAAAATTGTTGGATAGTATCAAGGGGCAATTAAAATGAATGATTTTTCCGAAAAGGGTGCCGATAGAAGGTGTGAAGTCCCTGCCTGATTACTTCCAGTTCAATCATGTCAAAGACAAGTCCAGACGAGTTTTAGTCGAATACAAATTGTACTGGCTGAGGAACTATTATTAATACAAAAAGGAATAAATAAAGATGATTTAGGAATTGTTGGACTAATCCATTTCTAAGAATTCTAAATATATAAAATCGGAAATAACTATGGCCTCTGAATGGCGTCCGTGTCGTTTATTTGTATATTTTTGAAAAGTGTATATAATACGTTTTGTTTTAATGGGCTTTAAAAATCCCTTGATCGTGTTCGCGTAGACGACTCTGAAGGGCAGCAATTTTTCGAAAAACTCAATAAAATTAAATTTGAAAATATTTAATTAGCTTAGAAATCCATATTAGGTTAAATTAGAGGAGACAAAAAGGGTGTCTTCTGCTAGAAAAATAATTTTTTTATTTATTTATTTCCTTATGAATAAATAAAAAAATTATTCCAACAGAAGACACCTTCTTTTATTATCTCTTTTAATTTAAAAAAAATTCTGCCTCTCTCGGCAAAAAGAAACTTCCATATTAGGTTTGCGATAAACGAAATCTTTAATTTAATAAGGCTGATATAAATTAAAATGGAAATTTAGTTATTTTAGAAATATTGATTTATCAATTAATAGAAAAAAATATTTAAAGAGCTTAAAAAACTAAATCTAAGTAGATTTCTCTTTTTCATTTTTATCAAGATAAAATTTTAGCTTTGTGTAGAAAGTTTTTTTCGATTCACAAAATATTTGCTCTCTGATTTTTTGATTCATAAGAATTTTAAATCATATCTTTATCCAGTACGGTTAATAGATATTCAATTTTATAACCACTGAACAACTATTTATTCCTACCTAAGGTTGTTCGGACAGTAGGTAAATGTTTATTTGCATCATTACAGAAGATCAACCTCATTGATTGATTTCTCTTTATAAATCAATAACTCTGCTTACTTTTAGCAAAACAAAATCTTTTTAATTAGTATGACTTTACGCCTTAAAAATATTAGGGTAGGCTTAGGATGCACAAGGAAACCAATTATGTTGCATCGCTTTCAGGAGCTTCCATAAAAATTCTTAAATTCATGCATTTTTTATAACTTTATATATCGGAAATATATTGAGGTTTATAAAAACTTCTTAAATCTTTAATTTCTGTGAAACTCTACAAAAACTCTCCTTAATTTTAATTCTAAATATTTTTTTTAATATTCTTTCTAAATTCTAAGGTCCTACAAAATCAACTAACAGTATTTTTAAGGAGTGTTTTTCGCTCTAAAATTTTAATCACTTTTATAATTGAGCCTAGCGACGTGCTTAATTTTCTGAGGGATTCCCTCTAAATACTTCTCAGGGGCGCAGACTACATTAATACGACACTGCCCCGTATTGTAAAGTAAAAAAAATTAATATACATTATAAGTTTTATTAATTTCCTTATTTTAAAACTGATCTCATTACAATAAAAGTAATTTAATTGCAGTGATTTTTTTATTGTTTTAGAATGGGTTTGCCATAGTCCCTAATTAAGGGTGAATGAACGGATTATGTTGAACATTGGAATTGAAAATAGATTTCCAGTATTCCATATAGATGCCGTATCTTTTCGATGAAATCTTCACATTAAAATCTAAAGTTTTTCCGACTAAAATTAAAAATTTTAAAACATAAATTAATTATTTTAATTTAGATGTTAGCTAACATCATTTTTAATCGGATATATGAAATAATTTATTTTTTCGCCTACAGTAGATCTGGCAACAGCGCATCTACTTTTTATTTTGGCTTTTCGGCTTTTAAGCCAATTTACGATAGGTACTTATTATTATTATTTTTTTTATTTATCTCTACTCAAGGATCAGATTTTAATCGGATGCCTCGAGTCGTATTCGAACCCGGGTCCACTTGGTTTGAAGGCTGGTACCTACGCTATCCCTAGTCTAACCCGACCCCAGCGCGTCCACTATCTGTCAGTTGTTGATGTTTTTATGTGAGTATGGCCATAAAGTTATATTTAATATTTGACAATGACTATTGTAAATCAATTTTTGCATTTTTATGCTTCTGGGGGCCTACTGATTATGAATACAAAATTTGGTTGAGTTTGGTATACAAACGGTTTTTCTTATGCGACATTCCCACTCTTTGACGAGTCCCATGATTTATTTATTTTTAAGTGAAGCAGACCGATATTTTCGATAATTCAGATTTGTATATTTACTAAATCCTTTGGTCAGAAAGTTTTTTTTTTAACGTTACCTATAAATAAAAGTTTTTGTTTTTTTATCTTCATCCGACTTGGCTAGATTAATCGAAATATATGTGTTCAGTCAACATTGCCTTTTTCCCTACGTGTTAAAAGTCCGATTTTTAATAATTAACGAAAACCCTTGGTCAGATCTTTTTCAAAAAAATTATTTTATACGTATTTGTTATCGATTTTAACATGTTGAAAATTCAAATTTTAATTCTCACATTGCCTTGATGTCCGAACAACCTTAAACAATAGCATATAACTGTTTTACGTCTAAAGGCGGCCCTAGCGACGAAAAGTGGCACGCGGAGGAATAAAATAGTTCCTTTGCTTTACACATTAAAAGATGCATTCTTACATTTAATATGATGTTATCCTTTTACTTTCTCACCTCTATTTTGTTTTGTGTTGGCTAAAAGGAAAACTTTTTCCACCGAATTATATATCAAGTCCATTTAATAAGAGAAGACAATCCAATTGGGGAATAAACTTAAAATATTAATCTTAAATGTTATCATCTTGAGAATAATTTTTCATAAAATTCATTTATTCGTATACAACAGAAAATGAGGGTGTTAGTGGGGAAAAGAGGGGAAGAGAGAGAAAGAAACAGGGGTATTGAGGGGCAGTTTAGGGGAAATGATTTAGCTGATTGTAACATCAAATAAATACATAAGTAATGAATGTCAATTAGATCATTCTTTTTCGGTTATCTATTCATTCATTTGTAAATTTCACAATTCAATAAGATGATTTATTATAATTTGTTCTTTTGTTGTTGTTGTTCATGTTATGTGTGACGTCCTCTTTTGAAAATGTAATGAAAATTCCATTTCAAAGTGGAATAATCAAATCAATCAAATTTACGGGACATTATTTTTATTCGAATTCAGATGTTCTAATTAAAGTTCAGATTCAATAATATTATATTATTTTAGATTGAATTCATTTTAAAATAAAAATAAATAAATAAAAAGCATTAAGTACAATTTTAATGGTATGATGAAGAAAAAAACATGGCAATAGTTTATTTATTTGATACGACTTCATACCTGTAGATATTTTAAAATCATTATTTTTATCAGGGGTCCCCAAACTTTTTTAGAGATAGGAACACATGTGAACATTGAAAACTATGGCTGGGCCGGATATAACATATTATACGGAAATTATATTAATAATTCTCTATTATATGACATTAATATTTAATATAGTGAATATTCGTGAATTAATTCTGTAGTAGCCACGGGCTAGATGGAAAAGTTTCAAGGGCCTGATTTGGACCGCTGGCCGAATTTGGGGACCCCTGATTTATATAAAGGTCAAATTTTAATTTTATTTTAGACATAAATAATACTCATCTCTGAATCTTGGGCTCCAGCACAACACTAAATATATGTAGTTAATTTTCTTAATGTTGACAAAACCAGGAACAATCACATGTAGATGAAAGTTACCAAATATGTGCGAAAGTTCACTAATATGTGACAACCCTATTTTAGCTATAAAGGAGGCGGAGATCTCTACCGAAAACAATGTGAAATACATCTCAAGATTGTATGAAGACGACATTGATTTAACAGCAGAACCCTGCTTTCGGCTGCCGTTCGTGAATAGATTGTATTTTATTGTATAAAATCTCCTTTGTTGAGTTTTTAAGTGTATCATCAAGTGTATTATTTTTAGTCAAAAGTGAGTGAATATTCTGAAATGTTTTCTATATTCTTGTTTGTAATATATTAAAATTGTCTATAATTAGGGATGGTAGATTAAATTTTAATTCGACTACTAACATTGTGAAGTGTCACTTTTTATGCAACATGGATAGTTCCTAATATGTGATACCACGTATTGCCTATAATATGCGACAGTATCTCATATTAGACAACCATGCTCTTTATTGTGAAATCTTATCATTTTGAATTAAATAGGAAGTATATCCCTCAGAATAATGGCATCTAGTAGTTAAATTTATTTTTAGAATATATGTATTTAACATGTTTTGGTACTATCTTGGCACTATTCCATAGGTATTATATTAGGACACCTTTTTTAGATTTCGCAGATTTGTTAACATTTTTATTTTTTGAGATAACATTGTAGTGCTTTTGAGTTTTGCAAATTTGATCAATTCCTAATGATTTACACAGATCACATGTGCATAAGATATAATAATGATGAACATAATAATTTGTTATGACTAAAATCTTAATTTTAAAAAGTGTGTCATATTAGAGAACTTTCCTCTACTTATGGTATTATCTGTATAATTCACAATAAACTGAAGATAACCCTATAAATTCATGCCAAAACGTCTTTATCTGGGAATTTTATTGGACCCGGTGCATCCTTGCACATAAATGGGGAAGGTGGGGTAAGACGGGGACCTTAAGGTTTGAAGTCGAAAAAAAAAACTAAATATACATGACAGAAATTAGGAACTTTATTTAATAACTAAATCGAGTCTTCCCTCTATTAGATTATAATAAAAAAAATTAAAAATATATTTTTTTGAATAATGAATAAAAACACAAAAAAAGTATTTTGCCCCATCTTGCCCCACCCTTGCATCGTCAATTGTTTTATTATATTTGTGACAAAACCAACCCTTCAATTTAATGAAAAATTATAATTCTTTCTTGTAGGTAGAAGAAGTTATTATGGCAGTTGTCTTTTTATTCTTTGATTAATTCGCGGAATCGGCATCATAATCTTGGGATTAACGATATGAAATGAAGTACTAGGTCTTGGCTGTTTCTGTGGCTGAAGTGACGTTGTAGATGGCTGAATAAGCACAGATGATTGAACATGCGATGGGACATTATTTTGAGAAGCATTTGACTGATTTCATGGCTCTACTCTGTACCCCATTTTGCCCCGACGGAACTTTGTATGCTAAACATTTTTTTGAAGTTATAAATTGACAAGTAATCGTGTAAATATTTAGTCTAAAATCAAGTTTAAAATACAGGGATTGCTATAAAACTTTGTTGTCTACATAAAAACCTATATATTTCTGACAGTCACACTCGAAACACACTCTAAAAATAACATGAAATCATTAAAAAATCGTTTTTACTCACAGCAACGTCTTATGCCCCGCTCAAGTTTTCGCTATAGGTCCAATGAAAAGTTTCGAGATAAAACCATAAGATGGCCTTTGAAGTTTTATTAAAACTGTTCTAGTTTTTGAGATATAGTGGGGCCCCATCTTGCCTCGCTACCCCGTCTTACCCCCTTTAATTGAAAATTTCAGTAGTAGTTACTCAAGCTTATTTAAAGTACTAGTTTATTAGATCCTTCAAAGCAAATTTTTTAATCATTAAAAGTGTTTTACGAGGGAAAGGAGTTCAGAGAATCACTGACGTAAACCAAAGAGAACAGAAGTATTACAAAAGGACCCTTCAAAATGAAGTTTTTTGAAAACTTCAAAATCTTGTATCCAAAAGTCCAGACAGAGGTCGTAAAAAATTAAATAAGCTTGGATTAAAAGTATGGCTGAATTAACATACATATTATACATTATATTTTTATCTGCTTAAAAAAAAAAAAGAAATTATCATAAATCTCATCCTTTTTGGTATTTAATCATAAAATGAAAGATTTTTCTCTCTTTGTTTTATTTTTTTGTTCTCTTTACCATTTGAACTTTTAATTCTGGATAGTTAGGCACTCGTCCAACATGAACTTAACTACATTGAAAATCTTTTGCAAATGGATTCAATTAATGTCCCATTCCCTTCTTCTATCACGTTGTTTTTATTTTGAATGTTTTTTCTCTGTTTTTTACATTTACTTTTATTTTCAACCTTTTCTTTCTAATGGCTGCTTTTTAAGTCCATCTCGCTTTCTCTCACACTCTTGCAGACTTTCTCGTACTCTGTTATTGTAGAAGTTTATTTTATTTACATATAAATGTCTTTTATACGAGAGAATATAAATAAGTTGTTTCATATTTCATTACGTGACAATGTCATTTCACTCTTAATTATTTTCATATAGTAAATAGTAATTATTTAATAACAATGTGGATATGCTAACTTTTAAACATTAATTATGTAGAGAAGGCTGGGAACATGGTACATTGAATTTATGTATTTACTATGAAGAGTAAATTTTGTTTTGTTCGAAATAAGCTATCTTGACATCGTAGTTACTTATTAGATCTGTTTAGTACGTTCATAAAATAATAAATATGTAAATGTTAGAGAACTTGTAAAGACTCATTTTCACCCACTTAACGAATTTCATCACCCCATTTTTTAGAAGCATACTAGAGATCTTAGCAATAGGACCCAAAAAGAGTTTAGTCTGTGTTTCGGCAAATGCACACTTTTGTGATGATGAATAAATCTTTTTAGAACCTTGCGTTGAGATAATTTAATTAAAGTCATAAAGTCATAATTTATTGGAATTGAATTAAATATACCTAGGAGGTTGATTAATCGTTTTACCAAAAATGTCTAACCGTAAACCTAACAATCTCAGTAGAGTTTTATATGCTGATTATTATCATACAATTTCCCGATTTCTTACAACTGGTCAGAGTTTTGAGATATTATCGGTCAAAACGACGAAAAAGGTCATTTTCACCTATTTTCGAGTCCCGTTAGATATAAAACAGCAATAGTTGAAATCAAAATATTTTTATGACGTAATAGAAAACAGCTTCCTCTTTGATTTTCAAATTACCAATTGTTTCTAGCACAATTAGAACTCAAGTTATAACTAAAAATACGTGATTATTAAGGATAAAAAACATATATAAAAACATATAACTTAGTCCCCTGGGTAGCAATATATTTAATAAAATAATTTATAATCATTTACGAAAGAACCCCCCACCACACACACACTTTTAATTTTGGGTCTTATATTAGCAATTTATGATATCTCCTTTTAAATATGACAGTCTTCTAGGTATTTTAAATACCAGCAATTCAGCATACTACGATTTTTGCTTGCAAATTTTATTCTTTTAAATTATTTTTACACCCCCCCCTCTTTTGGTTCATTATCAATTTCACATAGTGTGTCATTTTCATAAGGGTGCATATGTGAAATTTTGTATAATTGGATCAAAGGGTCTAGCAGTTAGTTATATTAAATTAGGTTGGAGTTGGTGGTGTTTCACAAGGAGAAAAATTAAAATACAAAGATTTTTTTTTAGTTTAATCTTTATATTTCGAGCTCTTAACTCATAGTCAGGAGAACATTGACTAAAGATAACGCATAGAATAATGAACAGAATTTATTTTAATTTTAATATTTGGGGGGGGGGGGGGGTCGGATAGGCTAGAGCGGTGGCATGTCAGCCCAGCTAACCGAGAGGACCCGAGTTCGAATCCGACTCGAGGCATCCGGCTAAAATCTGACCCCCGAGGTAGAGACAAATTTAAATAAAATAATTAGTATGCGTAAATGGCTTATGGCTAGAAAGGCCGAAAAGCCCGAAAAAAAAAGTTTAATATGATGGACAGTTATTTATGACTTAGTGTAAATATGCAAGAATTATCAGGGGATGGGATGGCCTTAGAGCTGAAAGAACAGATGTAGGGGACAAAGGGCTGGAATAAAGAAAAGATATTTATACTTGGAAGTTCCCGAAAATTATGTATGTGCTATAAAAGAGGGCAATAAACTATGGAATGCAATGAGGGTGCATAGCAAAAATTTCATCTCTTATTTTCTATTTTAAAAAAAATAAATAAAAAATAAAAATAAACCCACCACCATACACCTCTCATCGCTTACTCCAGTTCAAATTAAATATCATTGATTAAGAATGTCAATTATTGGTGAAGTTTTGATGTTTGTTCGATTGTTCAAGATGTTTTGATTAAGGTGTATGCCCTTTTTAATTTCAGCTGACTCAAATAAATCAATTTCCTGCTTTTAAAAAGGCCATACACCTTAGTCAAAACATCTTGAACAATCAAACAGACATCAAAACTGCACCAATAATTGACATCTTCATCAATGATATTTAATTTGAATTGGAGTGCAGATGAGAGTGTATGGTGGGTTTATTTTATTTTTTATTTATTTATTTTTTTAAATAGAAAATAAGAGATGAAATTTTCGCTATGCACCCTCATTGCATTACATAGTTCATTGCCCTCCTCTGTATAGCACATACATAATTTTCGGCAACTTCCAAGTATCGATATCTTTTCTTTATTCCAGCCCTTTATTCCCTACATCTGTTCTTTCAGCTCTAAAGGGCCATCCATCCCCTGATGAAATTCTGTCATTTTTTCACTAGGTCATAAATAACTGTCCATCATATTAAAATTAAAATAAATTCTGTTCATTATTCTATACGTTATCTTTAGTCAATGTTCTCCTGACGATGAGTTAAGAGCTCAGAAATATATAGAGTAAACTAAAAAAAAAAAAAAAAAAAATCTTTGTATTTTAATTTTTCTCCTTGTGAAACACCACCAACTCCAACCTAATTTAATTTTAACAATGTTTCTCTATAAACCAACACCGCGTTCCCTAAATTTGGTTAGTTATATTGATAGTTTTATTTTTTGAACATCACCCCACCTACAATTTTCTCAACAATATTTTAAATCAAAATATTTTGTTGACGTAATAGAAAACAGCTTTCTCTTTGATTTTCAAATTACCACTTGCTTTTAGCTAAATTAGAACTCGAGTTGTAACTAAAAAAACTAAAACTGTACTTGAAGGAAAAACTAAAACTGTGCTTAAAGGATAATAAACATAGATAAAACCATATGATCTTAGTTTTTTTAGTTATAATTTCTAGTTCTAATTGAGCTAAATTTAAGTGGTAATTTGAAAATCCAAGAGGAAGCTATTTTCTATTACGTAAATAAAATATTTTGATTTCAAATATTGCTGTTCAATATTTACTGGGACTCGAAAATAGGTCAAAATGGCCTTTTTCGTATTTTTGACGATAATATCTCAAAACTATGACCTGTTTTTAAAAAATCAGGAAATTGCATAATAATCAGAGTATAAAACTCTACTGGAATCCATTGTTAGGTTTACGGTTACAAATTTTTGTCTAATTTATGTCGAGTTGTATTTTTTGGATTGAAAATTTTGAGTTTAAACAGACAATACGTTTTCATGTAAACTTTTATGAAAAAAGGGATGCCCGAATTCGAAGATATTAATGTGGGTTGTAGTTGTAAAAGATTGAATTAAATTATTATTAGAGAGTGAGCGGTCTTACTTATTCTTTGGTCATAGAGGGTTGTTTAATTCTAATTCTAGAATGGGCGGATATTAGGGTTTAAGATTAGAGAATATCCCTGTCAGAATGAAATGTAGTTGGCGAGTTTTCTCAACTCTGGTCTAGTATACTTGGGTTAAGTTGATGATGGGAATAAATTAATACGTGACATGTTTTGGCCCTTATTTCCGGCCACGAAATGAAATCATAATGTTGAATTCAATTCAAATTTAATTAATTTTCTTGTCAAGAAATTGGGTTAAAACTTCTATTCAAAAAATTATATCAATTGAAATGAAATATTTTTTTTTCATTCATAATGTGGTTATTATAACAATCATTTTGGGGTTAAAATAAGCCTCATACACCATTCTTTAGAGTTATATTTTTACTTAATTATTTTATTTATCAAAAACTTTCATTCAGAAGACACCATGGCCCCTGCGGTGGGCTAATAAATGTCAAAATAACTTCGGGCATTCTCGCTAGTATTCAGCCCCTCTCTGGTGAGTATGAACATAACTATAAGCGCTTTATATATGGAATAGATATTCAAGTTTTGCCAATTTAGGCAGAGTTGCTTCTACTATAAATAGAGTGAAGAAATTAAAAATGAATTTACTATTTAATTGTATTTATAATCTTATAAATTTGGCAAAGTGAACATTTTTACAATATTTCAAATAATTTATAATTCCTTTATTTATTTATTTTTTCAATCACTTTTTATGAGATAAAGTTCAAATTGCCACAGACTTAAGATTTCTAAAAGAAAAAAAATCAAAAGTAATTCGAGATATATCCAAACGCCTCCTACTCGATCGCGAACCCAAGAGGTCGAAAATAATTTTTTTCTTCTACATTCCAGGGCGCAACCACAATGAAGGCCGCGTCGAAAGACAATTATAAATTAAATTAAATTAGGGAACGAAGAAAATATTTTATATATTATAAACAAAAGGATCAGCCGGGATTCGAACCCGAGATCTTCGCATGTGCGCTGCGATGCCTTTATAAGAACCTTAGCTCTGTATCCTCTCGGCCACTGATCCCTAAACCCAAGCTGATACCTAATGTCTATATTGAATTTGGAATTTCATTTTATTTAATCTTTTAATCCTTCCCGTGATGTATAGTTTAATTAGTCAAGCCATCTACAGAGCCGCGAAAAATGAACGAGGAAGAGATTAAAAGATTAAATAAAATGAAATTCCAAATTCATATAGACATTAAGTATCAGCTTGGAGTTCGGAGATCGGTGGCCGAGAGGATAAAGCTAAGATTCTTATAAAGGCATCATGGCACATGCGAATCCCGGTTCGAATCCCGGCTGATCCTTTTGTCTATAATATAATAATTTTTTCTTCGTTCCCTAATTTAATGTAATCGAAAGATGTTTTTGATAATTTTTAATACATATCAGATGGGTTGAATTAATCCTCATGGGAATCGAACCAGAGTACCAAAAAATATTAGTCTGGATTGCTTTTTGGCATTTGGGGTTATTACATGTAATAAAAATGAACCATACCAGCTCGGATTTAGTAAATAAAAAATCTCTGGTGATTTTTTTTACATATATACTTTTATTATTTATATTTTTTGTTTCTGACAATTTAATATTAGTTGGAAACTCTCAACTCGAATTTGCAATTAATGCTTTAAAGTTTTCTTTTACATATTTGCTACGATCTTCTCAAAAATTAAGACTAAATAGTAAAATTATATTTAAGTCATGGGTGTAAACTAGAGCAGCGTTCAATAATTTGGCAGTCTAAAGGCCGCTGCACGTTTATTTAAGGAGATAGAGAGGTTTAAAGATTTTAAAGACAACAAATTTTGTGGTCTATAAAGCTATAGACATTTTATAAATTCGATTGTTTTAAGGCTCTCATACCATTATTTAAGAGATAGAGAGAAAAAATTTTGTGGTCGGAAATCTTATAAAATATTATAAATTCGATTGTTTTAAGGTCTCAGACCATTATTTAAGGAGACAGAGGTCTTTGCTATTTTTCGTTTCTCGACAAAATTGTTTTTTTCGAGATATTTCAAATAAAATTTATTTTTGAATTCTCTACGACCCTCTTGTTTTAATAATTTTTTTGTTTGCTTGCTCCCACTCAAAAGCATCCAGGTTCAAACCGGATTAAATTTAAATAAACCAAGCTAGTCATAAAGCCCGTGACGTCATTTCGATCCCGAAAGGCCTCCAAATTGCAAACCAGAGGTCCCATTCCAAAAACAAGTAGAGAAAAAAGCCTCGTGTGCACCGAGCTTAGGTCAGTCTGACCCCTCTTTAACTTCACATAATGTTTTAGAGAGAAATGGCTTAAACTCTAGACGTCACATTGTACAGAAGTTGGCCAAAGGTTGAAATTAGATCAGTGAAATTAAACTGAGAGACAGCTAACCTGGCTGGTTTTGATTTGAACGACGTTTAAAGGTCTATGTAACTTTTTACTTTACCATACAGGGTATGGTCAAGTATTGTAATCGTGCATGAAAAAAGTGTTTTTCCTTCTTTTTTCAAAAATATCTAAAAAACGGCTGAAACTATTTCGATTAAAAAAATTGAGCGAAACCATGGCATTTAGGTCTACAAAAAAGCTCTAACAAGTGTACATCGAAAAAATTATATTTTTCGAGATAATAATTGTTTTGTCAAAATGTCTGTTAGTTAGTTAGTTAGTCTGTGCGTTACCAAATTTGTGGACGAGCTAGCTCAAAAACTAGTGTGAATATCGAAACCAAATTTTACACGTAGTTTTGGTCCATTGAGATTAAGAGCTGATTAGATTTTTGGTGCATATCGACCCAAAATTAAGGGGGTCGAGGGGGGTTAAAAATTAAAAATCTAGGTCGTTTGAGCAAACTCAACCAAATTTTGTATACATAATCAGTGGAGCCCCAGAAGTCTAAAAATGCAAAATCTAACCGCCCAAAATGGGGGGGGGGCGGAGGGTCAAAAAATGAAAATCTTGGCCATTTAGCAAACTAAACCAAATTTTGTATACATAATCAGTGGGTCCCAAGAAGTCTAAAAATGCAAAAACTAACCGCCCGAAATGGGGGGGGGGAGGGTCAAAAAATGAAAATCTTTGCCATTTACCAAACTCAACCAAATTTTGTATACATAATCAGTGGGTCCCAGGAGTCTAAAAATGCAAAAACTAACCCCCCCCCTACATGATTATAAATAATTTTATTAAATATTAAATATAAGTGAGGGGCCAGGTTGTATGGTAAAGTCAAGTGGATGGCCACATCAGAACACGTCAACTATTTATAATAAAACTATATATACTTTGAGAATATTTCATTATTAATTATTTTCGAACAAAGGATATGGATGCCAATTAAAAATTTTGATTTTAAATTTCATAATGCGTAAATGTATTATATTAAATAATAAAGTGTGTAAAAAGAAGAAAAAATCAAAATTTAATATATATACCTATATATAAAATATATATATACTATAATGTATATATATATGTTGTATGTATATAATTCGTAAATAGAAAATAACTTATTCGTTTTGTTTTATGAGCCAATGCTAATAATAATAATAAAATAGTCAATGTAATGATTAAAACAATCAGTTTATTTTCTATTAGATTTGTATTCAAATTTACGTTCCAATTAAAAAGGATTAAATAAATAGTCAGGATGGATTCTTTTTGTCAATAAAATTATTAACGACGAATATATAATTATTATCAATTGGATAGCGAGGGAGAAAGACCATAGTGATTTACATAGAATGATTCTATAGAGAGCAAGTGAGATGTTTTCCAATTAAACCCTAAGCGGATGAATTTCCAACCACAAATTTAGTTAATTTGAGTCTAATAGAAAATAAAATAAATTAAAGAATTTGGAATTAACACCCTAATTTTATGGTCCGGGCAAATCACAGGAGGGTGGTGAAATTTTAATTATAAAATATATTTCCCTATCAATTAAATAATTCACGATAATGATTTTTTTATTCGATTGCCTATAGATATAAAAGGAAAATAAATAAATAATTGGGATGATTAAAATAAATGCAAATATAGTATTCATCTAATTGGGCTAAATTACTATTTTTAACACTAAGGTCTCCTCCCACAAAGCCCCATATTTTGAAACAGTAATATGTATTTAAAAGAGTATTTAATATAAAGAAGAAAATTAATAATTTTGTTAAAATATTTCCAAAAATATGTTGTTTCACCCTTCATCAAAAACAGAATTTTACAAATGGTCACCAGATTTTTTTTCAATTTGATAAAAAAATAAAATGTCATTTCCTCAAAAATTTCACTAATAGTTAAATTAATATTTTATTAGGCTGTGTCGTTAATGCTCGGAGATAATTTAGGGGTGGTTCTATAGATCAAAATAAAGAAAAAAGAGAATATAATCATATTATTATAGTCCATAAACGCTTTTTTTACCATATAAATGTGCATATTATATTATTATTATTGTTCAGTTCCATAATCAGTATAAGATGTAACAAATCAGAGGCAAAAAAGGAAACAATTAAACACCGTGTTAAATCATACAACCAATAGCAACGTTTCGCCAATTTAGTGTGGCTTAATCAGACTCTTGATCAAATTATTTTCAATCACTTTGTTTTCAATTGTTTTCTTGTCAATTAGAATACATATAAATATAAATTGGCGAAACTTTGCGATTGGTCGTATGATTTAGCAGGTTGTTTAATTGTTTCCGTTTTTCCTCTGATTTGTCACATGTATTATTAGTATTATTTTTCATTCTTTTCTATCCTATTGAAGGAGGTTTGTTTACTATACATCGGCTGTAAATAGCAGAGATGATAGCTTCTATTTTGTCATTATATTGTTGAAGAAAGGTTCAGGAACCGTCGGACTGTCGCGCACGTACCCCCTAGCCTTCTGCACCGTCGTGATAACAACCCCTCCAAAAATACCCAGCTCCTTTAAGTTCTTCTTATTATTATTATTATCTATATATAAAAATTAAGGTTTTGTCTGTACATTGGTCCAAATCACACCAAATTTTGGTTTCACATGTTTCAAGCAAAGTTATGAACAAAAACACCCTCAACAAAATTCCTGTCTGTATGTCTGTCTGTATCATTTCCTTGGGTTCCGCGAAAAGTTGCTCACGATTCACGTAAAAACGGCTGAAGGGATTATTATGAAATTTCATATTTACATCAGATGTCTTCTAACTTAGCTATATAACATTATGATATTTTTACCCCAAAAGGGGTTTGGGGGAGGCGCACGAATGAAAATTATCAAATAACTCCTAAACTATTAACTCTACGGCAAATTTTCTAAATAGCAAAATTGTAGAAGATGTGATTTCTGACAACTTTTGTTTAAAAAAATTCCCCCAAAAAAGCACCCAAAAAGGGGGGGGGGGGAATATAAAAATTCTTGCTCTTGGACCAAACTAAAACTAAATACTAAAACAATTGTGTGGTTTCGATTATAGGTACATTAATTATTATTTCAATTAGAGAGCCGCAATAAACTTATATCATTTATCAAAAAATTATTTTATAATTGAGTATTTAGGGATCAAATGATTTTTAAAAATTTTGATTTCAATGCATAGAAGATTGGCCAAAATAATTGATTTTCGTTTTCTTTTATTAAAATCCAGAAACTTATTTGGGTTAAGAGCTACAATGCTAATTACTTCGGAATTTAACTATTATATTTTTATCAAAATTAAGATTTTCATCTTAAGGGAAAACTATTTGTAAAATATCCTTTGAAAGTGTGGATTGAATTTTTCAAGATAAATGAATGATATTATATTTTTAGAAATCTATATTTAGATATATAAAAAAATACTGTATTAGAAAATAGGACAATTACTTGGGAGTTTATGCAAAATATTTTCCTCGTGAACAGGGTACATATATGTACCTTTCGGTATAAATAAAAGTCTAAAATTTATTAGTAGATCTTAATAAAATAATGTATATATAAATATCTAATTCTAACTGCAATTTTATAAAATTAGTGACTGCAGTCGGCGAGGCGGGTCTCATGTTACCCCATTCCAACCCTCTTCCATCCACCGACCCAATCCTTGCCTCCTAGACCCACCTCTGTCATCATCCACCCAGCCAACCCTATACATGTCCTCTGGACTCTCTCCTTTTCCACTAACTCTGATCAGCCTCCGAACTCCACGAAATCGAGCGGAGGATTAAAATTTCATGAGCCTCTAGCAATTAGAAAGTATATATATTGAGTAATTTTTTTATCTTGAGACAGTCTTATAACTCAAAAACAGTGCATTATATGGGAAAAGTTTCAAATAAAAGTTTGTTTATATCGAGGGAACTAAACTACCTTATTGTTTGTCGACGTAGAACAAGCTTTCAAGGGTATTTCAACGTAAAGTTCTGTTTTTTAAATGGAACCCTATATTTTTCTATACGTCTACTTAATATAAAAAAAAAACTTAACTACTTTCATAAAAACTATTCTTTTATACATCCACTAAACAAAATACATGATTCAACTAGATCTCAAAAAAATTCTTAATAATTATTTTTAACAATTATTTAACTTAATTATCAAATAATAACCATTAAATAATTAATTATTAAATAAATAATTTAATAACAATTAAAAATTTAATAATTTTTCGACAGTGTTCTGAGACATTTCAGTGTATTGCAAGTCTTCTAGATGAATTCCAGTTCCAATTTCCTTATTTTGGCCTGTTCTAGTTTCTTGGTAACGTTTACATTTCCTGTTTTTTAATAGATTTACAACACAATAAAATAAAGCTTGTGAGAGTGTATTCCTATTAGGAAAACGCTCGGTATCCATTTCAATGGCAGCCCTAACACTTCTTCCATATTCACCATAAATTAAGACCATTTTAATTCTGTCTTCAACAAAAAAAATGCTCCATTTTTATATGGTAATACAATATAACCTATCTCACTAGATTGACACGAAAGTAAACTTTTTTTAAACTCAAGAATTTTAAATAGATCTATTAAGTAGAAAATAATCTCTCAAATCTGAGTATAACGAAGTTTTTAATATCATAATAAACACTTATGTTCATTGGTGTGACTTTTAGATTTAATTATTATTTATTTAATAATTAATTTTTTGATCAGTATTATTTGATAATTAAGTTAAATAATTGTTAAAAAATAATTATTAAGATTTTTTTTGAGATCTAATTGATTCATATATTTTGTTTATTTGATGTCGTATAAAAAATACTTCTTATGAAAGTTGTTCAGTTTTTTTTGTAGATTAAGTAGACGTATAGAAAAATATAGGGTTCCATTTAAAAAACAGAACTTGACATTGAAATACTCTTGAAAGTTAATTCTACGTTGAGAAACAATAGCGTAGTTTAGTTTCCCGCTCGGTATAAACAAACTTAAGTGGGAGATAAATTTAACCGAATTTATCGCGCGGAGAATTTACCACTGCTCGAAGCCCCTAAAACCTTGGTAAATTGGATATTGAATTGTATCTAAGTTTCTGAGATTGGCTCGTGATCCCGGCTTCTTTTCCTTCTGCTCTGTTCTTTTCACGATTGAGGGCCAGCCCATACAGGCCTTTAGGGGATCCACCTTCTGGTGTATCTCCTTCTCTCATCAATATCATTAAAAAAAAAAAAAAAAAAAAAAAAACTGTTATTCTGACACTTTTTCCTGTTTTTGAGTTATAAGACTGTCTCAAGATAAGAAAACTCACCCGGTATATATCAATAGAAAAATGAGAACAAACGTCCTGGTAGTAGGAGTGGGGTAAGAGGATGGCAGGCAGATATTTCAGGAACCATAATTTAATTTGCAGATCAGAAATACCATAGACTTTCAATTTATAGAAAAATCACAAGAAGCTGTCATCTATTAGATCCGGGAAGGAATCTTTTTATTTTTAGTTATATGTGAGAAGGCTTGTAGTTACCCCTTTGAGAAAAGAACCCTAGTCCCCAAATTAGCAATTCGGACCGATTGGCCTCTTTCTGAGGTGAATCCCTCTGACATATGTATCGCGCTAAATATTTCACTCAAAGATTTAAATCAATTTGTAGAATTTCCCGAATTAGTGATTTTAAATTTAAACACATAGCCATTCCATATATTTAGAAACAAAGGTGGTGTGATGTTGTTAATTTTGGCTCTAGGGCTTCTTTCTCAAAGGGGTAAAAACAACCTTCTGACTTATAGTTGAAAATAATTCATTCTAACTCAGATCTAATAGATATGATTTTCTTAGAAACTCAGGAAAGGTATGGACCATTCCACGCCAAATCGGACGGTTTGAAAAATTTTAATTTTCGATTTCCTTCATTTTTTGACATTTTTTATTAGCCATCAAAAACTCTTCCTGGTAAATTTTGACATTTCTTGATCACCGGTTTAAAAGATATCGCTTTTCGGGTTTCCGCTCATAACTGCTTCAATAATGGTCCAAATTCAAAAAAAATTATTTAAAGTGTTTTTATATAAAATTTTTGAGTTTGAAAATTTTAATGTTGTATTTGAAACTATATGGTATTATAATCTTTGATTTTTTTGATGATTTTTTATTTCAAACTTCTATTCATTCTACAAATTTTAAGAACATAGTGGTCCTATGATATTACTATTTTTTCGATATTTGATTTTGAATATCTTTCAACAAACTAAAATACTAATTATTTATTTTAAACACCTCTTAACGATAAAAATCAATTCAAAATAAGTTAAAAAGAGAACACAATACCAAAAAGTGGCTTTAATAATGTATAATAGCAAATAGAATTTTTTCAAAATTTTCAAAAATCGAAGAAAATAGTAATTATCATAGGACCACTATCAACCGGGTCTTAAAATTTTTAGAATGAATAGAAGTTTAAAATAAAAAAATATCAAAAAAATCGAAGAGTACATACGATTTCAAAAACAAGATTAAAATTTTTAAACTAAAAAATCGCATATAAAAACACTTAAAATAATTTTTTGCATTTTTTCTAAAAAGTATGTAAAAAATAAAAATTTCGAGAAAAAAAATTTGAATTTGGACCATTTTTGAAAAGTTATGAGCAAAAAACCAAAATTCAATATCTTTTAAAACGGTGATCAAAAATATTTCAAAATTTACCAGGAGGAGTTTTTTGATAGGTACTAAAAAATGTCAATAAATGAAGGAAATCAAAAATTAAAATTTTTCAAACCGTCCGATTTGGCGTGGAATGCCTCGTATAAACCCGAAACAAGTGTTAAAAAGAAAAAATAATGAAAGTAAAAAAGGAATAAAAAGGGTGGATATTGTTTTTATTTTTCTGACGTGTTCTGATGTGGCTATCCACTTTACTTTACCATACATTCTGGCCCCTCACTTATGGTTAATATTTAATAAAATTATTTATAATCATGTAGAGGAGGGGGGTAGTTTTCATTTTTATCCTTTTGGGGTCCCACTGAATATGTATACAAAATTTGGTTGAGTTTGGTAAACAAAATTTGTTAGTGTTTGCTCAAATGGCCTAGATTTTTAATTTTTACCCCCCCCCTCTTCTACCCCCCCCTTAATTTTGGGTCGATATGCACCAAAATCTAATCAGCTCTTAATCTCAATGGACCAAAACTACGTGTGAAATTTGTTTTTGATATTCAAACTAGTTTTTGAGCTAGCTCGTCCACAAAAATTTGATAACGCGCAGACTAACGGACAACCAGACCGACAGATTAACAGACATTTTGACAAAACAATTATTATCTCAAAAAATATAATTTTTTCGATGTTCACTTATTAGAGCTTTTTTTTTAGAGCGAAATGCCATGGTTTTGCTCAATTTTTTGAATCAAAATAGTTTCAGCTGTTTTTGAGATATTTTGAAAAAAAGAAGGAAAAAACACTTTTTTCATGCACGATTACAATACCTGACCATACCCTGTATGGTAAAGTAAAAATAATGAAAGTAAAAAAGGAATAAAAAGGGTGGATATTATTTTTATTTTTCTCACGATGATTGGATGATTATTTGATAAATAAAAAAATAAAAAAACCCGCCCGTATAGATATATGTTACTTTTGAACAAATTCGATGATTTAACGAGCAAGTACATGTTCATTAATTATCTGAATGTTACAGGCAGGCGAGCTAATTTTAAACGAAAATTTAAAATAATGAATTATCGTTTGGAGAAATGAAATAGCTTAACTTTTCAAGTTTTACCCTTCTATTTAAATTCACTTAAAGAGTGAAATGGTTGAAACCCAGCAGCCAACCAATAAATTCAACTTTAATTCCTAACTACATTCGAAGTTCTCCAAGTATAAAACGGAGACACGGTATAAATGTTAAAAAAGGGAAGGATTCAAGAAAGAAAAAGAAACTTATCATAAATTATTATTATTTTTCAATTTTGTAAGGAGAATTTTTATGTTAACGAGATGGATAGGTGCATCAGGTGGCTTTTTATAGATTACAATATTGATTCGGAAACTTTATTTATTTAAACAACTAAATATATTCAATCATGTAAGTAGAAACTAAAATTTCTTTTTATCAACCTCATGTATCTAAGTTCAAGAATATTAGAAAACAATAGCCACTAAAGGCATAAAGGGATCTCAGAGGGTCGTTGAAAATTCAAAAAATATATTTTATTTGAAATATCTAGAAAAAAAAATTTCTAGAAACGAAATAAGCTGACGTTTTCTGATATGGCCATCCACTCGACTTTACCATACAACCTGGCCCTAAACTTATATTTAATATTTAATGAAATTATTTATAATCATGTAGGGGAGGGGGTTAGTTTTTCCATTATTAGACTCCTGGGGGCCCACTGATTGTGTATACAAAATTTGGTTGAGTTTGGTACAAGAGCCTAGATTTTAATTTTTTGACCCCCCTCTTGGGCGGTTAGTTATTGCATTTTTGGATTACTGTGGGCCCACTGATTATGTATACAACATTTGGTTGAGTTTGATACAAGGGCCTAGATTTTCATTTTTTCTACCCCCTCCCATTAGGCGGTTAGTTATTAATTTTCAAACTTGCCGTGGCCCACTGATTATGTATACAAAATTTGGTTGACTTTGTTCAAATGGCCTAGATTTTTAGTTTTTAACCCCACCCCTTAATTTTGGGTAGATATGCACCAAAATCTAATCAGCTCTTAATCTCAATGGACCAAAACTACGTGTGAAATTTGACCATACCCTGTATGGTAAAGTAAAAATGGCAAGCCTTGTGAAATTTCTGATTTTGACAAAATATATTAAATATCCAAATTATAGAAATTTTAGTATATTTGCAATCAGTGGGTCCTAAAGAATTGAAAAATGTATTTTAATTGAAATATCTTGAAAAAAAAAATTGTCGTATAACGAAAAAATGGCAAGGCTATATATATAATATATATAGCCTTGTGAAATTTTTGATTTTGATAAAAAAATATAGAAATTGTAGTATATTTCGGATCAAAGGGACCTAGAGAATTGAAAAAATATATTTTATTTGAAATATCTCGAAAAAAAAATTTTGTCGATAAAGGAAAAATAGCAGGCAGGAAATTTTTGATTTTGATAAAAATTTAAAATATCAAAATTTTAGAAATTTTAGTATATTGGGGATTAGAAGGTCGCAGAGAACTGAAAAAATATATTTTATTTGAAATATCTCGAAAAAAAATTTTATGCCAAATGGAAAGGCTATAGAAGATGTCTTATTCAACCCTTAGTCTTTAAGATTTCTTTAAGATGTCTAGAAGATCTTCTTGTATCTAGAAAACCTCCGCATTTTGAACTTTTACGGAGAATAAATTTTCATTTCTAGATCATGTTAATTTAATATTCTGTATCTAAAAACAGAAAAAGATGAATAAAAACTTTGTTTTATTATTTTTTCAATTAATTCGACTTTTTTAAATAACTATCTTCGACAATTTGTCAGCTGTTTTTGTTCTTCGTCTGTCAGAATGGAATTAAGCCGATTTATTAATTTATCCTAAAAGCACGGCTTTCAAGCAAAACGGTAACAACAATCCGTTTTCGGTTAATTAAGATACTTCTTCTATTGAAGTAATAAATTTGATACTTGGTTTATTCCCAAGAGTTATAGTCACTTGCAATTCGCTCGTACAGATTTGTGTAACCTTCAATTAATCAAAAACTAAATTACACAAGACGCCAATCAAACCGTTGAATTTATGTAAACAAATTTACTTACCCTTTCTAGTTAAGTCTAACAAAACATAGGGTTAGGAAAAATGTTAATTCAGTTATAGAAGAAAAAATAAAACAAATCAAATTAAAATTACTCCACGATGGGACCCTGATGGATCGAATTATCAAACACCATAACCCGTGAATTTCATCGAAACTATACGAGCGGTTTCAGAGAATATATACAGGGTGTTTCTAAATTGATGCGAAATATTTTAAAAGCTGACTTTTCAGCAAAAATTAGGGGGTCTTTCATATAAATTTTTGTTCAAAACCCTAATGCTAATAAAATGGAAGTTTAAGATCAAGTATTTTTAAAATAAATAATTCAAAGGAATAAATAGTTATTAATATTGGTATAATGGTATATAATATATAGACAAAGAATTTAATTACTTTTAAACCTGAGGAATATATATCCTAGAGAGAAAAATAAATAGAAATATTTTTTTTAAGTAAAGAGAACAGGTGTATTAAAATTTAAAACTCTCTAAATCAAAAACAAAAATTTAATTTGAAATCAAAAATTTAGAAATCCAAAAGAGAACAGGTTCATATTAATTACCCTCCGCTTTTAAGATATCAATCCTATATTGAGTGATAATTGAATTAACATGGAGATGTGATATTCAAAATAGATTATGGGCAGATCCGGATATTTAAGGGAAATAAACCATTTTGAACAATTCCCCCCCCCCCACCCGTTCGGCAAATTGTTTCACCATAAGGTAAACAGGAAAGTGTATTGATCGAATCCAGCCAGGCTGTCAAATTTTACGTAACAACAACATTTGGAATTGCAGTTCCAGTAACAACAATAACAACCCTTGATAATGATTTTGCCCGAGGTTTCGCCGGAATCAAATTAGTGCTATAATGGGTTCAATTATTGAAACACTAATAGGTAGGTGAATAGAGTGAGTATTGCTCTATCCTATAGAACAGCAAATAAATTGAGAAATTCGCTTTCCTTCTCAGCTTTGATTTCTTTATCGAAGACGTGCCAATTATTGAGCAGCGAACTTCATATATCCAACTAGGTATATGACTTAACTGGGAACTTGTTTCGATGTGAGTTTACGGAAACTTTCTTAACAAGTCTATTTGACATGTTTTTACTATTAATTTAGTTAATTTGTTCTATTATAAATAAAAAAATCGATAGCATTTTGGTAACAATGTTACGATATTATATCAAAATTTTGATGTTGTATGACAGACACTAGGTACACAAAATCATGTTTTGTACTATTATTATAATTATTGGGGGTTTAAAGGCGTATTGACTGCTAAGGTCATCAACCTAAGATTCATTCTGTGTGAAAAACCCACGAAAACCTAAGGACGGAAAATCGTAGAAACTTAGTTTCCGGGGAAAATGTTTGTATACTGATTAGATTATGAGCTGTCTAGATTCATAATTTCGTGTGAAAAATGAACAAAATCAGTAAAAATCAAATACTTATATATGAAGTAGTCAATGTTATTTTTAAATATTCTATAGTAATATATTTGGTAACCTTAAAGGAGCAAGATTCCTAGGTTTATTATGTACTATATAGTAATAAAAATAAACGATATTTTAATCTATTCGTTATATGTATAATCTCTTGGAAATTACTCTTATTTTTCTATCAAGGTTTTTCATAAGGAGATACCCTTCGTAAAATTTCCCTCTGTGTAGAGTTGTAGAAAAATTGAATTTTTTCATGATTCTTGGTCTTAAATATATTGTTTTAGCATATCTATATAAATTACTCTATTAGAAATAAGTGCATATAATTTTTTAGAAAATTAACTATTCTTTTTCTATCAAAATGGATAAATTGTTCATAAAGGGTAAAATTTTTATCTCGTGTCAGAGGATAGAAAAATATATTTTTTCGAAATTACTTGGCTAATTTTATATTTATATTTATATATAAATTATTCTATTAGACATAATAATCTTTTGTGAATTTAACTAATATTTTTCTATCAAAATGGATAAATGGTTCTGTAAAATTTTCTCTCTTGTGAGAGAATATAAAATATGAATTTTTTTAGAGATACCTACTTGGACGAAATTATATTTGTATATTTATATTTACATAGAAATTACTTTATTTGACATAATCTTTTGTGAATTAAACTATTATTTTCCTATCAAAATTGAAAAATTGTTCTGAAAATTTTTGTAAAATTTCCCCTCTTTTGAGAAAATGGAAAATTTAATTTTTTCAGCATATTTGGTCAAAATTATATTTGTTTATAACTAAATAAATTACTCTATTAAAAATAAGTAATTACCTATATTCTCTTGAGAATTTAATTATTTTTTTACTTCAAAATGGATCATTTTTTTCGTTTTTCAAGAAGGGTAGACAAAATGATTTTTTTTTCGAAATAAATGGAAGAGATTATATTTTTTTATATCTCCTTAAAATGCTCTATGAGAAAATAATATAATTAATTGGAAACTCTTATTTTACGAGCTTTTCAAAGTGTGCCTTCGGCACTCCCTCGGAGCCTGGCCCTTCGTCTGAAAGTTCTGGCGGGCAGCGTCTCTATCCAAAAGATTTTATTCCTCTTAAAAAGAACCACACCCCAAATGTATACCTGTAAAGTCCCGAAAATACATAGTCTCTTAAAAGTTTCTGCCTCATTTTCGTCCTGACACAGCTACAGAAATGAGGCTCTAGATATGAATCTGGAAGTATTTTTTTTCTATAAGCTACAGCATTGTGATATTTTTGTGTGGAAATAGATTTATTTAAATAAGTGGTATCGTGTGAGGAGGAGAATTATATTATATCATTTTTTTAAAATTTGGGATCGATAATCGATATAAGGCTCCAAATATTTAAAAGAGATCAGGTGTTGTTTGTATGACAGGCTGCTCCAGTATTGCAATGAGAAACTCATATGGGCATGCGTGTCTTAAGTCGTTTAATTTTGTAAAAATCAAAAAATAAGAATAACAAAATTTAGATTTTTAAAAAATTATATAAAGTGGCAAATTATTAAAAAATAAATAAATAATATATAAATCAAATAAGATGTGATTGGTTTTTTTTCTGTTCGCAAAGAAAAGCGAATTCGAATATTTAATTTTTGAGTGGTGAAGGAGGGGGGGGGGGGTAATAATTATCAATATATTTAATGTTTCTTAATTTAAAATCAATTGGAGTCTTTCATTTCGAAATTTGAGTCCAAATTACGATTATATTTAAAATTTGCCGCAAATATACCGATGGCGCTCTCTCTCGGCAGCATTACGTCAGCGTTGCGGCAAATTAATCTAGACAAATATACTGTATATAGTATTATCAATACGAAACATTTTTATCATAAGTGTTCCCTAGTAACTACATAGTAAATATATAGATTCTCGAAATCTATATAGTTACTATATAGTTTGAAACATTGTGCTATTAGGGTTATCAATTTCAAACATTTTCTTGTAAGAAAGCATGCAAAAAGTGATTTTTTTTAAGATACTTTAACAAAATTATATTTGTTTATATCTCCACAATTAACTCTATTAAAAGTATGTATATTTTTTAAAAAATACATTTCTATTTTTCTACCAAAATTGATTTTATTTATTTTTTTTATTTTTCAGATTTATGAATGAAAAGCTGTGAAGTTAACCTTCCGAAAATCTTAGCCCTTATTCGTTTTGAAAATACGAGCATTAGGACTTCAGACATCTTTGAACATTTTACATTTTGTTCTTGAGTGATTTTTTAGTTTTAGTTTTAAGAGGATGTTTTATTAGCCAGAAAAAAATATGTACAATTTATTACAAAGTTAGTTCTAACAATCCAAAAGAAGTATAGTATCTTAAATTTAATAAAATGAAAAAAGAAAAGAGCCATTTTAAATGGATCCCAGTAGATTATTTTTTTACATAATATAGTTTTTTTCATTTTAATTTTATAATAAGTTTTTTTTGTTGTAATTTTTACTTACATTTGTATAATTAAATTTTTGCACGGGAAAAGGCTTTGAGAAAAACCCGACTATACAACAAAAGTAAAGATTTATAATTTACAATTTAGTTAACATAATCAGTAGAGATTGTGGTGTTGGTGCAAGGTGAAACATCTTTAATAAAGATAAGAGTAAATAAATATTATATTTAATATGGATTTACTATGAGTTAAGGATACTGGGTCACTTATTTCACATTAAAATTAAAAAATTAAAAGATATAAAAAATTTTTCTTTTTCAATATATATATTTCGGGCTATCGACCCATCTTCAGGAAATACAGAGGGTAACTAATTTGACTTATTGAATAACAGGCTATATATATGTTTATTGAACAGAGAGACAGAATTTATAAAATTATTTTAAAAGGACACTTTCTCTTAAGCTGTTGTTCAGAAAGAATATCGGGTTGACCTTTATTTACATAGGATTGTTTGGGTAAAGGGCAAGTTTGTGAGGTCATTGAATTATGTCTCTGGGTTGGAGATGATTTTTTCATTTGGATATTAAAAGATCAACTATTATATTTGGTTTTACATCTAGTTGATTGTTGATAACATTTTCATGATTTGTCAAGGCATATTTTATTTCCATGGATTCAAGAAGGTCCAATCTTAATCCTTTTCTTTCGAAATGAATAGGGAAGGGGTTAGAAGGTGAAGGTACATGATCTAAGGCATATAGATGATATAGATGATCAGTATCCTTAACTCATAGTAAATCCATATTAAATATAATATTTATTTACTCTTATCTTTATTAGTTAACATAATTTATCAAGTTATTCAAGTATATTCAGAAGAAATTTAGGGTATTCTTGAGTGATTGTGGGTATCGGATTCCAGACAGATAGACCTCAGATACACAAACAGATAGATGAAAATTATACTTGAAAATGATTTTTTGCCACATTTCAAACATTTCGATATAAGATAATAAGTAAGGAAAAAATATTAATTTTTTTTCAATAAAAAACAAAGCCCATGCAAATAATATATAAAAAAACAAGACAATTTGATTGAATTTCCATTTGAAGTAGTTAATAAGAAGAAAAAACACTTCATAATTTAACCACGAAATAAACTCATTAAAGTTAAGAATCCTTCCATCTTGATCGTTAATTGGAAAAGTTTTGTCCTTATTTTATCTAATAGATTCTTGCTTATCAAAGACCAGAAAAGAGGGATAATTAAAACAAAAAAAAGTTAAATAAATAAATCCAAAGAAAGAAGACTACAGCTGCATCAATTTATCTTACTGAAGTCAGAAACTGAAAACCATATTTAACATTAGAAATAACTGTTTTTATAGTAGGAGTGTCCTCAGGGGGAGAGGGGGTGTTGCAAAATTAGTATTATATGCTAAAAATAAAAACAGTCAAGTTAATAAAACTTCTTCTAATTCTTTAGAAGTAAATAAAATATAATCTACAGGGTAGGGGTTACTTTTCATGAATTTGGGGGTGAGTCATGAAGCTGGGGGGGGGGGCTGTTTATAGTATCTTAATTAATTGAATATTCCTGGATACTTTTAAATATTCAACAAATTTTTTGAATTCTTTTACATGAGAAATTCGGAGATGACGATGGTAATTTTATGTTATTTTGTATTTATTTTTTTACCGATTTTAAAAAGGTAAATTTTATAAATTCGGCAAATTTATATATACTCAAATGGTGTCTATGGTATTCTTTCGAAGCTAAAAAGCCATATCATGGAAAATACGAGTATTATAACATTGGCCAGTTCCGAATATATTTTGAAAAGCTCCTCCCAGGTGTCAGGTGCATCCGAAGGTGTCTATAAAAATGAAAAAAACGAAACCTTTAAAAATAATTAAAATAAAATAAAAGACTTTAAAAATTTTAACTAAAAGGCATAAAAATAATTTTATTTTTAAATTCGTTCCTAAATTGATAAGTTCACTTTGCATAATTTTGGTGACGAGTTGGAAATTATTTTTATCCTTTTTAGCGCATCTTTGAAACTGTTTTTTGTGTGGGTAGGGGTCCGAAATTAAATCTTGTGAGTTATTGTCTTAGTTATTTCCGATCTTATAATATATTGGGAGTTCTTTGAAATGTATTAGTCCAAAGATTCCCGAATCGTCTTTATTTATTCCTTTTTACTTTATCCAATGCAAAGCATGGGTAAAGTATTGTAATCGCTCTCGGGGCAAGCGTGGCTTCAAAGGGTCCTCAGGTAAAGACTACGGAACCCATGGACTCAATTAAAGTCACAAATTGTAGTATTCAATTAGGTTGAATTTTAGCACGTGACCGTTTTGCCAAAAATTACATGGGGTCTCGTCGAGAGGCCAAAAAGTGCGATTTTTTCATTTAGTGCGTGCGGATGGATGTATGTATGTATGTATGTATGGATGGATGGATGGATGTATGTTATCGTTTTTTTGGCCCACGATTTTTTCCACACCGCTGCACCGATTGAAATGAAATTGAAAAACTGGCATTCTTTTAACAAAATGAAGAGCTGATTAGTTTTTGGTACATATCGGCCCACAAACATTAGTACTTTATTACAGTACTTTTTAGTTTTTTCTAAATATCTTGAAAATGACTTAACCAATTTTGATGAAATTTAATAACCTAATTAAGTAGCTTGGGGACCACAAAAAAGGTTAAATAAAGTTTTTAGTAAAATTATTTTTTAAAGTACTTTACTCTAGAGTAAGAGAGTACTTTTTTAATTTTTTAAATTCTTTAAAATTTATTCATTTGAAAGTTTTAATATAGCTCATTTAGCCTTGCTTAAGAAAGAATGGATAGGCTTCTCTCTGTAAAATGCTAAAAATTTGGGAGAAATTTTTATAAGTAACCATAGCAACTGCGTTGTTTTCTTATCCGTTACCTTTGCTTAAGACATAGAGAAATCGACTTTAAACCAAAAATAGCGATTGATTCTCATCTCGTACTTGAGGAATAATCATTCTATATTGGTAACCATTGCTGAAGTCATAGAGGAATCGACTTAAAACCAAAAATAGCGATTGATTCTCATCTAGTACTTGAGGAATAACCATTCTATATTGAATTTTTGACATTTCGGTTTTTATTGATAACCATTGCTGAAGACATAGAGGAATCGACTTTAAACCAAAAATAGCGATTAATTCTCATCTAGTACTTGAGGAATAACCATTCTATATTGGATTTTTGACGTTTCGGTTTTTATTGGTAACCATTGCTGAAGACATAGAGCAATCGAGTTAAAATCAAAAGTAGTGATTGATTCTCATCTGATACTTGAGGAATAACCATTCTATATTGAATTTTTGACGTTTCGGTTTTTATTGGTAACCATTGCTGAAGTCATAGAGGAATTGACTTAAAATCAAAAATAGCGATTGATTTTCATCTAATACTTGAGGAATAACAACTCTACATTCGGTTTTTGACGTTTCGATTATTATTGGTAACCATTGCTGAAGACATGGAGGAATCGACTTAAAATCAAAAATAACTATCGATTCTTATCTAATAGTAGAGGAATAACCTTATTGCATTCCATTTTTGATGATTTGACTATTAATGGCAAACCTCTACAGAAAATGTGGAAGAATCGACTTAAAATCAAAAGACTAAATTCTTTTATGGCAAACAACTCAAGCTTGAGTTGTTTGCCATAAAAGAATTTAGTCTTTTTGATTTTAAGTCGATTCTTCCACGTTTTCATTAGAGGTTGCCATTAATAGTCAAAACATCAAAAATGGAATGCAATAAGGTTATTCCTCTAGTATTAGGTGAGAATCGATCGTTATTTTTGATTTTAAGTCGATTTCTCCATGTCTTCAGCAATGGTTACCAATAATAATCGAAACGTCAAAAACCTAATGTAGAATTGTTATTCCTCAAGTATTATATGAGAATCGATGACTATTTTTGATTTTAAGTCGATTCCTCCATTTCTTCAGCAATGGTTACAATAATAACCGAAATGTCAAAAATCCAATGTAGAATGGTTATTTCTCGACTATTAAATGAGAATTATTTTTGAATTATTGTCAATATGAACTACAAATTGCAACTGATATCTGATTAATAATAAAGGAACAAACATATTAATATTTCAAATGAATTTGGATAAAGTTTAGCAACGATCCGTTGCAGTTTATTTTTTTATTAATAGTCTCTAAGGAAGAATAATTTTTATTAAAACTCCTTTCCTTTAATTTTTGTTCTACTAAAACTCGTCTGAGCTTGTTTTTGACATGCTTGAACTGGAAGATTTATCTACTAGGCAGAGACTTCAAACCTTCTATCCATAACCTTTTCAGAAAAATCATTCATTTTAATTGCCCCACAGACAAACATAAATTATAGTGACACTAATAGTGTACCTTTTACTTTTTTAATGCAATCCTAGAAAATAATAGTTAATAAAAATACGAGAAAAAAAACTTATACGTTCCGTTGTAAAATCCGGGACATTTTCTGAGGAACCTATTAATATTGGACATAATGCTAGTTAGAATGTAATACGGATGGTAAGTCAGATTCAGGGATTTCATGCTCTTGGAATTTTTGCTTGAAAAATGTAAAAATTGAGTGCTATTAATTACCCATTAAAATGTGTCATATAAAAAACTTAATAATTAATAAAAACTTTTAATCGTTTGGAAATATACTTAAGCATAATTTAAATACATAGCTAAATTAACAATTTACATTGTTTTAGGTTAAAAATAAAATAAAATGAGAGAGTCTTCTGTTTTTTAAATAAAATAATTTTTAATTATTTCTAGAGACTATAGTTTCGAAGGCATTGCCTTCATCATCAGTCTATCACAAATATTTCAAATTAGTTACAAATTAAGATTTATACATAGAAAATTTTGAAAAATATATAATGTCTTTTTCTTCTTCATGTTTCTTCTTAAGAGATTAGAATATAACTGGATCAATATCTGGGTTACTCTTTTGTTTAGGCATTTTCTAAAGAGTTTTACCTGAATGAATGGAATGTTTTTAAAAAAGGGTCATTGATAATTTCTAGTTTTTCATTTAAAGATTCAATTGGGCTTTTTTCCAAGGATTTTAAAATTTCAATGGATTCTTTTAAAGAAAGAATTAAGGGGTCATTGACTTCTTTGATCAATTTAATTTTGGATTGATCTGGAAAACTATGATTGTTAGCATTTAAATGCTCTGCAAATGCATAATTTTCATATTTTAATTTGTAGGCTCTCTTGTGTTCATTGATCCTAATGGATAAATTTCTTTCCGTTTTTCCTATATAAGTTGATTTGCAATCTTGGCATGTCAATTTATATACACCGGATTTTTCATTTTTCGGAATTTTATCTTTAATTTGACTTAATTCACTTCCTAATGTATATGGTGATCTAAAGATTGTCGCGTACCCTAAAGATTTTAATTTATGCTTTATTTTTTCGGACATCTTACCATAATATGGTAATATTAGTTTTGGCAGATCGTTAATTTGGGAATTTTGTGAATAGATTAAATTTAAATTTGATTTTTGAATTTTACCTTTTAATATTTGATCTATTAAATTGCTTTCATAACCATTATTTATAGCTATTTCTTTGATTATCTCTAGTTCTGTTAAAAAATGCTCTTTCTTTAATGGGATACTATTTAAACGGTGGATCATTGAATGGAATGCTGCCAATTTATGTGACATTGGTCGACAAGCCATGTTGTGAATTACGGTATCTGTAGATGTATCTTTCCTATAAATTTCGAATGTGTGTTTATTTTCTTCAATTTTAATTTTAAGGTCTAAATAATTTAATGTTTTTTCTTTTTCTTTTTCTACGGTAAATTTGATTTTTTCATGTAATGAATTTATATGTTTTATGAATTTATTGAGAATTCTTTCAGTCCCTGTCCATAAGACAATCACATCGTCAACATATCTATAATAATATTTGATATATTGAGAGAATTCGCACTTTATATTTAAAAATTGTTTTTCGAAATGTTTTAGAAAAATTTCGGCAAATAATGGTGACAGAGGGTTTCCGATTGCCAAGCCATTTTTTTGTTCATAAAATTTATCGTTGTATTGGAAAAAATTGTGATTTAGACATAACTCCATCAAATCACTTAGGTCTGTTTTTTCTTTTATGTTCAAATTTGGACATGTATAAATTATCTGGTCAACTAGGTCTTTTGTTTCTGAAGGGGGAACGTTTGTAAATAAACTTATGATATCTAAAGAGATTAATTTTGCGTTATTGGGGATATCTATGTTTTTAATTTTATTTATTAAGTCTAATGAATTTAAAATTGAGTGATCTGGTTGAAAATTAGTTTTTTCTTTGAAGATTTTATTTAGACTTTTGGCTAATTTTGTTACACACGCTCCTGAGTAGCTTACTACAGGTCTAATTGGTATTTCGTCTAGTTTTTCCGATTTATGAATTTTCGGAAGGGAATACAATCTAGGACACTTTGGGTTCTTTTCTATTAACGACATTTTGGTTTTTTCGTTTAAAATTTTGGAATTTTTAATTTTGTCCCTAACTAATTTGTTATATTTATTTACTGGGTTTTTAATTTGATTGAAATTTTGTGTTTTCAAGAAGGTTTCGGTTTTCTCTTTATAAATTTTTTGATCTAGTATAACTATTGAATTTCCTTTGTCACTTTTTACTACTGTTAAATTGTTTTCCTTAATTTTTGATTTTAGTGATTTTATTGTTTTATTTTCCGAATAATTGATTTTGTTCCTATTTTTTTCTATTTCTTGTCCTAGGATTTTATTCTTTTATTCAACTAATTTACATTGTATTACTTTTGGTACCATTTATATCTAGAGATTCTTAATTGGATACTTATTTTTGATATATTACTATTCATTATAAAAATTAAAAACAAATAAATAAATAACCTCATAAAAAACTTTGAAAAAATTATTATTTGGGGATTTGTTGAAAGTTTTTTTTTCTTAAGACTTAGTTTCGTGCAAAATGTTATTTATCTTCTTCAGATTGGGTTGATCATTTTTTTCCTCCTCCGTATAAAAATACTCTTTTATATATATTTTTAAATAAATACAACTTTAATCGAAGTTTTTTTATACTTAGTTCATTCTCCTTTGAAAGGAACCTGGCTGTCATTTCTCTGACTAGTACAACTTTCGATAAATCGTGTTGCGTTGGCAATATTTTAAGAACTCAATATGTTTCCAGTGGCTCGAGTGGCAGCAAAGTGGGGGTTGAAAAGGGGATGGATTTAACAGAGTAGAACCAATCAGGGGGTCTCTTTTCCTCAGCACTTGACAGTATTAGGGGGGGGGTGGGGTGAGTGACAATTTCTAAAGAAAATGCGCCTGCATTCCATATATCACCGGAGACATTTGTTCATTTTTATTATTCACCACTTGATAGTGACAGCACTCAAAGCGGACAACATGTTAAGTCAATAAACTCGGTAAAAAATACTTCTGGTTTATTTATACTAGTTTATTTTTATTAGATATATTTACTTAATTAGACGTGGCTCCAGGCACGTAGGTACAGATTTTTTATTCGGGGGGGGGGGTCACTAAGCAATTGATTTGTTCAGTTATTCCCCCTCACTCAGTATAAGTAAAACAAAATTGAAATGCTTTTCTAATATACAGGTAACCCTTCTAAAACACGGTAGAGAGGTTCCTAGAAAATGCCGTGTTGTAATAAATCGTGTTCTATGAGTTCCAGAGGTAGTGGAAAAAGGGGGTTACATTCCGAAAACTTATTAAACGTTTTTCTTTTAATTACTTAATTTTGATTAAAAATATAAATGTATATGAGAGATTCTACGCCAAATCGGAGGGTTTGAAAAATTAAAATTTTTTATTTCTTTCATTTTTTAACATATTTTAGTACCACTCTTCCTGGTAAATTTTGAAATTTTTTTGATTACCGGTTTAAAAGATATCGAATTTCGGGTTTTCGCTCATAACTTCTTCAAAACTGGTCATTTTTTTTTTTTTTTTAATTTCTGTTTTTTAAGATACTTTTTAGAAAAAAATACAAAGAAATTATTTAAAGTGTTTTTATATGCAATTTTTGATTTTGAAAATCTTAATCTTGTTTTTGAAACTGTATGTACATAATCTTCGATTTTTTGATAATTTTTTATTTTAAACTTCTATTCATTCTACAAATTTTAAGACCGGGTTGATAATGGCCCTATGAAAATGACTTTTTTTCTATATTCGATTTTTGATTTTGATTTTCTTTCAACAAATTAAAATACGAATTATTTATTTTCAACACCAATTAACGATAAAAATGCATTCAAAATAACTAAAAAAAGAGAACTAAATACCAAAAAGTGGTTTTAAAAATGGTTAATAGCGAATAAAAATTTTTTGAAATTTTTAAAAATCGAAAAAAAATTAGTAATTATCATAGGGCCACTATCAACCAGGTTTTAAAATTTGAAGAATGAATAGAAGTTTAGAATAAAAAATTATCCCAAAAATCGAACAGTGCCTACATACAGTTTCAAAAATAAGTTTAAAATTTTCAAAATCAAAAATCGCATATAAAAACACTTTAAATATTTTTTTTTGTATTTTTTTCTAAAAAGTATCTAAAAAAAAACAAAAATTTAAAAAAAATGTTTTGAATTCGGACCATTTTTGAATAAGTTATGTTATGAAAAACCGAAATTCGATATCTTTTAAACCGGTGATCAAAAAAATTTCAAAATTTACCAAAAAGAATCTTTTGATGGGTACTATAAAAAATGTCAAAAAATGAAGGAAATCAAAAATTAAAATTTTTAAACCATCCGATTTCACGTGGAATGCCCTATATGTAAAACACAAAACGAAAAGAAACAAGAAATATTATTTTCATTTAATGCGACCTTAATTTAATATATGTCTTCCTCATCAGTATACGATGGCTAAGACGCAAAATGCGTCAGTGAAATTTCTGAGTGTGTGTGTGGGGGGGGGGGGTGAAAATTTCTAAAAAATAATTATCTAAAAACGGTCAAGTTTTATAACTTTAACACAACCTATTAAATAAAAATCGTGTTATCTAGTGCTATTTAAGTACAGTGTTTCACAAAGGTTATCGCAATATTTTTATTGTATTAGAGTTAAACCGTGTTACAGGTTACAGTGTTATACAAAAGTTTCCGCAATTTTTCCTATCGTGCTAGATCGAAACCGTGTTCTAAGATGCCCTGTTACCTGAACATAATTCAGAAGACAGCTATAAAGTGATAGGATGTGTTTCGAAACGAAAATCAAAGAAAAATTTAACTCTTACATGAAATTGTGGGTATGGTGGTCCTTATTTTGGATATTTTTGAATTTGCTTGTTGCCAGAGGTTTATATGGTTTGAAATAAATAAAAAAAATATATTCCCCCAAGTTTCAAGTACCTGTCTCAATTTTAACCTTTAACCTTTAAAACTTAAAAAATATGGTGTTTCTTTTTGAAATCTAACGTCAGTAGTGGCTATATATTCTCCAAAGTACATATTATACCAAGAAATTAAGGGTGAGAATCAAAGATTTTATTAGATATGTTTTATTCATGCCAGAAGAAATCGCTTCCTCAGGAGTTAAAGCCAAGTGCCAAACTTTCTAGTCAGATGGCTTAATCCTAAATTTTATTAAACTATTTTTAATTTACTTTAAAATACTACTTAGTTATTCAAATTAAACTATAATTTCTTGAACACTTTTTTTATTAATACTTGATTAAGGACGTTTAGATATACAGACAGCTGAATCTAGCGACACTAATAGGGCCCTGTTTTACTTTTTAAACAGAAAACTAAAAAAGATTCAAGAAAAGAAAATTGAGCAAATATGTAAATAAATGAATAAATAAATAAAGTTTGTATTTGAAACCCTTTCTCGCTAAGAATGTGTTTTATAAAATTTATAAAATCCTAATAATTGTATTTTTTTTATCCCAATAATCATATACAATTTTATCTATTAATACCTAGTACCTGGAGGCACCGAGCGATGCTCGGTAACCCCTGACCCCCCATCCCCTCCTGAAACCATATACCTCGCCCCCAACACTGCACCCCCACCCCGCCCCATCCCAACCGCCCCTCCCACCCCGGACCCCCCACAACTGCACCCCGCCTCCTGCATCCCCCACATCCATCCCCACCCCGACCCAGTTTTTGCATTTCTATCTTTCTAATGGTCCACATATTATGTGGATATTTGTTTACACCAGTTTGCCCACATTCGTTCATATTGATAAACATTATAAAAAATTCATAAGAAAATAATAATAAAAAAATAATCGTATAGGATCTAAAATAAAAACATAAATTTAAAAAAATGTGTGCGTCTCGGGACGTGCGACAGAAGTGATAACTTTCACCAACCAAGTATTTTTTAGGAAGACAATTGCAAGGATAATTACCCGGAGAAAAGAGAATTGAATATTTAATTTTAATTAGAAGAGTGGGGGAAGCCAAGGAATAATTATTAATATATTTAATGTTTCTGGATTAAAAATTAATTGTTGTTTTTCTTTCAGCTTAATTCAATTATACATATTTTAAATTTGCCGCGCTGCAATTTATTCAATAAATTCAATTTATAAAATACATAGCTATATATAATATATTCAATTATTTCCACACTTATAATAAAGTCTAAATCAAAAATATTGATTTTAATAAAAGTAAAAAGCAAAGATTTTTAAAATACTTCTATAGTCTTCTGGTAAAGTCTCCGCCTATGATGCAAGAGGTTCCAGGTTCTAATCCGACATTCGGCAAATCATTTTTTTATTGAGATTTTCATCTATCATTAATTACTTTAATTAAGAAAAAATCAATTAAGATGAATTTTGATGAGGTCTAGACATAGCCAGATCGTTTTCTCATCCTCAAAACTTGTTAATAGAATTTGTTTCATCAAAATACGTAGGGCCGTGTTCAAAATAGAACCAAGATACAAATAAATATATCTATCAATAAATATATATATATATATATAATATACAATTTTTGCTCGTTTAATAAGAGTAGATATATGGTATACAATGTTTCGAATTAATAATTAAATGTAACATAAATTTTAACTCTGAATTATTCAAAATATTTTCCTAAAATAGTTTACCCTCTCCCTCGCTCTTTAGGTATTATTTTATATAAAATGATAAATTAAATAAAATAAAATTTAAAACGAAATCCATTGTAATGGAAGAGAGAATTTGAGCGGCTCTTTTATTAACTGGTCCATTAGTCCAGATTTAATAATTTAGTAAGCGATTATTATATTCAAAATTAAATAATAACTAATGAAATATTTCTAATATTTATTCGTTTTTTTAATACTGAAACAAACAGCAAAATGATAAATTCCATTTCATTTATATTAAGTTACATTACATAATATATATTATTATATGCTCTATTAATTATTATTATTATTATCATATATAATTTTTATTTTTGTTTTATGAATAATAGTAATAGGAAATCGATTTTTGGGCATATCGATTAAATCGATTTAGAAAAAAAAATTAAAATTTTTTCTTTAAAAATAAAACCGACTTCAAAAAAATTAAATACAACAAATAAAATAATTGAAGAAGACAATAAAAGAGTGTGTCTTCTACTGGAATTATAAATTTTATTTATATTTAACGAAATAATTTATAAGGTTATAAATAAATAAAATTTATAATTCCAGCAAAAAACACACTCTTTTATTGTCTCCTTCAATATATAAAAATTCTGCTACCATCGGCAAAAAAACCTTTCAATTTAAAATAAAATAATAATAACTTAAAAATAAAATAAAATACACTTAAAGGTATAAAATAATTAAGGTTTTGTGATTGCTCCAAATCACGCCAAATTTTGGTTGCTCACGTTTCAAGCAAAGTTATGAACGAAAACACCCTCAAAAATTCCTGTATGTCTGTATGTATGTCTGTATGTTTGCATGGTTTCCGCGAAAAGTTGCTAACGATTCACGTAAAACGGCTAAAGGGATTGTTATGAAATTTCATATTTGCATCAGATGTCTTCTAACTTACGTTTTTAGCTATATAACGTTTTGATATTTTGACCCCAAAAGGGGTTTGGGTGGGCGCACGAATGAAAATTATCAAATAACTCCTAAACTATTAACTCTACGGCAAATTTTATTATGAGCAAAGTTGTAGGGGATGTGATTTCTGACAGCTTTTGTTTAAAAAAATTCCATCAAAAAACCACCCAAAAAGGGGGGAGGGTCAAAATATGAAAATTCTTGCTCTTTGACCAAACTCAACCAAATTTTGTATACATAATAGAAGGCTAGAAATGCAAAAACTAACCACCCAAAATAGGAGGGGGGGGGGGTGGAATCGAGTAGGGGGTGAGTTAGGGTATGGGGTGCGGGTGGTATGAGGGGTCGGGGTGGTGCGGGGTGGAGTCTGGTGGCTGTAGCGGGGGTGGGCTCCAGGATCCTAGGCGCGGGGGAAGGGTGGAGTGGGAGGTTCAGGTGAGGATCCAGTGGCGTAGTGGGGTGGGGCGGCGTGGGGAGGTTGTGTGGGGGCGGGGGTTAGGGGAATGGGGTGGGGTTCAGGGTGAGTGCGAGGTGGTGTGGTGACGGGGTTTGAGGGGCTGGGTGGGTTTCGCGGCGTGTGGTGGGTGGGAGTGGGGTGTGAGGGTAGGGTTCATGGGTTGGGGGTCCAGGGGGCGTGCCCCTGGCTAGCAAGAGGGCGCCGAGGGCGGGCGCTTGCAGCTAGTATACCAATATATGTATGTAAAAACTTTTTGATTTATTGATTAAAAAATAAATAAATATTCTATTCCCGGTAAAATTTTTTTTTAATTTTGCTGATGGAAACAAAAAATTAATTAAATTTAGAAATATCTAAATAAATAAACAAATATGTACACAAATACATGGGTCAGAGTATACAGAATAGAATGGACCCTTCAAATGAACGGAAGGGATGAAAACCATCTTCCTCAAATTCGCATTAAATAATCGCCCCAAGGGAAAGAAAGAGCAGGAGCAAGAGGGCCAAAATCCGCTGGGCAAAGATTCCAACCCTTCAAAAGACCATCCATCCCAGCCACTAAGCCCAATAAAAATAAAAAGCCCATTTTATTTTAATACATTTTCCCATCTCTCTCTATTATCTTAATATTTAAGAATCCGAATGGAATTTTTCCAATTCGTCTCTTGGTCCATCTGTCTGTCCATCCGTCTGACATGTTTTCATTTAATTTTCTTGATATCCAAAAGCAATAAGAAAGTTTTTAGCTCGAACCCGAAGAAAGCTTTTAACCACATTTTAAGATGGATTTATGAAAATATAAAAGCAATTTTATCGCGGAGACTAATATTCAAAGTGGTTCGGTTGCCTTAAGAGAATGAAAGGGCTAAGGGCAACAAGGGGGGGGGGGGTTCAAAAGGGTCAATCTCAACCCCCAAGCCTCGCGGCATCGAAACTCCCTAATGAGATGGAAATTGTTTTTGGCTCAAGAAGAAGCTCTCGTTCGTTGCCTGAGTGTGTGTGTGTGTAAATTTACACGTCACACGCACAGAGAAAAACTACACAACAACAACACCTCAAACCTCAATTGTTCTCAAGTTGTAATTTCTTCGAGTTTCCTTTTGATGTTGTTTTCTATATCAAAGTACGTAAAACCCTTTTTAGCCCTTTATTCATAAGAGGGTGTATGGTGGTTAAAAAAATTAAAATTACCTTTGGAGCTTTAAAATTCGAGGGTTGTTTTATTTTCGTTTATTTTAATAACGAGAGAGAAAGCGAATGAAAGGGTGCAATTCATTTTCTTTTAATATTGTGAGAGTCATGTTACCATAATTACTTGACCTATAGTAGACAGGGATGTTACAATTCAAAAGGTTTATTTAGATCATGGCTGTCCAATCCATGGCCAGCGGGCCGCACACGGCCTAGCACTGCAATGGGTGGCCTAACATAAAATCATAAACTTCCTTAAAACATTGTGATTTATATGTAGAGATATATTTATTTCCTTTTTTTGAAATATGAATGTACATTTGTACAATAAGTGAAGCTTTTTCAAGAATAAAATTCACTAAAAGCAAAATTATAAGCTCAACTATTTAAGATAAAAAAAAATAATGAAGTTTCGAATATTTAAAAATTCCTCTTCTTCTCATTTTTTCATTTTCTAAAATATTTATTATTTCAGTAATTTATATTCTCCGACACTAACCAAGTCTATAGTTATCATTCTAGTACAAAAGAAGAGAAGGAATTAGGGTTTTCTAGAACAATCACAATTAATTAATAATTTAATTTCTCTACTGGGCTAAAACTTGCCAGGACTTGTCTTTTAGATCTTTGCACGTTCTTACATGTCAATAGATAAATAATGGATTGTTAGGGATTATTATATCCGTGACCCTTTTAAAAAATAAATTATTTCTCATATGCCTATTTGATTCCATTCGATTCACACCAGGGCTGTCCTACCCGGGGCCCAATATAAAAGTCATAAAATTCATTAAAACTATTTTGATTAGTTATATCTATCGATTAAATTATTAAAGTTGGTATCGGGAATTAAAGACGGGTTACTGCCAAAACAAGCTAACTCCACTTTTACTTAATTCGGAGTTAAGTACCCAATTAGATTAAAAAATGTTCGAAAAACATACTGACAAAAAACCAGACAACTTACTTACTTTGATTTTTTTCAATTAATAAATCATTTTGAAGCTGTGACGATTTTTCAATTCTATTTAAATTTTCAAACGACGATTTCTCAAAAGTTCAAATTATGGAGTTAGCTTGTTTTGGCAGTAACCCGACGATATATTTCTAGGCAAATAATTTTTATTTTATTGCCAACGTTTCATCAATCAGATTGAAGAAAAGGTCAGTGACTTGCGCTTGCTTTGTTTTTTCGCTAATTGTAACTAAGAAAGAATTATAAAAATGACAAATATGCAAGGAAGATAACTATTGAGACCTGAAGAAGTCAACAAAGTTTATGAAACGTTGGTAATAAAAATAAAAATTATTTGCATAAAAAAATATAGTACCTACTTATTTCCCGATACCAAATTTAATAATTCCTTAAAGCATGATGAGATTTATATGTAGATACTGGAAAACAAACAACAATTTGGCCTGATAATTTTTTTCTCTAAAATAAGAAATCTGAAAATCTACTGTGAAGTTTTCGAAAAATAAAAGTGCTAATTTTAAATTTTGAATCTGGAACAAGATTTCAGGAATTCCGAAAAAAATAATCATTATGTTGGTCTATTTTTATACTCCATTTTAATCATAATTAAATTTTCTACTTGCAAACTTTCTGATTGAATGTTCTAGAACAACAATTAGATACCGATCTGAAAGAAAAATTGAATATTGTCTCTTTATTAGAATTTATATTAATTATCTAGCTAGGAAAAAATATAAACTAATACTAATAATAATTCCCAAGGGCATACAAACTTAATTAGTTAATGAGAAGTGATAGAAAGGCAGCTCAAGTATAGTGAAAAAAAATCTCTCAAATAAAATATATTTATTGAAAATTCATTTTTCCTCACTTTATTTTATTCAAGAGAATTTTTTCACTATCCTTGGGCTGCCTTTCCATCACTTCTCAATTAAAATGTCTACCAGTCCGTCTCTTTCCGAAGAGAACATTTCTTCTAAATAATTAGTTAATTTAATTGTACTAGAAAAAGACCTGTAATGGGCAGAAAATTGTTTCGTGTTAAAAAATGTTTATCAAGATTGTAATTTTACTATTAAGTATTATTATTATCATTGATTGCATGAAGGGGATGTTTCAGATAATATCATAATTCGTTGTAATTATAGTATATTCTCGTTTAATCACCTAATAGGATCATTTCCTGTTGCCTTTAATCATCTTGTCAATTAGAACAACTCCAATGAATGAACAGATGTCTATTGAATAGACTAGAGTAGATGTTTCTATTCAGTTCAGCTTCTACTTCCCGATTCCAAGGGACAGACAATATGGAGTGCGGATTTGAGGATGGACTCCCTATCTAAGTAAAGGAGCTCAAACCCGGGATTCTCAAATTCAAAGGCACCACGATATATCTTGATGGGATAAAGATCCTCATCTGGAACTCATCGAGACCTTTAATGGGCTTAACATGGTTAAGTGAAATCACTAATAATGGAAAAAATGAATAATCGATGGAAGGCAACCCAAGAATGATGAAAAATAAAATTCAGAAAAAAAAAATTTTTTGGAACGTCATTTTATCCTCTTAAAAACTGACGTTTTGGAGAATCTTATAATTACCATATTATTAAAAATAAATTGACACGTTCTGATGTGGCCATCCACTTGACTTTACCATATACTTCTGGTGGCTGAGTTTGGTACAAGGACCTAGATTTTAATTTTTGACGCCCCCAGCCCTATTTTGGGGAGTTTGTTTTTGCATTTTTAGTGTTCTAGGGGCCCACTGATTATGTATACAAAATTTGGTTGAGTTTGCTCAAATGGCCTAGATTTTTATTTTTTGATCCCCCTAAGTTTGGCTCCAGAAAAAAATATATTTTCGTAATTATTATAGTTTCATTTTATAGTATATTTCATTTTTCTTGTTTTTTTAGTTTGAAAATATTATAATTTTAAATTTTAACCCTCCCTCCTCCCCTTAATTTTGGGTCGATATGCACCAAAATCTAATCAGCTCTTAATCTCGATGCACTAAAATTCGTGTGAAATTTGGTTTTGATATTCACATTAGTTTTTGACTAGCTCGTCCACACAAATTTGGTAACGCACAGACTAACAGACGAACAGACTAATAGACATTTTGAATTTATCTCGAAAAATATAATTTTTTCGATGTTCTCTTATTAGAGCTTTTTTGTAGACCGAAATGCTATGGTTTCGCCCAATTTTTTTAATCAAAATAGTTTCAGCCGTTTTTGTGATATTTCGAAAAAAGAAGCAAAAAACCCACTTTTTTAATGCACGATTACAATACTTGACCATACCCTGTATGCTAAAGTAAAAATAAATCGTAAAAGTGGTAAAATATGAACCTAAAAAATTACACTGTAGTAACAGACTATTAGAAAAATCACAATAGAGCTGACATCTATTCAAGATATATAAAATTAACATAATATTCACCCACTAACACTAGGGAGGTTGCCAAAGGCGAATAGCAAACATATCCTTATGGAGAGAAACGTTGAAAAGCGCCTTATTGGTTGCTGTAAGCGATTCCTCATTTTTTTAAATTTCTAAAAAATATTTTGAACGGCTTATGCACAAAGTTGCAAATTTTTTAAATAGTCATATCATCCGACCTGGAACTCCAGCGCTCAGTTTTCTTAGGGTATTACAAAACTGCAATTTTTTAAATAGCCAAATCATTTGATCTGGAACTCAGCGCTTAAAAGTTTTCTTAGCGTATTACAAAGCTGCAATTTTTAAATAGTCATATCATCGGATCTGGAACTCGGCGCTCAGCTTCCAGCAACCTTCAACTTTCATTGTTCAGGCTCCGCATCCAACGGTATATTTCAATTCGATCCAACCCCTAAAATTTCTTCCTTTTCTCTTTCTACACGTTTCACTATGTAGGGATCAATCCTGACTTATAGGGTTGTATTTCTCTCATATTGCTTCTCGCATTAATATCAGATAAAAATATATGATATGACCATACACGACTCTGGCCTTATTAGGAAGCTGATAGTTTAAGATATAAAAACGAAATTTTAAATTTAATTATTTTACATTAAGATTAGATTTTGGTTGATATCGGACCAAAAAAAAATTGGTTTTGAAAAATTTGACCCCTTTGTACAATTTGACCCAAATTCTTTCTCTCTTAATATAGGTACATTAGTTAACCGAGTTGATTTTTTGAAAAACATTCCAACTATTTTCAAAAAAAGATGCTCAAATCTTTAGTTTTATGTTTAAATTAAATGTTCTCTATGAAAAATCCTTTTTCATTTTTTTTTTTTTGAATTTTTTATTTTCCTTTTTAGAAGAATGGAGCAAAAAATGTTTTCGCTTCTAGAATAAATTACTTGAGTCGAAATTGATTTTTTGTCTCGAGGTTGAGCTAACTGCCCGGAAAGCTTGTTAGTTCTCAGGTTCAACTCCTGAGGGGATGAATCCTCTCTGATATCGCAATATACAAATATTTCTACTAAAATCCTAGATTTGTCCTAAAAATTAAATTCTTTCTCTCTTAATATACATATTGTTTTTTTGACCCGAGCTGATTTTTTGAAAAACATTCCAACTATATTCAACAAAAAGATGCTACAAATCTTTAGTTTTATAATTAAGTATAAATTATTTGCTAAAAATTAATTAGTAAATAAACGTGCAGATTGTTGACATTGATTCCATTTCATCCCACGACTATCTGCAATATTCGCAGAAAGCGTATATCGAGTCTTAAAAAATTTCTCTCTTTTTCGCTTCAATTGTTACCAAAAAACCTACAAAACTCACCTTATCTGTATATTTTAATTTATAAATAAAAAAATGTATTGAAAACGAGGGGTTGAAAAAAAAAAACATAATTCAATTAAATATATTTTAAATTAAAAAAAAAGAAATTCAAATTAACTTTTTTTTGTTTTATATTTGTTGTGGTTTTGTCAATAACAGTAAAAATAATAATTTGAATTTTTTTCTCTTCATATTCTACAGTAAAAGAATCTAAATCAGACGATGTAACTCAGTTTGGAAAATATTTATATGTAATAGGAAACGAGCGAATCTGTTGGCAAGAGCGGCAAAGGTCGTAATTTCACACGTATTGTTATTTACGTATATACCTCTCTATCCTTTTAAATTCATCTCGTCCCTTCCTATCTCTTTCTCTTTTCGGTCTCATTCCAAAAAGGCCAATGAATCAAAAAAATCGACAGTGAAAAATTAAAAAGCGTTTCATGGAAAAGAGAGGTGTTTTTAAATATTGGTTAGAAATATTGGACACTTCACATATAATTGCCAATATCAATAAAAGTCGTGTGATTATTTATAAGTACGCTTTAGAAAATATTCTATTTGAGAAGATTAGAATGAATATCAACATCGAACTGAGTAAGAACTTTTTGGGAAAAACCAGTGCTGTAGTTGTAAAATCAGAGTACGTATACGCTGTAAAGGACCGTGCGTTAAACATGGGAAGCACTACTGCTGAAGGTAGCGCTCTCTTCTGTTTATTTATTCAAATAATATAAAATTGGGGCGAATATTGTATATATATGAGGGTGCATAGGAAAGTCCTTTAACCTGAAAATACTTGCGAACGGAGAGTGCTAGAGACACGCAAGTGAGGTAACGGTATAGTAAAGCGACTATGCCCGACCTAATGCAAACGACACCAGCGCCCCTAGTGGCGAAATGTGGAAGTTAGCTATTGCAAATCGAAAACGAAAAAGAGATAGAGCAAAATTTCCAATTAGAAAGTTTTAGAGCATTAATTAATTAGTACGAAACGATATTTGGATTTACACGGATAAGATAAATTGACGCCTGTATCACAAGTTATATTTATCACTATGAGACTTAGAGTTTAGTTTACCTATTTTGTTTTTGTGTGTGATGTTATCAAAATGTATTGATGTAAGTACATACTAGTATTTATTCATTAAATTGTGCATATTTCTTCTTTCCTCTGGCTATTCCTTTCAAATATTTACACAAAATGGAGTGCATCGATTTTGGATATTTTTGGGGTATACAGGCGCCAATTTATCTTATCCGTGTAAACCAAATATCGTTTCGTACTAATTAATTGATGCTCTAAAACTTTCTAATTGGAAATTTTGCTCTATCTCTTTTCGTTTTCGATTTGCAATGGTTAACTTCAACATTTCGCCACTAGGGGCGCTGGTGTCGTTTGCATTAGGTCGGGCATAGTCGCTTTACTATACCGTTACCTCACTTGCGTGGCTGTAGCACTCTCCGTTCGCAAGTATTTTCAGGTTAAAGGGACTTTCCTATGCACCCTGTATATATTGTAGGTAAAATAGTGCACTGAGGCTAAGAGGCAGTGAGCGGAGTCTCTTTGTCTTGGACGTTCAATAAATTATCCTCCAAATCTTCCATTTTTCGTCTCAGTTGACTCTAAAGTCGTGACACTGACCCCTATATCGATCAGAAATCAGATGGTATACCTTATATATAATCAAATAAAATGTTTTTAATAGGGTATTTAAAAAAAAATCATTTTAAAAGCAAATTGAAACAATTTTACTTAGAGAAAGTGGTGTAGTTTTAGGTGAAACATGATATTAGTTAATAAAGTAAAGGGTGTGTAGTTTCACAGTGAAAGACGAAATAAAACTCAAAGAGGTTTATACAAACTCAGTATATTTCGGATTATTAGTCCAAGTTTTAAGCTGTAAACTCCTGATGATGGACTAATAATCCGAAATATATTGAGTTTGTATAAACCTCTTTGAGATTTTATTTCATTCATTGTGAAAACTTCACACCCTTCACTCTATTAATTCAAATTGAAACAATTTAAAATATTTATGTGAATATTCAAAAATTAGTCTAATATTTTTTAAATTTTCAACTATCACAGGGTAACCGGTATTTTGCTTAAATCAAACGACGGGAGCATACTCTGTATAGCCAGGTGTGTAGCCAGAGCTTAGTTCTGGAGGTTCTAATAGTTAGTTTTTGAACATGTTTTTATTTTTAAATTAAAATTTACATATGAATTTTTTATTCATCTCTATATGAAATAGTAATTAAAATAATATTTAAAATTTTCAAGAAAATTAAATTTTATTTTTATATAAAATTGATAGTGTTGATAAGGGCGGATTCATGTCAATTCTTCTTTTTCGAAAGGTGTAAAAAGTAATTATTTTAAAGATTTTTCAATGAAATTATTTCCATTCATCTCTATATGAAATACTAGCTGCGACACCCGCCTTCGGCGACCTTCTTGCTAACCAACCCCCCACCCGAACCCCCACACCCCAGCCCCATTCCAACTCCGCACCCACCCTGAACTCCACTAAACACCCTTGCCACCCAAGAATTTTCATTTTTTGACAATCCCCCATTTTGAGTGGTTAGTTTTTGCATTTCTAGTCTTCTAGCCCACAGATTATGTATACAAAATTTGGTTGAGTTTGGTCTATGGACAAGAAAGATACGAAGCCTTTTTATGTTTTAGACAACAAAATCAAAAATCCCCCATTTTTCAGTTCAGGGGTCAAATTTCAAAAAAAATAAAAAAACCTTCACGAGAAACTTTCAAACTAGAGGAGATAGACCACTTTAAAAATTTCAAAAATTTATCCCAAAATGACTATATCTTTCTTTCGGGGACAAAGAGAGCAAAATACTCATATATCTTTTTTTTGTATTCCAATGCTTCATCTTTCTAAAGTAAACCAATATCGATATCTTTTCTGATTTAAGAGATCTTGAAAAAACTCCAAAAACACATTTTAGGGCCCTTTCTCCCCTTTAGGGTTCGAATTTCAAAAAATCGCTTCTTGCACACCCATAAACCGTTAAAAAAATATACACTCCAAACTTCATCTTTCTAGGTCAAGCGGTTTTAGGCTGTGCGTTGATAGATGAAACATCACTTTCTCTTTTTATATATATTAAGACTAATTAAAATAATATTAAAATTTTCAAGAAAATTAAATTTTATTTTTCTATCAAAATCGATGAAGTGATGATGAGGAGGAAGCCTTTGCTATCAATTCTTCTTTTTCGAAGGCTGTAAAAAAGTATTTATTTTAAAAACGATAAGACTCCCTTTACTTAACCAAATAGTATTTCACTTAAGATTTTTATTTACAATTATCTCACTAAAATCGAGTAAATTTTTTTTGGAGATTTCTAAAAGGCGATCCAACTTTGCTGAAAAACGTAGATAATAGTATGAAATTCAAAATAATTGCATTGCAATTCAAAATGCCTAATCACTTCCGAAACATTCATGGTTGAATATATTTTCAGTAAATAATTAATATTTAAAAAATAAAACTATCTAATATAGTGTATCTTTGATTTTTTTTTAAGTTTCTAAAACTTAGTTTTATAGCCCTCATTTTGGCCTTTCTTTTGAATCGTTGGCAATTTGTAAATGACGAAGCCAGAGAATGTCGAGTAACACACAAACCAGGAATGGTCAATTATTCACCCGAGAATGTCCTCATAAAATAGTTTGAACTTGTGGCGCTGTTCCTTTTTTTCTAAATTGTACTGGGAATAGAAATACGGCCGGGATCTATTGGAATGCAGCCTAATGTAACCTAAGTATTTATTTTATACCCACATTTATTTGATAAGCTTTTTAGTATTTAGCTAAAGAATTATTTTACTGAAATTGTGGTAGTTTTGGCATTGTGCCCGTCTCGTACACTGGCTGTGTGACCTTAACACCCTTTTACATGCAATTTCCTTTCAACCCTTTCTCTCACTCTAACTCATCCTTTCTTTTTACGTATATTTTCATCTTTGTGTTCCTACCTTTTGATATATCTTAAATATAAAAATAGTTACTATTTATTTAAAACAAATGTGTGATTATGTTATTTTATCTTTATAAAGTATTAAAGTAGTTCTTTCACAAATCCAAAAATTCAAGAAGTCTTCGAAACTTGGGATATAATTAATTAAAAGCATAATAAACACATTGTTTAAAATTTGAAGACGATTTATTACACCAAACATGAAATAATTGACATTAAAAAATAGAATTTTGTGTATATGGTAGCATGTGAAAGGGTAGAAAAATGATCATTATTTTATTTTTTTTCATTGAAGGACTTTCACCATCATAATGAAAAATTAATATTTAT